>OY757914.1:20887003-20909503 GCA_963585895.1 Sepioteuthis lessoniana
GTGGGGTGTTGTCGCCAGGACTTGTTCAATACTGCTCTCAACATTCTTGTGTAATTTCCGTCTAGAAAAAAATATAGGAATAGTTACTGTAAATGATATAATTATAGATAAATAATTTGTATTAGATAGGAATATTTGATATCATATGATATCTGGCTGGTTGGTTGGTTGGGTTTTATGGCATATCAACATTTGTTGGTTATTTAACGCCAAATCCAATTTTATGCAAATAGTTCTATTGCAAACGATTCAGTTTAGCATGAGTACACAGTCTAATTGTCAAAAACATTTCTATTTAAAGCTATTTAGTTTATTCAAGCGATTATCATCATCATCATCATATCGTGCTGGCAGCACGGATATCCCTGACCCTCTTTCGCCACTCCTCCCTATCGTTCATCGCCCTAGGCAGGTCTTCAGGACAACAACCTGTATCCTCACATAGCTGCTGAATGTACGTTCGTGCTGGTCGTCCTGCTTTTGCGCGGCCGTGTGTGGGGATCCATAAGAGTACATCTCTTATGAGTTCATCTCTGCTTCTCCAGCAATGTCCTGCATGTCTGGTTCGCCTAACTTGAATAGTTTTCGTGATAGGGGGCAGGTGGCCGTACAGTTGGTGTCTTGTGGGGTGTTGCTGCCAGGACTTGTTCAGGATTGCACGCAGCATTCTTGTGTAATTGCCATCTAGTTTCTTCTCCAGCCGTTTTGTTAGCGTCCATGTAGTGCATCCATATAGCAGTATCGATGTGACCGCTGCCTGGAAGAAACTGCGTTTCATTTTATCGGTTAGGTCTGATTTCCATATAGTCGATAGCCTATTGATAGCTGTCCATGCTTTCGTTAACCTCGTTTCGATGTCCTTTTCGGTTGATTCGACGCTGCTTCCTAGGTACGTGAATTTGTCTACTAGTTTAAGAGGGGTTCCTTCTAGAGTGGAGATGTCCCCCGTTTGGTTATAGCACATATATTCCGTTTTATGTGCATTAACATGGAGGCCTATGCTTGCTGCTGCTCGTTCCAAACTATGCAGAAGTGTTTCGGCTTGGTCAGGTGTATTTGCCAGTATCGCTATGTCATCGGCGTAGTCGGCGTCGGTAATTGTTGTTGCGGGGTATCTTCTGCTTCTTTTCTTCGTCAGTTCGAAGCCATTCTCTTTGATTTTGTCAATCGATGTTCTAAGTACGTAGTCTAGACAAATGATAAAGAGATACGGAGCCAGCGTGTCTCCTTGTAGTACTCCTGCTACTATGTCGAAGTATTCTGTGTCTCCATCTGGTGATCGTACTTTTACTTTAGTGTTTCTATAGAGAATCGTTATTGCCGCTACGGTTTCTTTAGGTATGCCGTACGCTAGTAGGATTTGTTCCATCTTTCCTCTGTGAATGGAGTCGAAAGCCTTGGTAAAGTCGACAAATATTAATGTCGCTTGTAGGTTCTTTGCCCGTACACCTTCAAGGATTCTGCGGATGGTTAATATTTGTGAGGTCGTAGATCTATTTCTTCGGAAGCCGTTTTGGTTTTTTCTAAGTATGTTGTCGATTTTGGGTTCTATTCTGTTTCGTAGTAGGGCATTGTAGATTTTGGCAGCTATGGATGTAAGTGTTATGCCTCGGTAGTTTTTGGCTAATCCGAGGTCCCCCTTTTTAGGGAAGGGGAGTATGCATCCCTTCGTCCATCTATCTATCGGATTTTGATTGTATACTGCGTTGCAGTGTCGGAGCAGTATGTCGTCGAATTGTCTGGTCTTCCATACTTCCGGGGGAATTTCGTCCAGTCCTGCAGCTTTCCTATTTTTAATTTTTCTGAGAACCGAGTCGAGTTCTTCTTGTGTGAACGGTCCAAGTTTAATGTCTAATTGTTTGCTAATTATTCTGGTGATTGGTTCAGGCGTTATTTTTGGTGGGTTTCCAAGTAAGTTTTCGAAGTGCTGTTTCCACAGTTTTATTCTTTCTTGTTGGTTTGCTGCTTTAAGTTTTGCTTTGGCTGTGTTCTTTCTTCTGCTCACTTCATTTATTGTTTGCCAGGCAATTCTAGATTGTCTATCTTCCACCGAGTCTCTAATCTTATCTATCTGATTTTGAATGTATTCTGTCTGTTCCTTTATATATATGCCTGCTAATTGATATTGTGCCGTTTTTAGTTTTAAGGCATTTGTGTTTGTTGGGTTTTTTCGATAGTTTTTGGAGGCTGTTTTCACTAGTGCACGTTTTTCTCTCACCGCTAAAGTTTCCCATGGGACTCTATATTTAGTTTTAATTTTCAACCGGGACATTGGCCCAGCGGTTAGAGTGTTCGCCAATGGGTTCAATCCCAGGTCGAGTCATACCAAAGACTTTAAAAATGGAACTTGATACCACCTTGCTTAACACTCAGCATTATAAGGTACGGTTCAAGGGTAAAGTGGAGCAATCCAGGGAATGGAGTAGCGCCCTCCCCTACACCTTGGTGTAGTAGCTATCGAAAAGGGAGCCTTCGGGTCACCCTCGACTATGGTCGCTAACTTTACTCAAGCGATTATACTTCAGCTAATTCAGTTTAGTATAAGTACAGATTTTGTTTATACACAGTTAAATGTTAAAACAGTTCTATATTAAACAATTCCGTTTAGTGTAAGTACAGTTTCAATGTCAAAAACAGTTCCATTTCAAACAATTCAGTTTAGCATAAGCAATCAGTTTAAATGTAAGTACAGTTTAATTGTCAAAAATATTTCTATTTCAAGATATTCAGTTTAGTCAAACAGTTCTAATTCAAACAATCCAGTTTAGCATAAGTATGTAGTTTAGTTCTATTTAACCCATAGATAGGGCTCTATCAGGTGCTGCCATTCCGGGCCAATGTTGTCCTGGGAGCAATGGCAATGAAGGGATGTTTTGCATTCTCCAAAGTTTCAGCATAACTGGAACCTCACCATCAGATTGTTTAGTGTCATATCCAGGACTCTCATTGGGGGTGGGGGTTTTAACTCTCTGCAGAGGTGCAGTCGGTGTATTCTGATATCTGGCTATGTTCCTATAAATAATAAGAGACAAAGTCTAATTAAAAAATGATTGAAAATATAATTATGATAACAATGAAACCTTTTGAAATGAATCAAATTTCGGCATTAAATAACCCATGAAGCGTTGATATGCCGTTAAACAACTAAACAGTCATGAACTGATTCAAAATTACTTATAAAATGGATTAGGAAGCAATCATGGTATAATGTTTGCAGTCATAGTAAACGGATACGGCGATCAGGTTTCAATTCCTTGACGTGACTGTTTACATTTCATATCGCACTAATACCTTTGTGAAATATTTGAATCCAACTATTCTCCTACCAGCCATCGCAGTACATAGTAGAGTGGACTGGGCTTTTAACCTTGGGATGGTAAGCTGTCGAGCGATAAAAAGCAAAAGAAAAAATATTGAAAAATCCTATGGGCATCTCGTCATGGTTTAGTGGTTAGTAACCTCAATTGCAACAGAATGCCGACTTCGATCCTCACCAGGTACTCAAAACTTGTGGTTGTCTGCCAAATCTAAGCTCTGTTTGAATCATCTTAGCGGTTTACAGTCAAGTCATGCTAAAAATACTGCCAGATCTTTGAAATAATAATCCTTGGAATATTGAGTTTGGTCCCCACGCCAGTGCTCCCCCTCTCTTATGGACTTGTGCCTGAAAAATAGCTGAAAATGTTAAATTTTATATTCTGTTTTCTGTCTTCAAGTCAACAGCGTTCTAGAAATGGTTATTCAAACAATTGCCTTAAAGGTAACGGGCCAACACGGCTGGTTAAGGCTCATAACTCCCCATGTATTAATAGAATGGATTAAGAAGAAGGCTGAGAGGGTTATGTCTACATTTGTGAATCAATAGTCTCTGCGTTAGTACCAATAAGCAAATACGCACATTCATGCCCCCCTTCTGATTTGTAACCCAGTAGGCTGCAGAATACACCGACTGCATCTCTGTAGAGGGGTAAGACCACCCACAACGAGTATCTTGGATATAACATTTAATATTCTGATGGCGAGGCATCACCCTTGGAAATGCGGGGAATGTGGAGTACCCCTTCATTGCCATCGCTCCCAGGTCCACTCTTTCCCGGAGTGGTAGCACTTGATCAGGTCCTAGCTTTGGGTCAAATAAAATTGTTTCACATTTAAACTCTGTTGCAACAAATGATTTATGCTGAATTGAATTGTTTGAAAAAGAACTGTTTGATCATTTATCTGTGTTTAAATAGATGACTGACGTTTAATTGAATTGTTAGTGATACATAGCAATACTTGGAACCATTTAACTGTATGCAAATAAATGAAAAGCGTTGAATAGAATAATTAGTGTTAAATAGCAATACTTGTAACCACTTCACTGTGTGCAAACAAATCATAAATAATAAATAGAAATATTCGTGTTAGATAGAAATACTTGAAACCATTAAACTGTGTACGAAAGAATAAGCTCAGACTCGTTTAAAAATGTATCTACAAAATGAGTTTATGAATCGTATGTATTTAATGTGTACGTAAAAACAGGATTTGGCATTAAATAACCAACAATGGTTGATATGCCATATACTCAACCAAACCTCCTGATTTGTGTATACAAAATATCACATTTGAGCTTATTTGTTTACTCATATATTAAATAACATATTTGTGCAAAACTTATTTCAACAACAGCAGATAAAAGATATCTGATTTTAATAAAATGAAGCACATCTAATCTAATAATGATTTAAACATATCTGCATATTTGTGACTCTCTCTCTCGCTTTCTCTCTCTCTCTCTCTCTCTCTCCCTCACACACACACATATATATGATTATTGTTTGGGGATTTTTCCATTGCGGTGTATCTCTGGATCCAGTCCAATGACTTTGCATACACGTCATCTAGCATTAAACACAGATCGAAGAAGTATCTTGATTTAATGTGAGTAGTAGATATTTTGAAAAAATTATCTTATTTAAAAAAAAGGAAATATTTCCAAATGACTTCAAAATTCGAGGTGTGTTGAAAAAGTATCGAGACCGAAGCTGTATTTACCAAGACAGAAATGAACAATGAATGAAACGATCATTTTATTCAAAATAAGAGGAATGGTCAAAAAGTCTCGAGGCTGAAGCTGTATTCACAAGACACAAATAAACAATGAATGAAACGTTCGTTTTCTTTAAAATAAGAGGAATGGTCAAAAAGTCCCGAGATTGAAGTTGTATTTACAAGACACAAATGAACAATGAATGATACGTTCATTTTATTCAAAATAAGAGGAATGGTCAAAAAGTCTCGAGGCTGAAGCTGTATTCACAAGACACAAATGAACAATGAATGAAACGTTCATTTACTTCAAAATACAAGATGTATTGAAAAAGTCTCGAAACTGAAGCTGTATTTATCAAGACACAAATAAACAATAAATGAAACGTCCATATTCTTCAAAGTTCGAGGCGTATTGAAAAAGTATCGAGACTGAAGCCTGTATTTACCAAATAGAAAAGGAAAAATAAATGAAATGTTGTCTTTTTCAAAATACATGAGTACAAGAATTGTCGAGACGAAAGCTGTATTTACCAAGATAGAAATGAATAATAAAGTAAACATTAATTTTCTTCAGAAAACTCATCCTGCTATTCAACTCATTAAATCCAGAGAGTTTTCTCTTGATAGAAGCACCTCTGAAACTCATCTTTCAGTAGTGTCTTTGAATTTTAAGAATGCTCACTTTAATTTGTCCACAAAACTCTCTCTCTTCATTTGATTGTGGATGGAATAGCGGTGACCGGATGTGTTGAATGCTGTTTTGTCGGCAGAAGACAGAAAATTCTACCGAAGTCAACGTATATCGTTATCAGAGACTAAAATATTTGATAGACCAAATCTTCTAAGACTTTGCTGTAGTTTTATAATAGTTTCACCGGATATGTTGCATACTTCCGGCTATTTATCATAAGCATCAATTAGGATCAAATAATGTTGGTCGTTGATAGGTACCTCAAAGTCAACGTGGAATCGTGATCAAGGCGATTCTGAGTGTTCCGGAGGACACTTTGATATTTGTTGATATTTAGAACGAGTGTCTTTAAGTTCTTCCAACAGTTAATATTCGGCCTACAGACATAGCTGCAAGCAAAGGCCTTCATATGGCTGATTCCCTGAAGCTAAAAATGAAATTATTTGAGGATTTTGGTCCACAGTGTCAATGGTATCATCACACATTTGAAAAGATCACAATCATCGGCTTCAGTAGTTAAAGCGCTGGACTGCGGAATCGTAGTAAGTGAGTTCGAACTCCAATCGCGTTATTACGTTCACTTTCGGACAAATACTCTTGGGAAAAATATGAATCCCCTTATCCTCCTTGCTATGGGTTAAATAGCGCAACTACTGTCCTTCTCGAAAGGTGGATTTGACATTAAATAACCCAAGAAAGTTGATATGCCATTAAACAACAAAATCAAGCTAAATCAAACTAAAAGAATCGATGTTAGTAGAAAGGTTGAAGTTGTCGATCAGGACATAATTTGGGCTAGTGTGTCGGATATAAATGGATAATTTTTTTTTTGTATTTGAGGTAGCGGCTTCATGGACTCTTGCTGTAGTAATTAGCAGTGATCTGACTTTGGGTTTGGGTTTCTTTGTTTAATAGCATATCAACCGTTGTAGGTTATTTAATGCCAAAGCCATTCTTCTAGAAGAACAGTAGTGGTACTATTTAACCCATAGCTGGGAGGATAAGGGGGTTCATACCTTTCCCAAGGGTATTTGCCCGAAAGTGAACATAATAGCGCGACTGGAGTACGAACTCGCTTACTACGATTCCGCAGTCCATCGCTTTAACTGACTTTGGGGTACTGACTGGCAGTACCACTGATACTACGACAACAATGATGTTTTCCAGTTGATTGTGATGAGAATCCATCGTGACAATGCATCTGCTCGGCCGATTTTATCGGTCGACTGGTATTTGATTAAGAAATCATAGTTTAAAAGCACTGCGACACACCGTTGTAAACGGTTAGCTTTATAGACTGGGATGCTTTTCTTGGATTCGAAAATATTAATAAGGGGCTATTATTTTACGAATTGAAAGTTTTTGTTTTCTGAGGAAATTTTCCTTGCATCTGCGCCAGTTACATTTCTTACATTGAAATTTTTTGAATGTGCAAGAACGTGAATAATGCCACTAACCACAAGATATACATGCTGTTAGTAGTTTCCTTTTAGATTCAATCAGAGTATTTTCCTGCTGCTTGTATACTGTGAATTGAATTGCCATGAACAGAAAATCCGACGAAAACAATCTCTGCAATCTGTGGTCGCTGGTTCGATCTCCAGTAGTGGAGATCACAGTATACACTGCTGATGAGACCTAATAAGGTCGAAACAGTGTGACGTTCCCCCTTCGGCCCACCATACGTCAACCTTCTCGAACCTTTTCCCTTCTTGACCGGTGATCAACTAGTGGCTCCGATAGGGGTAACGCACATTTCTTTACCGCTACATCAAATACAAACGAGGGAGTGGGAGAAAAAGAGAACAAACGAACAAACACAACAACACGCTTGGGGTTAACTCAAGTGCAGGGAGAGTTATGTAACACCTTTTGCATGTGCAGACTAACGCTAGTGTGGATTCTAGGGAAACTTCCACAAAGCAACTGGAATGCCGACACATCTTGACTCGATCTTCTTTCACTGTCGCTGGACCCCATCTCTTGCCGACTCGCCTCTCTGCTCCGGTGTCCGGTGTCGTCTGCCCTTGTCCGTCGTCCCTCGCCAACCGCCTTTGAGCTCCTTTGTCCGACTCTCTACTCGCGTCCCGTTACCACTTCCGGACACGGCGAGATCTCAAGTCCAAAACCCTTTGTCTGGTTTCGCGCCAAAACAGACAAAGGAATCGTCTGCTTGGCGGGCCACCTACATAGTGTTACAACAGCTGTCCTGGGTTTCTGTATGTCGTGCATAACTGTTCGCCAGATTTTCTGGCCATGGTAATTCAAATCACAATATAATTCCTCTACTTAAAAAAATACAAAATAAAAATGTACATGCTTGTATACTGTTAGTAATAGTTGATTTGGCTGCTTGCTGTACCCTCTGAGTCTCACATTTTAAATTAATTAAACGTTGACACTCTGTGGGGATATTTTTCCCGATAACGTCTTTATGTTGTCCAAGTTTTGACAATGGTCAAGTGCAAACATCTGCATCGTGAAGAAATTAAAAATAAGCCATTTAAACTGATCTTCCGTAAACCAATGTAGGGGAAATTTTTCGCATTTGCAGATGACGAATCCTGCAAAGGTAACGTAGTCATCGGCCTCACATTTGGTTAACTTGAGACAGTTGTATCGAACATTAAAAAGAGGAAGTTGTTCTTCAAATATTTCTCTAAGTTGCTTCACAGAGTTAAGCTTAAATCCTTCGGTTGTTTCGAAAGGATGAAGTTCGTGAAACGTTCGTTTTCAATTGATATGAAGACCTGTTTTTCATGCATCGTCTTTGCAAGCGAATTCATTGAGAAAAGTGCCCTTCTAGACCTTGTGCCATGCAGCAAATGTGTGAGCAGATTCAATTTCGTAATTGAATTTTGAAATAGTAAAGGTGATAGAGTCAACCGCAACTTCTGAACTGCAGTTAGAATTTGTGGCTACCAGTTGAATGTTAAAACTCCGAGACAGAGGATTTAGAAAAAGATGCTGTGCTGGGTCGAATTGCTTTTGCGGTTGTCTCAGACTTTCTGTCAACATTTCTATTATAATTGCCATTGCTTTGTTCTTGCTTAGCGTTCATTTTCTTTTGCTTTATTCGTCTGTTTTTGAAAGACAAGTCCGACGTCTTAGTCGATGGTTGAACTGTGTTTACCAGTTTTCCTTTTCTTTTTACATCAATTGGTTGTGTCATTTATAGTGAATAGGATAATTCAATTTACAGTAAACAGGAGCAGCCCAGTCGGCTGGAGCAGTAGAATAGACCCTCAGCATTTCTGCGGAGGAGTAAGAGCCTCAGCAACGAGTGCCCTGGATATGAAACTAAACGGTAACTGATATTGAGGCTTCGGCGTTGGAGCTTTGCGTAATGTGGAGTACCCTTTCATTCCCGCAACTCCCAGGTCCACTCTGAACCGGAGTGGTAGTACCGGTTAGGGTTCCATATATGAATCAACTAGAGACGGTTTGACTGTGTGCAAATAAATAAATGGAGTCAAATTGAATTGTTTGTGTTACATAGCAATACTTGAAACTGTGTGCAAATAAAACTATAAGCGTTAGATAGAAAAACTTGAAACCATTTAACTCTGAGCAAACAAATGACTAACATTGAATATGATTATTATTTGATAGCAATACTTGAAACCATTTAATTGTGTGCAAACAAATGCACTTTGGTTGTTTAAAATCTTACCTACAAACTATTCGTTTACAAATCATATATATTTAACATATATATGTATAAATAGGATTTAGCATTAGATAACCTACAAAGGGTTGATTTGCTATAAAATCCAATCAACCAACCAACCAACCAACCAACCAACCAAACAGGGGTGTACAAATTGATTCCTTAGGAGGTAAACTTCTTAAAACGTGGTCATATAAATGTTAAATTTTTAGGATTAAAAAATTTAAAGTTCCACGCTCGATACATTTAAATTAGACCTCTTACCTCGAGATGGATTATGTATTTACTATCTACCCCCGCCTCGGTACGAGGAGGATGTGACTCAAGGTCAATTTTTAAAGTTTTTCTTCTCCTTGGCTGGTTGCTATTCTAAGGGTAAAGAGCTTACCAAACCATACAATTTACCTATAGTTGAAGGGAGAATAGTTCGAGTCATATCATTCACAAGAGTAGTAGCGCAATATGAAACGCAAACAGTAACGTCCAGGATTTGACCTCACACCGCCGAGTTCTTTATCTACAACGATATCCATTACACTACGAGCGCCTCGACTTGGATTACGTTGTTATTATTAATAATAATAATAGTAATTAGTAATGCTTTTTAATTACTGTTTAATATATAGAGGTCCAAAAATACGAACAAGATATGAATATGTGAAATAGACATAGGAATCCGAAAAAACTCGCAATTGGTTCAGGTACGAAACTTTTGATCACCTTTTTGAGTTTAAGGTTTTTCGTCATGAGGAGAGAGAGACATAATTTCTTTCTATGCTGACTTTTCCATCTGACCCCCACCACGTGCGGCCCCCGCCGAAAACTACTGGTCTGGCCTTGGCGAGCTCCGAAAATCGACTTTCTTCGTCTAAGCCCAAATCTCAACTTACTGTTTTTTTTTCAAATTCCAAAATCCTCAGCCCATCGCTTCCGGGCATGACGTCATTCACGTCCCCGGTCTTATTGCCTATATGGTGTTTTTATTGTGACATCTGTGATTGTTACATCCGCCCCGCACACGCTTGAACACCTGCACTCAATGTGTAAACCTAACTAACCCATGCACTAAGCCGAAAGGTTCTCAGCCTAACTAAACAGAAAGGTAAGATATATAAAACAAAAATTGATGATATAAAAAAAATCCTTCAGCAATTATATAATAACTGGACTTATTTCTAAGTTTATGTCAGTCTGTCCGTCCGTCCGTCCGTACAGTTAAAGTTTTGTAATTTTTGGACAGATTTCAAGCAAATTATTTTTTGTATTTAACTACTGGAGATCCGGCTCAAACTCGTTTTTAGGTGGAATCCATCGCTCACCTTCTATGTCTGACGGTAGCTCTCGCTGTAAAAGGTTGTCCATCACACAGCAATGACCCACTCTCTTGGTGAGGTAGTGAAAACTGTTGTTTATCACCAGGCGGGCCGCTACGTTAGAAAATACGATGTGATTTTTCGTTGAAAGTACCTCAATCATCTTTCGTAGAAGGTACTTCAATTGTTTCGTTGAAGGTACCTCAATCATTTTTCGTTAAAGATACCTCAATCATCTTTGGTTGAAGGTACGTCTATCATCTTTCCTTAAAGGTACCTCAATCATCTTTTGTAAAAGGTACCTTAACCATTTTTCGTTGAAGGTACCCCAATCATCTTTGGTTGATGATACATCTATCATCTTTCGCTGAAGGTATCTCAATTATTTTTCGTTGAAGGTACGTCTATCATCTTTCGCTGAAGGTACCTTAATCATTTTTCGTTGAAGGTACTTCAGTCATCTATTATTGAAGGTACCTCAATGATTTTTCCTCGAAGGTACGTCTATCATCTTTCGCTGAAGGTACCTTAATCATTTTTCGTTGAAGGTACTTCAGTCATCTATTATTGAAGGTACCTCAATGATTTTTCCTCGAAAGTACCCCAATTCATTTTTGTTGAAGGTACTTAACCATTTTTCGTTGAAGGTACCGGAATCATTTTTTGTTAAAGGAATATCAATCATTTTTCGTTGAAGGTACCTCAGGCATTTTTTTGTTAAAGGTCCTTTAATCATTTTCAGTACAGAAAAGATTATACGCGTAGGCATTTGTCTTAAAAAAGGGAAACATCGATTTTTTCCTCTTCGGTGAAAGGATATTTTCCATAAGAAATTGAAGTCTTAAAATAATAATACTCACAGATGTCAATGTGATTAACACGCACTGTAGTGATTTGATCATCAGTGAATCAAAAATTTCTAAAAATTATTTTCTTAAAATTACTGCTTCATATGTAACAATCAGACAAATAATTTCATTTGGCTTTTTAAAAAATTGAATGATAACGTAAATATGAAAATCCATTATAAAAATGTACATAAAAGTAATAAGGTTGATTTCTAATATATTCATTTGACTATACGAAAAAGTGAATAAATGAGAACGGAAAAATAAAACAAAATTTTGATAAACGTTATTTTCCTCGGGAAATTGTGGCGGGGTGCCATACGGAAAGCACCGTTGGTCACATATGGTCACCGTGCTCATGACTATTCGAGATGATCGTTATGTAAGACAGCTCTCTTCTCTCCACTATATGCACTTCGATCCTCTCAGTCATGACTAGTTGTCAAGCTGCTAAGATGGGAATTTATTTTACCTCAACAGTCACCCGGACTAAAAAATTGAGGTAGGGGTGTGATACAGAAAGCATTGTGGGCCACATGTGGTCGACGTGCTGCAGTTTGCTCATGACTATTCGAGATGATCGTTACCTTCGACGAATTGGCTCTCTTTTCCTCTCTATAGACTATCATTTCAGTCATGACTAGGTGTCAAGCTGTTAAGAGGGAATTCATTTTACCTTAACAGTCACCCAGGCCAAAAAAAAAAGAAGAAAAAAAAAAGAGAAGAAAGAAAAAAAAAG
The DNA here is from genome assembly GCA_963585895.1 of Sepioteuthis lessoniana. Lineage (NCBI taxonomy): Eukaryota > Metazoa > Mollusca > Cephalopoda > Myopsida > Loliginidae > Sepioteuthis > Sepioteuthis lessoniana. The sequence continues at coordinate 20,899,302 of OY757914.1, forward strand.
AAAAAAAAAGAGAAGAAAGAAAAAAAAAAGAAAAAAAAGGGAGAGTTAGAAACCTCGAATTAAAGTTTATATTATTCTTCTTAGCAAAATAATAAAGGGGGTAACCTTGTGGTGTAATGGTTAAAGCGATGGACTGCGGAATCGTAGTAAGCGAGTTCGAACTCCAGTCGTGCTATTACGTTCACTTTCGGGGAAATACCCTTGGGGTAAATACCCTTGGGGAAATACCCCCTCTTCCTCCTAGCTAAAGGTTAAATAGTAACACTACTGTCCTAGGAGAATGGCTTTGGCATTAAATAACCTACAAAGGTTGATTAGACATTAAACAAAGAAACCAAACCAAACCAAACTAATAAATCACACCGACATAGGTCCATGTGTTTCTAAAGGGAATTAACCTGAAGTGAAACGTAAGCAGACTCGACAAAGATTTGAACTCGCGTCGTAAAGTCTATCCCCTTACAACGATAACCGTTTTTAAAAGCGCATCTCTTCTTTCCTCATCTCCCTCTCTCCACACACAAACGTATTTATCTATATCTGTTTTTAGATCCATCCATCTATCTATCTATCTATCTATCTATCTTGCAAGTGGTGTAATGATTAGCAAGCTAGACTAGCAAACCTTCACGATTGAGTTCGAGTCTAATTGGGTGCCCCATTCATACGGCCTTGTGTCACATCTAAGCAAATGGCTTAATAAATTACTATCTATCTATTTCTCTATCTCATTTTATTCATATCTATCAATGATAATGTTGGTAGTCGAGCTGCTTTGAAAAAAAAGAGGTTACTGTCATTTTTGCATTCATCCAAGAGGGAAACTATCACTGTAAAGAATAATATCAGTAACGACTAAAGAATAATAGAATGAAAGAATGAAAGAATAGATTTTACGACTTTGAAACGGAATAGCATTGCCTGCAACATGTCAACAGAATAATAACGTTTTAACAAATCAGCGATTTCTATTCTGAAAGATGCAGAAAGAAATGCAATTCATATTTCGTAAGCCGCAGCGATCTGCTTAATCATTGAATATTATTCAAAAGAGATACAAAATCCCAGGGTGGATTTATTTCATTAAAGAGAAGTTTAGAAGAAAAGAATGAAAATGCCGATTGGAATTTATAGAGAAAAAAAAATGAGGAATGATTTCACTATCCATAATGTCTTGAATCTCGGGAACTTCATAATGAAAATCAAAGTCAGAACTCAATAATTTGAGTTTGTTCAATAAAGTAACTATGTTCCTACAATAAGTTGAGATGCATTAGATTTGGTAAAGGCAATGAAAATCTCTACAATAATCTAAGAGAAATTGATATCAGAATAAAATAGTTTTAATAATAGGTAAAATTTCAGGAGGTTTTTATATTTCATTTTTGAGCTCAGGTGGTATTTTCTTACGTCGGCCCTTTTTTTCTTTTTATACATATTACATAGATAGATATAAACAGGCGAAGATAGATACTAAAAGATACAACAGAAACCTTTAGAAATTGATATTCTTTATAGATATTTAAAATATTCATTTTCTTGTTGCAATAAAAGACGAATAATGTATTTGCTTTATTTAAGATTTATTCAGTATAACGTAACTTCTGTGGAATTTCTAGTGAACTGATGCATGGGAGACAACTATGATTGACTTCACTACAGCTATTATAAACCTGACTTTGGTATAATGGTTAGAGTGTTCGACAATGGCTCGAGAGACCTGGGTTCAATCCCAGGTCGAGTCATACCAAAGACTCAAAAAATGGTACTTGATGCTACCTTGCTTAACACTCAGCATTATAAGGTAAGGATCAAGGGTAAAGTGGAGCAATCCAAGGAATGGAGTAGCACCCTCCCTTACACCTTGGTGTAGTAACTATCGAAAAGGTAGCCCTTGGGTCACCCTCGACTACAGCCGCCAACTTTCCTTTTACAGCTGTTATTTACTTTGATTATTGAACATTGGGACAATATTCGACTTCTCTGTTTTATGGTATATAAACCTTTGTGAGTTATTTAATGCCAAAGCAATTATTGTAGAAAAAACTGCTGTAATACTATTTAAACCCAGACCTGTGAGGATAAGGGGTTCATATTTTTCCCTCGGGTATTAGTCCAAAAATGAATGTGATAGCGCAACTGGAGTTCGAACTCGCTTATATCGATGCCAAAGTCCAGCACGTTAGCCATTACGCCACGAAGATTTGCCCTATGGGTAGTTTCTAATTATCTGTTATACATACATAGTAAACTTAGACCTCACTTTATATCTATCTATATATCTATCTGCTTTGATGTGGCACAAGGCCGTATAAATGGGATATCTAATGAGACTCGAACTCACTTGTGAAGGTTTGCTAGTCTTGCTAGCTAACCATTACACCATCCGAAGTGCATCTATCTATCTATCTATCTATCTATCTATCTATCTATTGTATATTTGCTTTGTGTTCGATAAGTAATTGTCTTAGGTCGGCCATTTTGTCGTATTTATCAAACTGAAAGATATGAACAAGCAAAGAAAGATAGATTGATCATGAAAGATACCCTAGAAACCCCCAAAACTAATATTCTAAATAGATATCTATTAATTTTATTATCTATCTATCGAACACAAAGGCAATACCCAATATCTATTGTACATACATTGGAATCTGAACCTCTACTTTACGACCAGTTTGTTCGGTTCAACTTTCAAAGTTAATTTTTATCAAGAATTGAAAAAAACATTACCGAAAGAAGTTAAACACCCACAGCAGACGAAAAAAAAAAAAAGAAAAATTATTAATCATTCATGCTATAATTGAATTAATTTTATCTTTATTAGTTCTTGATACATATCAAATTGATAGATATTAATAGGTCAAGATCAATCGATCTATCTATCTATCTATCTATCTATCTCTGACTATTTGTATCTCTCAAACTACTAGTATCTATCTATCTATCTATCTATCTATCCCAGGCTCTTTGTATCTGTTTACCTCTGTATCTATCTAACTATCTATTTCGAGCTATTTGTATCTCTCAAACTACTAGTATCTATCTATCTATCTATCTATCTATCTTTTAAAATCTCGAAATCTCAAAAAAATTAATATTTTAAATCAATATATATTAATTATTTATTAACAAACACACAAAAAAAACAGTGAACAATTACATATTATAAAATATAATATATATATTGTAAACTAAGTCCCTACTTTATGACCAGTTTGGTTGGTTGGTTGGTTGGGTTTTATGGCATATGTTTCATTATAGGTTATTTAATGTCAAATCCTATTTATACATACGTATATTAATTATATATGATTTGTAAACAAGTAGTTTGTGTGTAACATTTAAAAAAAAAAACTCATTTCTTTGAGCACAGTTTCAAGTATTCCTATCTAACGTGAATAATTCTAATTAGTATTAATCATTTAACCGGCTCATTGGTCTAGTGGGTAGAGTGTTCGCCAATGGTCCGGTAGACCTCGGTTCAATCCCAGGTCGCGTCATACCAAAGACTTTAAAAATGGTACTTGATGCCTCTTTGCTTAACACTCAACAATATAAGGTACGTATCAAGGATAAAGTGGAGCAATCCAGTGCCCTTCCCTACACCTCGGTGTAGTAGCAATTGAAAAGGGAGCCTTGTGGTCGCCCTCGACTGTGGTCGCCAACTTTACTTACTTTTTATTAATCATTTGTTTTTACATGCTTAAATAGGTTTTAACATGGCTATTTGTCACCAATAGTTTTATTTGCACACAATTAAATGGTTTCAAGCATCATTATGTACCACTAACGATTCAATTTAATTGTAGTCATTTATTTGCACACAGTTAAATGGCAAAACAGTTCTATTTGATCAATAGTTTGGACCCTAACGAGTTCTACCACTCTAGGTCAGAGTGGAGCTGGGAGTAGCAGCAATGAAGGGGTACTCCACATTGTTCAAAACGCCTCATCATCAGTCGTCGTGTTACATTCAGGACACTCGTTGGCGGTTGGGGCTCTTACACCCCTGTAAAGATGCAGTCGGCATATTATACAGCCCCCAGCCTGCAGACTGGGTTACAGTTCGCTCGATTTCACTTTTAAAATTAAGTTTTCTCGAAAATGAAAACAAAAAAAAAAAAAAAAAAAGAAAAAAAAAAGAAAAAGAAATCAAGCTCCTTTTCAAACATAACTGACGAAAAGAAAACTCTACTTTATTTTAAGTATTTGAATTCGAATTTATTTAAAGAGTAAATGATGTCATAGATCTTTTAAAAAGTAAAGTCAATACTCTGGTGACATTTCTCTATTCTTTCTTAACGTGTTCTTTCAATGACATCTTCCCGCCTCGTTTCCATCCAACCATCACAAACACTTTAGGGTATTCTAATAATCCTTAATCTCAAACATCTGAGATTGCCTATTGTATTCAAATGAACACCTAGCGTTCGAGTCTTCTTCTTCTTCTTCTTCTTGTTTTTCACAACTCCTTTGTTTTTTTGTTTTTGTTTGTGTCATTGCTTTATTATTATTGTCGGATTGATTTTCGTTCGGTAGAAAAATAATTAAGTTCTTGTGATTTTTTTTCTTTTTCTTCGTCTTTGATTTGCTTTGTTTATTCAAATTACATAATGGAATGTTTGGCTGATTCGAGGAAGCACGAACGCCGAAGGAGTTTTTACTTTCAAGATCTGCCAGAAAGATTATTATGAAAAGAAAGAAATTCAGGAAAAAAAAGAAAGAAAAAAGAAAGAAAAGAAAGAAAAGAAAAGAAGGAAATCAGACAGATGAGACCTTCCCCGTAGAAAATCCCTGTGACGTAGTATTAGTACAGAACACCAATAAGATTGTAAGTGTAAAAGACCTTAGATCTGTTTTAATGCCCAAGGAGGATATACTGTGTATTAATATGAGATTTGCTCACTGTTGATACACCCCTTATTTTGGCACCTAAGTAAATACCGATATCGTATTAGTAATCATTTACTGTAATCCCGATTTATTATATGTGCGTCTAATTTTGAATATATAGAAACATACATCCGGTCTATTAGTTTAATTTTCCATTTGTCTATATACAGTATCGCTATAAAGAATCTTTTAAAAGTTTCTTTTCTTAAGCAAAGATACAAGGATTTTATTGTTTCTAATCGACCATTATATTATCAAAGAGGATATTATTAGCTATTATTACTTAAATCAAAAATATAAATATATCATCGAGTGATTGCTCGGATTTCTCTGATTCTCGCTCGCCATCCATCCCTAAAATCCATCGTTTCAGGTAGGTCTTCTAGACAACACTTTGAGTTCGCACAGAGCAGATATAATTCTTCGCTGGTCGGCCAACAATGGCACGTCCATGTGTAAGAGTCCATTAGAGAATGTCGCTTATGAGTTCGTCTTTGCTTCTCCGGCAATGTCTCACATGTCTTGTTCGTCTTATTTGAATGGTTTGTGAGATGGTAGGTAAGCGGCTGTACATTTGCTGTTTTGTAGAGGATTTGTTCAAGACAGCACGCAACATTATTGCATAGTTCTAATCTAGCTTTCTCTTAATGTGTTTTGTCAGAATCCACGTGGTGCATCCATATAGTTGTATGGATACAGCAACCGCTTTGAAGAAATCCGGTTTTATTTTATCAGAAGTACGGCCGTTATATATATTCATGTTATTCTATTTTTGGTTGGAGATCTTATAAGACTTAAAAAAAAACACTTACAGTATCGAACTATTGTCACATTTTCAAGGTTTCGGCCGATGCCTTCTTCGGTCATCCTCAGGTGTTTCATGTCAAAATCAGGAGCCCACACAGAATATTGAACAGAACCGTTTATCTAATCCACGGGAGTAGATTGTTCTAATTCTGTTTACCATACAAGTGTTAAGCTTTGGTAAAGTATTCTTTGTTATTTATCTATAGTTGGGATTGAACCTGCAACCTCCAGATAATTTCATTCAGAAGTACTTCAAAAATCAAACGCCTATATCCATTGCGCTACGTGTACTGCTTGTTCGTTTTTTTTTTGTTGTGTTTAGTCTTATTGTCTTTTTGTGCATATTTGCTACGTTCGTTTATTATGTGATACATAAATTTGTCTCAATCATCACATAACCTACACTTGATATTCTGCTGCGTATTGTATTATCGATTTTCGCTTTAACATTAATAATAATAATAATAATAATAATAATAATAATAATAATAATAATAATTTGTTTGTAATGCTTCTTTGAGTATCTCTTCTTTTTACTATCTTCTTACATCAACCTTAGAGAAAAAAAGAAAAGAAAAAGAAAACCTTTGCAAAGAACCTATAGACAATTAATACAATATCTATGTACAGATCAAATTCTGATAACTACTTCATCTGATAGTTGCCCAAAATGCACTCTTAAATTCTATTTCTTACCATTTTTTCTGAAATCATCCTATTTAATCTTAAAATTTTCTTCACCATTGCTGTTTTTAATCAGATTAGGCAATTTGTTCCAAACATATATTACTGCATTAGCAAAAAAAAAAAAATTCCAACTAATCCATCGACTTGGTTTTTGAAATATATTAATTACAATAAAATTTTGTTTTTGGGTCATCACTGTTTTTCGAACACAAAACACTATACGTTTATTCACATAATAATAATTAGTACTACACACACACACACACACATATATATATATATATATATATAATTTTCTATCTTTCTCTCTCTCTCTCTCTCTCTCTATATATATATATATATATATAATTTTCTATCTTTCTCTCTCTCTCTCTATATATATATATATAAAATTTTCTATCTTTCTCTCTCTCTATATATATATATGTATATATATATATATATATATATATAATTTTCTATCTTTCTCTCTCCCTCTCTCTCTCTCTCTCTATATATATATATATATATATATATATATATAATTTTCTATACATATATGTATATATCATCATGGCATGCCGCTAGCACGGATTTCCCTGACTCTCTTCCGCCACTCGTCCCCATCGTCCATTGCTCTCGGTAGGTCTTCCATGCTACATCCTGTATCAGTACAGAGCTGTTGTAGATAGGTTCTAACTGGTCACCCTAGCCTTGCTCATCCGTGTAACGGGGTCCACAGGAGTACATCGCTTATGAGCTCGCCCTTACTTCTCCTGCAGTGTCCCGCATATCTAATTTGGATTGTTTTCGAGATGAGTGTTAGGTGTTTGTACACTGTCGCTTTGTGAGATGCTGCCTCCAGAACTTGTTCAATACAGCTCGCAGCATTCTTGTGCAATTGCCGTCAAACTTTTTTTCCCATACGTTTAGTCAGCGTCCATGTGGTGCATCCATACAGCTGTATTGACACGACCGCTGCTTGGGAAAAAAACTGCGTCTTATCTGATAGGTCTGACTTCCATATGACCGATAGTCTATCGATAGCTGTCCATGTCGGGATCTAGATGGTAAAGGTATTGTCCCATATCTTCTGCCCAAGCGTTTTCGACCATATTTTTGGTCGTCATCGAGGATAGTGTAGTTTTGAGTTGACAGTTGAGTTTTTTACTGTTTTAAAACCAAACACAAATAAAACAGCATTTAACACAGGCACCAACATATTAAATATTTTTAATAACTAAAAATCAATAACTCTATTAGTATAGGAGGTTGTTGTTTTAATCGCAATTCTATATTTATGTACAGATTTTTTAATTATTTTTTAAATTTTTCATTTTATTCTTTTTATTTCATTTTATTTTTTTTCTGTAAGTATAAAAAAAAGGGGGAAGAAAAATAAAAAAAAAGGAAGAAATACACACCGGGGTGAACAGATAGCCGAATAACGACGTCATTGTGGCAAAGAAGCAAGAGTAAAGTGGCCTCCCGATTTTAAAGGAAAGATTTAGAAGTCATCAGAAGAGCTTAGCTCTGATTGGCTGTTGCAAAATTATATATAGAGCCATTTCTGTGGTCATTTTTTTTCTCTTTTTGTGGATGCGCAGATTAGCTGCCGGGATGGGAGTTGGAGTAAGATCAATGCCAACTGGGTCATTTGGGTGAGGGGGTCTGATGTTGCAAGACCCGAAACCCCCCCATGAACCCATCCCGATGCATCAACAAAGATGTATGATATAAATAAAATTAGTAAACCTTTTTCCGACCGAACGTTTTAAAACAAAACGCTGAAAACGTTCCAATTGACAACTTCAAAACAAAACACTACAAATTATTATAACAGTAAATATTCAACTACACTACCCCTGATGATGACCAAAAGTATGGTCGAAAGCGTTTGGGCAGAAGATATGGGACAATTCCATTATCATCTAGATCCCGACACTAGAAAAATAACAAGGAATCTTGAAAAAATCAAATGAAAAATAATAAACAGAGTTCCATCGTCTTTAAAAAAACTTACTTGAATATATATATATGGTGGCCGAGAGGTCTGAAACTTAGTCTAACGTAAAGTTGAACGGGTTTCGATCCCGGCTTCGAGCGTCCTGCGTGTTTAGCCACACTGAAGAGTTCTGATAGAATGAAACAGTCTGTCTGTGGATGACAATATATACGCTCCACCATGGGGGTTGAGCACTCTGGCGAAGGAATTGTCTTCGAAAGAATTGAGCACTCTGGTAGCCGATAGGGTATAAAAAATGTAAACAAACGGCTAAATAAATACCTTAAAAATTCCCTTAGCCAACGTGGTCCGCTTGGTGGCCGAGAGGTCTGAAACTTAGTCTAACGTAAAGTTGGACGGGTTTCGATCCCGGCTTCGAGCGTCCTGCGTGTCTAGCCACACTGAAGAGTTCTGATAGAACGAAACAGTCTGTCTGTGGATGACAATATATATATATATATATATATATATAATTTTCGCTCATAATTAAATATATATAACAATAAAATGAAAAGAAAATTATATATATGTACATATATATAGTGACAGAAAATAATATTTCGATATCCTGAAGAACTAGTTTGATTTTGACCTGGGTACTTTAAGTGGATAATAGATTGAGGGTAATAAATATTTTAATAAAGTTTCCAAAGTCTTCAGCCATCTTGTGATGTAGTAATGGCATTCACCACATATAAAATTGTGTTTGTGAGAATATTTTGAAACCTGAGAACGTAATTCATATTTGATCATTTACCATAAACCATAAATTAGATGTTGGTTTAAAATGAGGTGCCCGTGGTGTAATTGTTATCGCCGTAGGAAATGAACACGGCGACCCGAGTTCAAATCCTGGACGAGACTGATTGCATTTCACATAGCACTAATACCCTTGGGAAAGGTATGAACCCAATTATTCTCCCTCCAGCTATGGGCAAATAGTAGGACAGACTAGGTTCTTCAGCCTTGGTTAGGCAACTAGTCTCGGAGAAGGAAAACTCTGAATTAAAACCTGTTAAACTCCGCTTAAAAATTGACGTTGTGTCATATCCTGCTCGAGCGGAGGGGTTGGGTAAATAGGATAAATTAGATGTTGGTGTAATCTTGAGGAAGCATATTACAAGGCATCACATTTTTTTTTCTTTTTTCACTTTTTTAAAATCTTCAGTCGATGTATAAACAGCAAGTAAACAAAACATAGAATATATGAAGCTACACAATGGAAAAACGAATCAGGAAATTATTATGTTGTTGTTTTTTCATAAAGATTTATTGATCATTTGAAAATACGAAGAACTATTTCCGGTCAAAAGATGACGGTTAAGAAAAGTGAGTGTTTTGAGACAAGCGATCAAGTTGAACGAGGATATGGGATGGAAAACTTAATTAGGTCTCAACTGAAACCAATCATTGTAATGGCGTCTAAAAAATAACAACTAATCTAATGCAGACATAAAAAAGGATACGCATTTACCCAACCGCTCTCCACGAGCAAGAGGCGACATAAGGTGAGTTTTATGTGAGTTTAACACATTTAAATTTAGTGTTTTCTTTCTTCCAGACTGGTTGGTATACAAAGATTAAAGAGCACACTCTGCCCTACTATTTACCCTGAGCTGGAGGGAGAATAGTTGGATTCATACCTTTCTCAATAGGATTGGTACTATGTGAAATGCAAACAGTCTCTTTGAGAATTTGAACACCGGGTCACATAATCCATTTCCTACGACGATAACCATTACACCACGAGCACCTCCACAAAAAGATAGAGACGTATCTACCTTTATCTGAGAAAGGTAGCATACATGGTGTTATGGTAAGCGATCAA
>OY757914.1:20912003-21047003 GCA_963585895.1 Sepioteuthis lessoniana
TCCTGGAAGCTGATATAATACAAATTAAAAAAAAAAAACAACAACATTGATTTGATTTCTATAGCTCAAAGGATGCATTTTTACAGTGTAGCATAGCCACCAAAATAGGACCAAGATATGAATATGTGAAATATACATTGGGAATCCCGAAATATACGAAACACTGACGACTCTCTTTTGGTTCAGGTACGAAACTTTTATTACCTTCTTTAAGTTTAGGTTTTCGACACGAGGAGAGAGAGACAATTTTTCTATGCTGACTGTTCGTCCATCGTCAGCTTTCAATTCACTGACTCAACCAACGCGCGCGCACCTTGCAGTTCATAACTGGACCGGCCTCACCAAGGTCCAAAAATCAACTCGCTTCGTCTAAGTCCAAATCTCAACTCACTGCTTTTATTCCAAATCACTAAGAATCCCAGCCCATCGCTTCCGGGCATGACGTCATTCAAATCCCCAGTTCCATTTTCCTACTGGGGTTTTTATTGTGACATCTGTGACTGTCACATCCTCCCCGCAGGCGCGTGAATACCTGCACTCAATGTGTGCACCTAACTAACCCATGCACTAAGCCGAAAAGTTCTAAGCCTAACTAAACCGAAAGATAAGATATATAAAACGAAAAATGATAATATAAAAAATCCTTCCGCAATTATATAACAACATGACGTTTCCAAATGACCGCCATTGCGCTTTTCTCCGTAATAAATTATTATCAGATTAATGGGTTGCATCTATTTTGAGACACCCTGTATTTCATCAATTGTTTCCGACTGATATTAGATTTTAATTAATCTCTTAATAATAGCCCAACTTTGGTAGTTTTTCTATAAAATAAAGAACAACATACTTTTTTATCCTATTTAATATTTATTATTATCATCATTATTAAATTTTACTTAGTTGTAATTTAATTAATTGTTGCATTAATCATATACATTCATACATTAAACATTGATATTCCAACTGATTTTCACCCAATTTATACATCATGGCCTACATATTCTTATTAAACTCATTTCTATTTATAATCACATTTAAATTAATTTAAACCAATTTTGTGTCGACATTTAAATATTAGTTCGTTTCGTTTATATAACAGTTGTCCAGTGTCTTTGTAATTTGATATGCTAATTTTTTTTCCTCCTGGCATAAGTTACTTCTACCATTTAAGCTATTCATTTGTGGAGTGAGTCCACGTTCTTTTAAACTCCAATAATACTTCGATAAAACTGTTTGATTCTTAAGTAATGATTAGTAAATGAATGTGGCTATTCATAATTATATAACGGCTCATTGACCAAGTGGGTAGAGTGTTCGCCAATGGTCCTGTAGACCTCGGTTCAATCCCAGGTCGAGTCATACCTAAGACTTTAAAAATGGTACTTGATACCTCCTTGCTTAACACTCAACTATATAAGGTACGTATCAAGGGTAAAGTGGAGCAATCCAAGGAAAGGAGTAACGCCCTCTCCTACACCTCGGTGTTGTAGCTCTTGAAAAGGGAGCCTTCTGGCCACTCTCGACTAAAGGGAGACAACTTTACTTTATATAATGATGCCTAGTTATATGATTTTTAGTTTTATTCAAAAAATTTTATTAAATTTTTTTTTCTCCGGATAAACTATGTTTATGTATCTCCATTTGTATCCTATTTAAGCTATCTGAAGAGACGAGCTGTTTTTGCGACTTGTTGAAATAAATTTATTATGGCGTAGTATCTATCTTTATTCTTTGATATTATATATTGAGTCAACCGGGTTTCGATCCCAGCTACGGGAAGCTAATATGTCTAGCCACACTGATGAGTTCTGATAGAACGAAACAGATGTCTGTGGATGACTATATATATATATATATACCTATATTATTTGGATATAATTTTGAGCACAAGACCGGCCCCAAAACTTTTCATCAAATTATGACAGGCATAGTTTCAGCGCCAATGCAGCATAACCACTTACCTAGAGCGCGCCAGCAGGATCTTACAATACCACCAGGCTTTGTAGATTTTCTGTCACATCATTAGAAAACCAGACTAAGGTGGAGCCACTTCTTATAATTCTATTTTATATTAAAAACTTTCCAGTAAGGAAGCTTCAATTCAATGATGAAAGTTTTGAATCAAATGACAGTATGACATTGAAAATGAACGAGAACAGAATTTCTGTGAAATTCACATGTGAAGGCGATATATCAGATATTAATAATGAATCAGTGAAGGTTGATATGCTATTAAAAAATGATATCTGTTTATATATATATATATATATATATATTGTTATCCACAGACAGACTGTTTCGTTGTATCACAACTCTTCAGTGTGGCTAGACACGTGGGACACTTGAAAGTGAGATCGAAACTCGCCCAAATATACGTTAGACTTTGTATTAGACCGCTCAGCCAACAAGCGTACCACGTCAGCTAGGGAATTATAAAGTATTAAGTAGTAGCGTTTGTTTACATTTTATACCTTACCGGATACCAGTTCGAAGAGCTTTGCATTATGCGAGCGGCAGCCGTAAATTCCTTCGCCAGAGTGTTCAACCCCCATGAGGGAGCTTATACATTTTGTCAGATTCAACTCATTTCTTTTTACATATATATATATATATATATATGTGTGTGTGTGTGTGTGTGTGTGTGAAAAGAAATGAATTGAATCCGACAGAATGTACGTAGAAAAGGTAAAGAAGAAAAATATGAGGTGCCTTCAATGAGTTTCCAGAATTTTTTGTACAGGCATTTAAAATTGTCTTAGACTCTTGAAAATTTAGTATCTTATTGCTATACATCTTATGAGATGACTAATCAATTTTTATGATCTTAGGGTCAAATGAACAGCTACAGCAACAATTGGAATACACCCTACCAAAGTCTGATTGTCACAGCTGGTGAATTGCAAAAATGCAGTCTGGACGTGAGGACACTTTAGAAGAATGATATGCAATAAAATTCTGTTTTAAACTTGGAAAAAATACAACAGACACGTATGGAATGCTTTAGACTGCTTTTCGACCATCTTGCACGAATCAAGCATCAGTTTTTGAGTAGCATAAGAGATTCAAGGAAGGCAGGGAGTCTGTGAGGGATGATGAGAGGTATGGGAGGAGTAAGAAAGTCAGAACACCTGAGTTGGTTGGCCAAATAAAGAATTTCATGGATAAGGACCGTAGTGTGTCTATAGAGACAATAAGTGCACAGTTTGATATCAGTGTGGGAACTGTACACGCAATTATTCGCGAGGAACTGAAGATGCAGAAGATTTGCGCGAAGTTTGTCCCAAGGGTGCTCAAAGAAGATTAGAAAGAAAGACGTTGTCATGACAGCAGGGAGATGGTCGAGCAGATCAATTCAGATCCCGCCGTTCTTGATGCTCTGGTGACCTGCGATGAAAGCTGGATCTACTGCTATGACCCAGAGACCAAGAGACAGAGTTCCCATTGGAAGCATGCTGGCTCTCCCAGACCCCAAAAACCCAAACAGAGCAAATCCACCCACAAACTTTTGATGATCCCTTTTTTTGACAGCACTGGCATGATTTACATGAATAGGGTTCCCACTGGACAGACAGTCAACAAGGAATACTATGTTGAGGTTTTAAGGGAGTTCAGGAAGAGATTCCGTCGGAAGAGGCTAGCACTCTTCAAATCGGGTCTATTTGATCCAGATGGGCATTAAGACAGTTCCTCACCCTCCCTATAGTCCAGACCTTGCACCCTGTGACTTTTGGTCATTCCCTAAACTCAAGGAAAATCTTAGAGGCTGTCGTTATGGGACAATTGAGGAAATGAAAGAGGCTGAGACGAAGGTCATTTACACACTCACACAAAAGGACTTCCATGGGACCTTCCAGAAGTTGTTGGAACGGTACAACAAGTGCATTGCAGCCGGAGGAGATTACTTCGAAGTTTCATGTGTGTACCATCAATAAAAGTGCCCATACGAAAAAAAGTCTGGAAAATTATTGATGGCACCTCGTATATTTGATGGTTTGTTTATTTTCCAACGCGTTTCGACTTCAGTCTTTCTTTTTTAATGGAAAAATGTTTCATCCAAATTATTTTAGTATGAGAAACTAAAAAAGATAGATAAATTTTGATTCAATCAGAAGTTTCCATCAGGGTTTGTAGATCTTGCTATGTGAAAAAACGGATTAATACTGGCTGATATGTTCAAATTGCCATTTATTAAAAAAAAAAAAAAATCCATCGCATGACATGACGCAATTTGAACAATTGAGCCAGTAATAATCCATCATGCTAAAATAATTTGGATAAAACATTTTTGCATTCAAAAAAAGATTGAAGTCGAAACGCGTTGGCAAAAAAACAAACTATCAAACATATTTTTCTTCCGTTTTGCCTTTTCTAGGCACACACACACACACACACACACACACACACACACACACACACACACACATATATATATATATATGTGTGTGTGTGTGTGTGTTTGTGTATTATATGTATGTTTTCTTTGTTTAATGGCATATCAACCTTCGCGGGTTATTTAATGCCAAAGGCATCCTTGTAGAAGGACAACTGTGGTCCTATCAAACTTATAGCTGGAGGGATTAGAGAGTTCACGCCTTTACCAAGAGTATTTGGTCTGAAAGTGGAGGTAATAGCATGACTAAAGTTCGTTTTCGTAATCCAGCATGTTGACCCCAACGTCACGGTACTCCTCCTATATATATATATAGTCATCCACAGACAGACTGTTTCGTTCTATCAGAACTCTTCAGTGTGGCTAGACACGCAGGACGCTCGAAGCCGGGATCGAAACCCGTCCAACATTACGTTAAACTTGTGTTTCAGGAATTTTAAGGTATTTTTATTTTTAGAAATAGCAGCAGCAGCAGCCTTTGTTTACATTTTTTTCATACCCTATAGGCTACCAGAGTGCTCAATTCTTTCGAAGAGCTTTGCATTACGCTAGCCGCGGCCGGCAATTTCTTCGCCAGAGAGCTCAACCCCCATGGGGGAGCATATATATATATATATATATATCTGAAAAATATGTATGTGAGTGTGTGTATGTGTTTGTGTGTATTTGTGTATGTGCTATATGTATGTGCATATATATTTATATATGTGTACGTGTATATACATATATATATATATATATATATATATATATATATATATATATATATATATAAATATAAATGTGTATAAGAGAGGTATGAGGTTTTTCTTAATATAGCAAAGAAGAAAATATCTTAGCACCTAGTTTAGATCGAAGGCACTCGACTGGCTATGAATTGCGATAATAGCTTGTTAACCGGTACACTGTGGTAGACATCTAGATATCTGGTAAAGTATGTTAAGGGCTTTGAAAATATATGTAAAGAAGTTGCAATGATAGAAGGGGAAATTTATTTCGGAAATGATAAACACATCTTTCAGTATACCAACACGCAATATCATTTAATCGGAAACGTTTTATGAATACAGAACCGCAACGCAGTTAAAACGTAATTACTGATGTGAAAATTTAGTCGGTGTTTCAGATGTTGCCTTTAATGGTGACACTACGAAATGAGAAATTTACATACGGAAATTTATGAGAACTTTTGTTTTATTGTCGATGCGTCGAGGAAAATTTACTGCGAATATAAACATTGTTGGAAAGACGCAGCAAATAAAAGTATTCTTCGATTTCATACTTTTAAGTAGTATTCTATCTGTCTATGACAGCCTGCTCATATCTATCTATCTATCAATCTATCTTCTTACACTGGCGTAACAATCTGACACAATGTAAACATGTTCATATCTATCAATATATTTATTTATATCTATATTTCGTGCTGGTTTTCATGGCAGACAGATAAGCAAATAGACAACTCTTCCTCACAAGGAAAGTAGACGTAATACAATCGTCTTTGCTCCAATTGCCCTGCCATAAAATAGACTAAATAAATATCAAATGGAACGCCAAATGTTCGAGATTAAAGAGTACTTAAAACCGGTGTTAGAGTTCAGGTAGAGGACGGGTTTGTGAATGCTGATTTTCAATGCAGGGAGATCTCTCAATTAGGGTTTTGGCCCTGGGCAATCATCCTAATTGGTTTGTTTTTGTATCTTACTGAGCTATTTACAAATATACACTTACATGCGGAAATATCATTAACCGGTAATGACGACTTCAGTGAACGAACGAACACACTTCTTTATAAAAATATATCTCTTACACTTTATTCTCTAAAGGGTGATGTTTTTTTGTGTTTAAGAGATGAGCTGGAGTCGGAGACAGACAGCTATATTGACCCAAAGTTCTTCTCGCGACCATAGCAGTACTTCTTCCTCATCTTGGCTGTGGTTGCTCAACCGTGGGTTACTGAGGGCTGCAAGCTGATTCTCACGCTGACATCCTATCTTTAACTGACTCCAACTGACTTGAACTGCCCTGGGCACCTGGTTATATTATTGTCTGACATCCACTTGCTTCTGCTGTTCTTCTGCTTATTTACACAGGTGCATCTCTTTATTGACGGCTCGGTCGAGGGTCAATATATAACACTATACAAGATAAAAATCAATGAGAGAAACAAATGAATTTGGAAATTTGTTTGGGAGATGATAGAAGATTCAAAATAAAAGTCAATAGAAAATTAAAGATGGGAGAAAAAGTCTATTCTTGTGAGTTTCTCGAACGATCACTTGAATTCAAAATAGTTTTTATGAAGACAAGAAGAAGGCAAATATAGTTCTTCTTTTAGCAAGCAATAAGAAGCGAGTTTCGTTCGTTCGTTGACGCTTCCCCTAAACTATTCCCATATATACCATATTTGACGGCTTATCAAGAAGTCAAACCTGACTGATAAAATGAAACACAGTTTTTTTTCAAGCAGCGGTCGTGTCGATACTACAGTATGGATGCACTACATGGACGCTAACAAAACGTATGGAGAAAAAGCTTGACAGCAACTACACAAGGATGCTGCGAGCAATATTGAGCAAGTCCTGGAGGCAGCACCCCATAAAACAGCAGCTGTACGGCCACCTACCCCCCATCACGAAAACTATCCAAGTTAGATGAACCAGACATGCGGGACACTGATGGAGAAGTAGGAACGAACTCATAAGTGACGTACTCCTGCGGACCCCTTCACATGGACGAGCAAAAGCAGGACAACAAGCTAGAACCTACATACAACAGCTCTGTGCCGATACAGGATGTAACCTTGAAGACCTACCGGAAGCGATGGACGATAGGGAAGGGTGGTGGGAGAGCGTCAGGGAGATCCGTGCAAATGGCCCGACATCATGATGATGATGATGATGATGATGATTAGGCGCATGGGTTTATAAGACGCACCTTAATTTGGGCAGGTGTTAAAAAAGCAAAAAAAAAAAAAAAGCAGGTTTAACCTACCTATGTCTGGTGAAGAATTTTCACCAGTGATTTTTAAAGGTTTATATGTATTTATATTCTTATTAAATCCGAATATTTGACAATTAAAAACCTTATTGTAAATCCATGGATAGTTAGGGAACCCGTAGTGTAGTGGTTACTGTCGAAGGAAGTGGACACGGCGACGCGAGTTCAAATCATGGACGAGACTGTTTGCATTTCACATAACGTAAATACCCTTTGGAAAGATACTAATTCTCCCTCTAACTATAGGCAAAATAGTTAAGTAGACTGGCTCTTTGGCCATGGTATGGCAACCGATGTAGAAGGAAAACTAAATTGAAATCTGTTAAACTCCACCTAAAGAATTGACCCTGTGTCGCACACTGTTCGTGTGAAGGGAGTAGTAAATACATTACATGCATGGTTAATTTTCCCACCTGAAGGGTTTTATTTTATATAAAGTACCAGTAAGCACTTCGTTGTTACCTTGGAAAAGAGTTGTTGTCGGTGGTGTAGATGTCATCGTCACCTTGTTTACATTTGCAGAGACATTTGCAATTTAATTTAAGGGCCCTGGCAGAACTAGGACTCAACTACTAATTTGTAAAGTCCAGTCCACTGGGGCTGTAGATTACACCGACTACATCTCCTTCCAAAGAGTGTTATGGAAATAATATCAAACTAACTGATGGTGAAGCTCCCGTTCTGGAGCTTTGGGGAATGTAGAGTACCCGTTCATTGCCATTACTCCTAAGTCCACTCTGAACTGGCGTCGTAGTACCTGTTAGAGTTCCATCTATGGCTCAAATAAAAATATTTCATCATTTTCTATACTTTAAACTATCTAATTGCGTGGAAATAACTGACTGTTAAATTTAATTATTAGTATTACATGGCAAAACTTAGAACAATTTAACTGTGTGTAAACGAATGCTTAATGTTGCATATAATTACAGGTGTTAAACTAGATAATCAGATGGTGAGCCTCCAGCTTTGGGGAATGTGGAGTACTCCCTTATTGCCATCACTCCCAGATCCACACTGGCCCGGAGTGGTAGCACCTGGTAAAGTCTTATATATGGGTTGAATAGAAGTGTTTGACATTTAAACTGAGTATTTTACTAAACTGAATTATTTGAAATAGAACTGTTTTTGACACGTAAACAGTGTACTTATGTTCAACTGAATTGTTTGAAATAGAACTATTTTGACATTTAAACTACCTACTTATGTTTAAATCGAATTGTTTGAAATAGAACTGTTTTTACATTTAACTGTACGCAAACAAAAAAACTGTACTTATGCTAAACTGAATTGTTTGAAATAGAACTGTTTGTATGTATAAAATGGATTTGGCATTAAATAACCTACGATGGTTGATATGCAATAAAATCAAACTACTGTTAAATAGAAATGATTGAAAGCATATTAACTATATACAAAAAATGAGCTCTGGTTTACTCAAAAATTATCTACAACCTATTCGTTTACAACTCATAGTAGTTGTCTGAAATTCTGAGACGAAACTCAATGATTACGGGATGAAGTTAAAAAAACTGATAGAGAAGAACATGAGAGAATTAGACGCCTTAAAAAATCAGCACATATGTTGGTCTACAGTGATCTGCTATCGATAGGTTATCAATCATATGGAAGTCAAACTTATCTGATAAAATAAAACATAATTTTTTTCCAGGCAGCGGTTGTGTCAATTTTATTATATGGATGCACCACATGGACACTGACTAAGCGCATAAAGAAAAATGCTAGACGGGAATTGGACAAGAATGCTACGTACTATGTTGCAAAAATCCTGGAAGCAATATCCCACGTAACAGCGGCTGTGCCTCCCATCTCTAAAACCATCCAAATAAGACGGACAAGATGTGAGACTCAGCTGGAGAAGTAAGAATGAACTCATAAACGATGTTCTCCGATGAAACCTATCACACGTACGTGAAGGTTTGTACGAGCAACAACAACTTATCTACAAAAGCTCTGTATGGACACAGGGTGTAGTTTAGAAGATCTGCCGGAAGCGATAGATGATAAAGAAGATAGATAGATAGATAGAGAGAGAGAGCGGGAGAGAGAGAGAGAGAGAGAGAGAGAGTCAGGGAGATCCGTGCAAGTAGAATGACATGATGATCAAAATGATGATGATTCATGTAGAATGATAGCTTTGGCATTAAATTATCCACAAAGGTTGATATGCTATTAAATAAAGACGGATATTCTATTAAATAAAAGCTGATTATTAATTTGAGGCCCCTCATGTAGTAACCTGACAGAAAAACAAGTTAGCAAGTCGAAAAAATTCGTTACGTGTTGATAAATCTGCATTGATGTTATATTTTGCAAAGTACAAAACGATACAGTTGTTTCCAGAACGAAAAATCGATTGTTTGACTGTAACATTTCATACCGCTGTTGTCATCCGAAACAGGAGTGAAACAGTGAAATGTATTAGTTTTTATATAGAAACGCTATCAGATACTTGGGTGATAGCTACTGCGCTTTTCTTCGCATCTTCGACCCTCTGCTCTCGACTTTGAACTCCCCAACTGCCTTAACTTCCAAAATTATCTTGCTTGTATAATATATTAATTACCTCACCCTCTAATGATATAAGAATACGTGTCATTAAATTACTTTCTATCTCCGATTGCTAAATCAGCTGTCATTGAATCCAAATTGTGTTTATTCTAAACATCCGACCCGATAATAATTTCAAAATAGAAACCCTGTTATGACAGGCTGACTGTCGTCCCATATCCAGCGACACGTGGACGCCTATGAACTTCTCGCCAGCTTACTATTCATTAATACAAATAAAATAATTAACTAATATAGTTATCATCCTTGATTATATTACAAGTGTAACCTCCACCAAAAATATAATCGAAAACATTCTCACATCTTTGGAGAACTTTGTTTTCTATAAACTAATGCGGAAGGGAAAATGATATGTGGGGGTGACAAAAAGAAAAAAAAAAAAAGAAAGAAAGAAAGAAAGAAAAAGCATACAGACTCAAGCTAAGTCAAACCATTTTTACCTCAAGAACAAAAGACACCTCCATAAAAAAAAAAAAAAAAATCTTACTTACCTGGGGTGGGTTGTCATGACTTTTCGGAAACGCAACATTTTTAACACAACCCTTAATTTCCAGAAAAAAATCACGATCAGCCCCTCTCATTCGGTACAGGCGTGTGACATTCACCCATCTTTCGGCGAAATCTGACGAAATCAATCCAAATTGTTTAAAATACGTGAACACTGTCTTATCAGCATTCAGGTAGAGGCCAATACCGCTTGTTGCTTGCTCCAGGCTATGCAGTAGGGATTCGGCTTTGGGAGATGTATTTTTTGAGAAGCGTTTGATCATCTGCGTCGTCAGCACCAGTCTTAGTCTTTTCGTGATATCGTCTACTTCTTATCTTTTTCAATGGGAAATCATTTTCTTTTATGAGATATTCTGAGTGCATAATGTAAGCCTATCAACAAATATGGTGCTAATGTATTTCCTTGCAAGACTCTAATGTCAATATCAAAGAAGTCATTGTCTCCATCGGGTGAGCGAATCATTGGTTACGAGTTTTTGTAAAGCATCATTAGAGCTGTAACAGTTTTTTTGGAAGACAATATGTTGGTAGTATTTTACTCCATCTTTCCTCTGAGTATGGAATTAAATGCCTCGGAGAAATCTACGAACAATAGTGTTGCCTCGAGATTTTTTGCATGTACCCCTTCAATGATTCGACGAAAGTCAGAATTTGTTATGTTGTCGATCGATTTATCTGAAAAGCATTCTGATTTTTCCTAAGAATTTAGATTTTTTTTTCTGTACAACATCAAGTTCTTCCTCTGTAAACAGCAAGTTTGATGATTAGTTGGCTACTGATAATTTTTTTATTGGTTTATCAGGGACCTTACGAGAGTTTTCAAGCAGATTCTTGAAATGTTCTTTCAATTCCTGAAGTCTTTCTTCTTGGCTGACAGCTTTAAGTCTTGTTTGCGAGGTGATTTTCCTTCCGTTTACTGCCCATCTTCTATCGAGTTACAGATTGCATTGGTTTGGCTTTTAATGTATTATAGGTGTTCTTTTTGGTTGGCTAGTTGTTTCTAGTTTTTCTTAAGTTTGTAGTCGCTGGATTTCTTTTATTTAGTAATTATGCTTTTTTAATGTCATCTTATTTTTCTATAAATCCTATTGTCTCTCAGGGAACTCTCCAATTGGTTCTTTGCTTTGGTTGGTATGCGTTCGGCTGCTCCTTTCATATTCGTCATTCGGGGTATGTATTTCAGATGTCTTCTGAAGAGTATCAGACTTGTTTCTTACAGTTACCGTACACTGATTTCTTATATCACTATTGGCAAGTAAGGTTCAGTTATATCGTGAAGTTTTAGCTGTTTGTTTCTTATTTCTCCGTAGACTCAGACAAATCTTTGCTGAGACGATGCTGTGATCGGAAGATACTCTTTCAAAAGAGGAGTATGTCTTGCATTTCAAAGCGCTGTTAATCCAATTCTTGTTTATGAATATATAATTTAGGTATGCTTTACAGTTATTTATATCATTTTTTGAATTTAATGCTATTTTCTAGCCGTCTAGACATCCTCTAGACGTCCAGACACCATCACTTTATTATATTCTTCAGCTGTGCACACGTATTCATTAATTTTTTTTATATTAAACTTGAAAAAAAAATTAAATTCAATCTCCATACTTTTTTTTTATTACTCCCGTATATATATATATATATATATATATATATATATATATATATATTATTATTATTATTATTAAGTAAAGAATAAAAAAGAATGCAGCGAGACTTTTGCTTTATCAGCCATTATACTGTCAGTCTTGCTCTTTGTTCTTATTTTTGTAATTATATTTATAATAGCAGCTCTGAAAGCATCGATGACATCTTAGACAGTCTAACAAGGCAATAAACATTGATCAACGTCTGTTTTCTTTTTCAAACACCATCATATCTTTGTGACTGCAGACAGCGAGCACAAATAATACTTTCCCTTTCACTGGTAATTCAACCGTTTCTATATAATCCGTTCCTCTACAAGTCTAGAGAAACGGCGCATTTGGTTGATATTCTCCATTTCTGCTTGGTGATATACGCAAGCAAAACTTATTATTTCCCTCTTTTCTATTTGAGCATCCATGTCTTCACGGATGATCAGAACTTTGTGTTTGGGAACAGGTCGGACAAGAGAAGATAGCTTGTTATAGAAGGTAGTGATGTTTATTTCATCACCGGCACAGGTATGAATGTAGCAAGAGACGATTTGTATAGAACACATCCCTCTTGGTTACATTTTCTCAATGCTATTAAGTGGTTTTAAGGCATGAGGACTGAGAAGCTCTCCTACACCTCTAATGGTGGCATTGATGGCGTTTTTCTACGCAGATGACAACACAAAAGTCCATCCACGACCAGGATCATAGTATTTTAGTTCTGGTTCTCTATGGTAGTATTATGTTCCTACATGAATATGACGTCTATATTCTCCTCAGCTGAAGATGCTATAAGATCAGCTAACTGGTTTATTGCGTTTAATGTCCTAACGTTTAATCAACGCTACGTTGACAAAAATTTTAAGACTAATTTTGATTTGGGCTCTGTGGCGGTTTTTTCGAAATATTGTGGTCAGAGCTTCCATTTCTGCTGAACGTGCCCCTTGTTTACCCGCATGAAGGGTAATGTGGTTTGGACGTACGGTTTGTGTAGGAGTCGTGCTATTCTTTCAATGGCTTCTTTTTTCTCAGCAGATGACGCCACCCTAATAGATGAGGAACAGGAGACTTCTGACTGAACTATTTGATCCAGGTCACCGACCAGTGAGGTTCCTCTGCCCAGTATATAGTGAAGCGTACTGGGGACCCATCTTTGGATCAATTTGCCTTACTTCACATTCATGCTGCCTCCTATGGTTCCTATTCCCATTCCCATACGCTTGTAACGGCTCATATGATACTCTCCACGCTCAGAGACAGTTATCCTGTGAAAAGCCGGGGCAAGATATCTGAGTGATTATGGAATAGGCAACATTTCCTTTTTTGGGGAGAGAGAGAGAGTGAGAGAGATTCAAATTGGGAAGAAATCAAAAGACAAAACAGGACAAAAATTAGTTACTAAATAAATAAATATTCAGTACTTTTCTTTTATTCGGAAATTCTTTCAAATCACAGCCACCAGTTATATTGAAAGATATATATATATATATATAGAGAGAGAGAGAGAGGGAGAGAGAGAGATAACATATGGAAAGAAATTTATAAAAACAGAAAAAGGACGAAAAACTTGCGAACTGATTAAAACAAATAAAATGGCGGTGCAAACAAAACAAGGGAGGTAAATCGTGAGAGAAAAGAAAAACTTAGAACGAAATAAAAGAAGCCTAAAGGTAGGAAGGAATAATTTGACAAAATAAATAAATAAAGAACAAAAGAATTTAAAAGAAAAAGGAAAAGAAATGAAAGACATCTGAGTTTGAGAGATATTTGGAAATCAGAAACTGACAACTTTAGATCTAAGATTTTAATCAAAGACTGCGTCAAATCAAGAGAACGGCACGTCTCCATTTACCTTGAGGAATTTGGTGACAGCCTGTGAGATTTTTAGGTGAAATATCACCCGAATTGTACTGATAAACCACAATGGTATGAAAAGAACATTTCATTCCTCACTAACCGCTACCTTCCCCGCTAAAAATCAAACGAACAAAATAATAGATATATAAATAAGCACGATACAAACAAACAAACAAACAAACAATAGTAATAATGATAATACAAAATCAATTAACACAACTCAGATCGATAGGTTAAGTCTCAAGACTTAGAAAAATACACGAGTTTCATTTGTCATAAAAACTGCTGAACATTAAAAACAATCGATTGACTCCCCTCGCCACCGAAATCCCCGACCCCTCTAAAAAACTGTCGATTATTTTGTTACTCAACATGGATTTTTTGTGATCGATGTCATTGCCTTTTTTTAAGTGAATTTAACTCAATATTTAAACGAGCTGATTTAGTTGGGCGCCTGCCGTAGCAGTGATACGATCTTTTCATACAGAAGACAATATCAATATATGCATAGGTAAAGTATGAACTGCTGTTGACTAATTAAAGACTATATGAATATCTAATCTCAATGATGAAATAAAACGGGAATTCTTCCGAACTACAGCCGTGTCAGTACTTTTGTATGGTTGCACTACTCGGACTTTAACAGAACGCCCGGAGAAAAAACTTGATGAGAACTACACAAGAATGCTGCGTGTTGTTTTGAAAAACTCCTGGAAGCAGCATCCGACAAAATAGCAGCTGTATGGCCACTTACCTCATATCTCATAAATTATCAAAATAAGGCGGGCAAGACATGCCGGACACTGTTAGAAATAAGCGAACCTATAAGCAACGTTGTCTTGTAGACTCTTCCACTTGGACAGTCGAGTGTTGTCCGATCAGCAAAAACCTTCATTTACCCGCTCAGTACGGACACTGGATGCCATTAAGCGGATTCATCAAGAGGGAATGTCAATAGTCCCTGCTGACAATGGAGAGAGAGAGAGAGAGAGAGAGAGAGAAAGAATATTTGCTGCCAGCACGCAGTGATAATGAGTGTAGTGATCTTGTACAGTCATCATCATCATGTCGTGCCGCTTGCACAGATATCCCTGACCCTCTCTCGTCACTTCTCCCTATCACTCATCGTCTCTGGCTGGTCTTCAGGGCTACATCCCGTATCTTCACATAGCTGCTGAATGTATGTTCGAGCTGATCGTCCTGCTTTTGCTCGGCCATATGTAGGGGTCCATAAGAGTACATCACTTATGAGCTCGTTCTTGCTTCTCCAGCAGTGTCCTGCATGTCTGGTTCGTATAACTTGGACAGTTTTCGTTATGGGACACAGGTGGCCGTATAGTTGGTGCCTCGTGGGGTGTTGTCGCCAGGACTTGTTCGATATTGCTCGCAACATTCTTGTGTAATTGCCGTCTAGTTTCTTCTCCAGTTGTACGTAATTTGCATATTGTATGGTTGTATGTAATTTGCATATATTGTGATCAAACATAGACTTGCTACTATTGGTAGCGAAACGGTTATGGTATGAACTAGTGTACTCAGCTACCTGAGATCAATTCCTCTGACGAGGTGATTCATTCTATTTCCAAGAGTGTTTGCAAAGGTATGAATGCAAATATTCTTCTTCAAGTTATGAGTAAATAGTAGGGCAGACTTGGCTCGTTAACTTTCGTTGGTGTTTTACGGCATATCAACTCTTGTAGGTTATTCAATGCCAAATCCTGCTAATACATATATATTAAATAAATATGATTTGGAAACGAATAGTTTGTAGATAACAATTTGTTTGTTCACAGTTAAATGGTTTCAAGTTTTTCTATTTCATCATTATGTCACGCTGCTAGCATGGGTTTCCCTGACTTTTTCTCGTCATTCGTCTCAATCTTTCCTCGCTTCCGGCAGGTCTTCAAGACTACATCCTGTGTCCGTCCAGAGTGAAGGGGTCTGCGAGAGAACGTCGCTTTTGAGTTTGTTCTTGATAATTCTACTCAAAATTATTCATTCGTTTGCACACAGTTAAATGGTTCAAAGTTTTGCTATGTAATACTAATAATTCAGTTGAACAGTCAGTTGTTGCAACATAGTTAAATTGTTTCAAGAATAAAAAATGATTAGATATTTTGTTTTACCATCACTCAATAAGTCCCGTGTCTAACTAATAAAACAACAACTTTTGGCAAAATTCGACTTTATTCATCAACATAGTCTCCTTTTTGGGTGATACACTGATTCCAACGCCTCTCAAACAATTTGATGCCTTTTTTGTTGAACGATTTGTCTTTGGCCTCAAAATACGCATCAGTTTCCGATATCACTTCTTCATTGGATCTCTTTCCCTTGAGCGATTTTTGAGGTCTGCAAATAGCCAGTAGTCGCTGGGGACCAGATCTGGAGAATAGGGTTGGTGCAGAAGCCATTCGAAGTGCAATTCATGAAGTTTTGCCAACGTTGCGATCGACTTGTGATATGGTCCTATGCTAGTCACGGAGCCCAATGTTGTGTGACTATTAGTCACAGTACTTGTGGCTATTGTGTTCGTGACTACCACATTAGCTTCTGGCTGTTTGCTTTGTCAAATCCTTCCGTGCCCACGCTGTGTTCGAAAGATTCACGGGGCGAGGTTGACTCAATTCAGCTGGATCTTCCTCTGACGGTCAGGTAATATGAGTGGCTAGATTGTTTAGCAACTCAAAGAATAGAGAAAACCTGTTGTTTAACAACAACAAAAAATCGTTTTTATAGAAACACATTTGTGAGACAATAAATAACAAACAAACGAGGTTTGCTTTCCTGGCAAACAGAAGAAGAAAAAATATCGAGAGAGGAAGAGTGACGATGAGGCACGGTTAGAGTCTCATTAACGTCTCTAAAGTCTGGAACTTTGAAATTTTGTAACGTCTGAAGGTTGTTCGGAGTACTTCGGGTATAGGATGGAAGAGGTGCTTCTTTGTCAATCTTGAGTTTCTTCTTGGTCCCTTTGTCTTATCCTCTCTGAGGATTCGTTTAATTATCCCATTTTTATAGATCAATATCTAGACTAAAAATGGTTTCTGATTGGTTGTCCAATAAGAAACAATTAGGAGTTATATTCTCATTGTTCGGTCAATCCTAGTTCAAGATTATATCTTACAGGTATTGGGAAAACCCTTTTTAGATGCTTTGACAAATGGGAACAAGTCTAGAGCAATGGGGTTGAACAAAAAATTCTCAGCCTCACCTGACTGGATGAGACATGCCCAATTCACCTTTTTTAGGGTGGAGCAAAATCAAATCTCCCTTTTGACGTTGACCTTCAAGATAAGGACTAGAAAAATATATTTTACGAAATTACCTGTTTCATCATTGTGATTGATGAAGTTTCAGTAGACAACTGAAAAACTAAATAAATTTGCTAACCTTTAAAATAAAAAAAAAACAATTGTCTCGCACTTAACTGACCTTTAAAATCAAAAACGATTGTCTCGCATTTAACTGACCTTTACGAACGATCAACCAGCTTTTTAGGTCATATAAGCCTTGACCAAAAAGATACTTATTTAAGGATCTTTTTTGTTTTTGATATATATATATATACATATATTAATTTTCATATATTTCATAAATTCTAATTTTTACATATTAATTAAGTACTTAACCGCACGTCGTGTCACAGTGATGTAATGCATTGTTTTGGTGAAAGAGCACTTTTTTCTTCTTCATTTGTGGCCGTTTTTTGGCGATTTCTTCCTTCAAACGCATCAACAATGCTATATAATATTCACTATTGATGGTTCTTCCTTTCTCCAGGTAATTGATGAACAAAATACCTTGTACATCCCAAAATTACGGATGCCAAAACCTTGCCTGTTGATGTTTGCGTATTTGGTTGCTTTGGACAGCTTTCACCTGCTGCTGTCCTCTCAGCTGACTTATAATTTAACTATGGAGTGAAGTGGTGGATCCATGTTTCATCCATTGTTACATAAAAACTCCTTTTTGTTGCGTTGAAACAGTTGAAAACAACATTCTGAATCGTCGACACGTTGTTGTTTTTGATCGACTGTGAGCAAACGCGGTACCCACTTTGTACACTGCTTTCTCATTGACTAATGTTCATGCAAAATGGTGAATACACTGCCTTCTGATATCTTCAACTCCTCTGCTACATCATGTGACTTCAATTTATGATCAGCCAAAACGAGTTTGTGGAGTTTTTTTTTCCGGGATAACTGCCGAATTAGGGCGACCTGAGCGTTCAGTATCATTTGTGCCTGTACGACCGCGTCTCAAGTCAGCGTACCACCCCTTAACTGTTGTTTCCGATGGATCAGAGCCCGAATAACACTTATCAAGCCATTGCTTTGCTTCTAGAGTATTTTTCCTATCAGAAAACAATGTTTTATCAACACAGGAAATTCAGATTTTTCCATGGTCTTGAAAATTTGCAACAGTAGCTTTACTTAAAGAACTGTAATTTGTAAACTAATAATCCGATTGGGTTCAAATTTTGACGCGTGCCATTTGAAAGTTGGTACTTTATAAAAATTATATGGATTTTTTTTTATTAGTGGTGCCATCTATATGTCAGGCTCGGGACTTATTGAGTGATGTGTTATTACTCAGGGGCAGAGTGGAGACGTGGGAGCAATGGCAATGAAGGGATGATCCGCATTCTCCAATACTTCAAGACTGGAGTCTCATCAGCAGATGTTTTTATGTCATATCTAGGACGCTCGTTAGAAGGAGGGGGTCTTACCCCTCTGCAGCATAGCAGTCAGCATATTCTATTGCCCCAGTCGAAAGGGCAGCTTAGACCTTGATATGAAAACTGGTCAAGAAGACGAAAAACTCTGAATTCAAACATGTTGCAGACCTGGAGATGTATGGCAATGAGTGGACCTGGAAGGAGTACTCTGTATTCCCCAAAGCTCCAGCATTACCGAAGTCTCACTATCAGATTGTTTAGTGCCATATCCTGGACACTCGTTGGTGGGCGTCTTATCACTCCGCAGAGGAGCGTCCTCTCGACCAAATCATGTTACGGACTAATGAGGGAGAAGGTATATATAAAAATAAGACATGGACGCTTCACGTGGTGAAATGGTTAGCGAGCTAGATTAGCAGACCATTGTTAATGAATTCGAGCCTTTCTGGGGGATCTGTACATTCGGAGTAATATCACAACAGGGCTTAGTAAATCATATAAAAAGAGGACATGGGCACCTAGCGTAGTATAATGATTAGCTAGTTAGACTAGAAAACCATTATTAGTGAATTCGAGTCTCACTGGGTTCCCCATATATCTGAACTTGTGATGCATTGTAAATAACGACATGAAAAGAAGACATTAGCATCTCAAGTGGTGTAACAGTTAGAAAATTAGATTAGCAGACCATTGTTCGATTCTCACAAGGCGCGCCAGTATCATTGCTTTTAAGACGGAAGCGAGTATTTAGCAGACATCTAAGATTCTGTTATGGTGAGTAAACTTACAGTGATGCAAGCGAGTGGATATGAGTCTAATATGAATCATTTGTTTCACTCTTGTGGCCTTGTGCATCACCCTAACAGAGTGAAGCTTTCATATTTAATTTTTGTCCCTCAATTATAGTAAAAAAAGTAAAGTTAGCAACTGTAGTCGAGGGCGACCAGAAGGCTCCCTTTTCAATAGCTACTACACTGAGATGTAGGGAAGGGCGCTACTTCTTTTCCTGGATTGTTCCACTTTACCCTTGATATGTACCTTATATTGCTGAGTGTTAAGCAAGGAGGTATCAAGTACCATTTTTCAAGTCTTTGGTATGACATGACCTGGGATTGAACTCATGTCTCCCGGACCATTAGCGAACACTCTACCCATCAGGCCAATTATAAGTAAAGTTAGCGACCATAGTCGAGGGTGACCCGAAGGCTCCCTTTTCGATAGCTACTACACCAAGGTGTAGGGGAGGGCGCTACTCCATTCCCTGAATTGCTCCACTTTACCCTTGAACCGTACCTTATAATGCTGAGTGTTAAGCAAGGTGGTATCAAGTTCCATTTTTAAAGTCTTCGGTATGACTCGACCTGGGATTGAACCCAGGTCTCCCGGGCCATTGGCGAACACTCTAACCGCTGGGCCAATGTCCCGAAGAAAACATTACGATCTCTACGACAACATCATAGTCTCTACTCTTACGGCGAGTGTCTCCGCGGCGTAGTGGGTAACGCGCTGGACTACGGCATCATTGTAAACGAGACCAGTCATGGTTTGCGTTTACTTTCGGACTAATACCCTTGGCAAAGGTTTTAACCTACTTATGCCCCAACCGGCTATGGGCTAAATAGTACCACAACTGTTTTTTTACAAGGATGAATTTGGCATTAAATAACCCACAAAGTCTGATATGCCACTAAACAAAGAAACGAAACGAAACCGAATCTTATCTTTTGTTTCCACATAGTTAAATAGCTTCAAGTATTGTTAAAACTAATACTCCAAAATGGTTGTAAGAATTGCTATCTAATACTAATAGTTATATTTGATATTACTCATTTGATTGTTCATAGTTAAGTGGTTATCCAACACAAATAATTCACAGTTAAAAGGTTTCAAGTATTTCTATCTAACACTAATAGTTCTTTTTTGTATTAATCTTTTGTTTTCCCACGGTTAAAAGGTTACAAGTATTCCTATCTAACACTAAGAATTTTTAATGCTTTAACTTTATTTTTATGCGAGTTTGAGCTAATTTGTTTGTACACTATAAAATGGTTTCAAGTATTTCAATCAAACTCAAATAATTCTATTTGATATTAATAAGTTGTTGGCTCACAGTTAATAATATTAATAATTATTTGCTCACCGTTAAATGGTTTCAAGTACTGCTATCTAACACTAATAATTCTATTTTGTATTAATCATTTATTTGCTCACTGTTTAATGGTTTCAAGTATTCTTATTTAACAGTAATAATTCTATCTTATAATAACTTGTGGGCTCACAATCAAATACTGCTGTATAAAATTAATTCTGTTCATCAAATAAACTTATCTAATTTAATCATAATTATTTGTTCGCACACATTTAATAATATTAATCATTTGTTTGTAAATAGTTAGTTTCAAGCATATTAAATGATAGAATACTTATATTTGACACTGATGAAACCCGAACAAGTACTACCAATCCAGGTTAGAGTGAACTTGGGAGCAATACCGATGAAAGTGTATTCCGTATTTCCCCCAAGTTCCAGCACTGGAGCCTCATCATCAGTTGCAGTTTAGCGTCATGCCTAAGTCACTGTCCGAGGGGGGGTATTGTCCCTCAGCAGTCGGTTTGGGTTGGTTGAGTTTTATGGCATATCAACCCTTGTAGTTCATTTAATACCAAATCCTGTTTATATATTTATATGATTTGTAAACACATTTTGTAGATAACATTCTTAAATGAGCCTGAGCTCTTTTTTTGTACACAGTTAAATGGTTTCAAGTATTGCGATATAACAGTCACAATTTAACATCAGTCATTTGTTTGCACATAGTTTATTTTATTTGATCCATAAATAGGCCCTTATCAGGTGTTACCACTTCGGGTCAGAGTGGACCTGGGAGCAAAGGCAATGAAGAGGTACTCCACATTCTCGAAATCTCTAAGACTGGAGCCTTGCCATCAGATGTTTTAATGTCATATACAAGGCACTCATTGTGTATGTGTGTTTGTGTGTGTGTGTGTGGGTCTTACCCCTTTGCAGAAGTGCAGTCAGTGTAGTCTATAACCGTGTGCAAATTATTTGTATAAAAAATAGTTTTTTGGAAGGTCTGATTGATAAATGATTATTATCATTACTTAGAACCATATAATTGTTTGCAGAAAATAGTGAATTTTGCAATAAATAATGTAACAAGAGTTGACATACCGTAAAATCTAGCCAAACTAACCATTATTTTACGCAAGGTGCCTTTAAAGAAAGCGTAGTAAAGATTTAGCGCAAGGTCACAAGCGTGGTTAACTCAGCGAGAATCGAACGGAACAGAAAATTGATATGCGAAACTACCTTGTTAACCAGCTTGTTGCTATTTATAAAACTTTACTTAGTTTGGCTTACAGGCTTGAAATTGCTTGGAATACTATGACTATAACTACTACTAGTAATAGGCGCCGTTACGTCCTCGTGGCGTAATGGTTAAAGTGCTGGACTGTATCCACGAAGTAAGCGAGTTCGAACTCAAGTCGCTCTATTACGTTCATTTTCCAACTAATGACCTTGGGAAATGTATAAACCTCCTTATTCTGGCCAGCAATTCTTCTCAAAGAATGACTTTAGCATTAAATAACTCACAAAGGTTGATGTGCCATTAAACAGAGAAAACCTTTTTCTACTACTACTATTTTTGGTGTTTATCAAAAGTAATTTCAGCTTTTAAATCCACTGAAAGTTCATGTGCATCCAATTAACACTTCCATGTTATTTAAACTTATCTTATGTTCGGCATATCTTTCGCAGTTTTACATTTTCTTATTGTAGACGTGTCCGTTAAGCGCTTCGTAAAATATAACAAGACAACAAAAAACAAAAGAAAAAAACCCAAAAAAACAAAACAAAAAAAAAAACACGAAATATCTAAAACAACAAGAAAAAAGCAACAAAAATACCAACAAAAAACAATACAAAACAAAACCAATAATAAACAAAAGCAAAGAATAAAAAAAAACCCAAATTCCCCAAAACTAATAAAATAAAAGCAATAAGGAACAAAAAACAAAAAAGAAATAAAACAAAACAAAACAAAAAACAACAAAAACTACTTACAACGCCCCCGCACCCCCTAAAGCAATAACTAAAAACAAAACAAAACAAAAATAAAAAAAAAAAACAAAAAAAAAACTCACTCTCTTTTGCCTGTGTTTTTGAACAGTAGAGATGTCTTCTCTTACTCTGCCATTAGACTACAAATCTATGACCATATATTCTCCTCCATCAAGTAATCCCTTTCACATACTGCTTGCCCATGGAACAATATGTGCATATTTATAGTTATTGGGACATTTTTGTGTATTCCTTTCAATACGACTTGTATGTAGATTATGTATATATTACATGTTTCTGTATTAATAGATGAGCTTATAGTGTCTTTCCTTTCTTTATTCGGCGTTGGTATATCACAGATATACCAATGCTAATATTGATCCTTGCAGAGAAGGGACTCGACTGAATATCTTCTCTACAACTAAGCATTGCTATACTTGGTCTTCTGATTGAAATTACCCATTGGATCTCAGGGATAAGACAGTAGCGTCCATAAAAGTCATCATATTGGTTGCTTGGCTGTTGTCCAGAATAACAAAGCAAGATTTGACTATTGTGTGATTATCAGAAAGAATTTGAATCGGTAAAGAAACGCCTTAGAATCCTAAATAAACTGCAAATGTCCAAGAAGAAATGATTTGGTTATTGTATAACGGACTCTAGTTTTATTTTGGTTTTATAGCATATCATCCTTTGTTGGTTATTTAATGCTAAATCCATTTTTATACATATAAACAGTTCTATTTCAAACAATTCAGTTTAACATACTCATACCATTTTGTTCTATTTGACCCATAGATAGGACTCTATCAGGTGTCACCACTCCGGGTCAGAGTGGACACGGGAGCGATGGCAATAAAAGGGTTCTCCCCATTCCCCAAAGCTTCATCATTACTGGACCCTCACCTTTAGATTGTTTAGTATCATATCCAGGATACTCGTTGGGGGTGTCTAATCGCTCTGCAGAGATACAGTCAGTGTATTCTGCTACCCCAGACGACTAGGCCCATTACTGAGTTTCCATACATGTTAAATTCGAATAAACTCGTAAGCCAAAAATCTATTAAAATTACAGTGAGCAATGTTTATTGAGTAATTCTTTCATTTTCTTAATTAAAACAACAACAAACAAACAAACATAATCTATGTGAAAATTTTAGTTGCAATCACCAGAAAAAAAGAAAGAAAAAGAAAATTAAAAAATAAATTAAAAAAATCAGTCGATTAAATTTTTGAAAATTTTTATAAAAAATGATAGTTTGAATTCTTTTTCTTTTTATATATCATAAGTTTGCATTATCATTTTATATATGTTTATATATCATAAGTAAAAAAGTAAAGTTGGCGACCGTAGTCGAGGGCGACCAGAAGTCTCCAACTACAATGAGGTGTAACATCTTTCCCTGGATTGCTCTACTTTACCCTTGACACGTATCTTATATTACTGAACGTTAAGCAAGGAGGTATCAAGTACCATTTTTATAGTCTTCAGTATGACGCGACGTGGGATTGAACCCAGGTCTTCCGGACCATTGGTGACGTTTACATTATAATTTTATCTTAAGTTTATATATCATACGGTTTACATTATAATATTATATAAGATTATATTTTATACGTTTACATTATAGTTTTATATAAGTTTATATATTATACGTTTTCATTATAATCTTATATAAGTTTATATATTATACGTTTTCATTATAGTTTTATATAAGTTTATATATTATATGTTTTCATTATAATTTTATATAAGTTTATATATTATACGTTTTCATTATAATTTTATAAATTGTAAGTTTATATATCATACGGTTTACATTATAATTTTATAGATAAAATGAATAAAGTTGCTCAAAGCAATAATTTACATTATTTTATAATTTTCCGACCTACAGCATAATTTTGTCTCTAATGATGTTATTTCTTTAAAAAATCAACAGATTTGAATTTGCTTGGAAATAAGCTTTTAAAACATGTAAATTTTATTCAAAATCAAATAACATTTTGCAGAGATTCCTTGAAAGGAGTAGGGTGTTTACATGAAAGAAAAATATTTCTCTTTATTTTTTATAAAGAAACATAAATAAATAAAATTTCTCATCAATGCAATAAGAGTAAAAAGTTTTGATAAATTTCATCATTTCTTTAAATTTCTGTTGATTCATTAAAAAAATTTAGAAGTCAAATGTTTAAATTTCATTTTCATGGATTTTCTATATTTCAGAATTAAAACAGCTGACCCCAAACGAATAAAAAACAAAACTAAAAACCAAAAATAACAATTAAACAAAAGCAAATAAATAACAACAAATAAAACAAAAACAAAAACAATAAATAACAGCAAATATATTCATTTCTGAATAAGGAATGAATACTATTTTTCATATTAATATAATAAAAAATGTAAATTTTTCCGTTTCTATTTTCGTCGTAAATTCGTCTGGGATTATAGTACAGTATATGTGTCTCCTGCTTAGGTCACCCTTTCCCGCACTTCTATCTAAGATCAGAGTCTAGTATGTGTACCCATAGAAATCAAACTAATCATTTAAAAAATAATAGATACAAATTGAAATAATCTATAAATCTGATTAGCAGCTTTTCTTTCTTTCTTTCTTTCTTTCTTTCTTTCTAATTTGGATTGAGGTTGCTTGCAACACCAGTTACTACTACTACTACTACTACTACTACTACTACTACATATTCTTCTTTTTTTCTTTCTTTATCCATAACTTCTGTTCAGATGAGTATTGTATCTGTGCCAGTAGAAACCTAATTAAACATATTACGAAAACTAACTAATAACACCGTCAAAGAAAATAACAAAAAAAAAAAACCCCAAACAAAACAAAAATAAAAAACAAAACAAAAAATAACACCCACCACCAAAAAAAGAAGCAAAACAACAACAACACAACAATAACAACAACAAGGATTTAAACTGCCACCTACACATCTATATGTATGTTTTGTCTTTTTTTTTTTTTTAAATATTTTTGAAGAATTAAAAATTTTATAGATTTTAAAATGATAGCTACTTTCCATTTCATATTCAACTCCAAGTAAAAAAAATGGAATTAATACACCAAGATGATATTCACGTAAATCTTTATTTTTTTTTATTTAGTAGTAAATAAACTAATAACAGATTAGATGCAAAATATTTATATTTAATACCTGAAAATCTTGGCTTCATGAAATATTCTTTAAACTAACGAGATTAGATTATTTAAATTAATGGTATAACTTTTCCCCCCAAGCCATATATTATAGAATAAGCCAATAATAAATCCCCCCACCAAAAATCACCCTCCCAAAACAACAATAACAACAAAAACAAAAACAAAATAAGCTGAACTTCATCGAAATGAACTAATCCCATAATTTTGTCAGGAGTAGAACTATATTTAGTTTGAATTTAAATAAATAAATATACAATTTCACTAAGTACTGATACCACGCCCTGATCCTAAGCATCACCTACAAATACTACACTTTGATCTGAGATAGAAGTACTCACCCATAGTAAATAATTCTGTCATTTTTTTATTGGAACTATGTTAGAATGAGAACATTCTCCAACTATTCTTCCATTTCATCGTATGACGTTGAATTAATATTTAGACATTATTTTATGGTCACGGGTGCCAAACTGGCATCGTCTGATATAAGATATAGAAAGTTTTAAACTTATTTACGATTAAGCAGCATTTTAATGCGATTCTAAGTATGGAAGATGCATATTGAAGAAAAATACTTTTTGCAAGAAAAAAAAAAGAAGTTTTAATGAGTAAAACCATATATCAATAGAATAAGTACTGAGAGTTTTATTAAATTTCAATAATTGAATTTCTGTTGATTCAATAAAAAATATGGGTGTTTCAGGCATTCAAATCCTATTTAATAAAAATAACGCGTAAAAAAAAACGAAACAAAACAAAACAAATAAAACACCAACACCAAAAAAAAAAAAAAAAAAAAAAAAAATCTGCAAAGCAAAATCCGCGTCTCCATATTAGACAAAAATAATTATTATATCAGATTTTTTCTTCAATTCATTTTTTCTATTGATATAAGGTTTATGAAAATCGAATCAATTTCCAAATAGTATCACCGTAACATATGTCAGTCTGGTAGAAAACATTAAAGACTTGTGAAAAAAATTCCTCCCACCGAAAGAAACAAAAAACTTTACCTTCTATTATATCGTTAACTATCAATGAACAACAGTCTGCTAATAGAAAAACATGGTGATAATCTTCCGGTTTATCTCCCTTATATTGAAAAAAACATGGAAGCAGTGTTGAAGAGAAGAAACATTACAAGAACTTTAAGAACTTTCTCTTCTGTGACATGAACAACTGCTGACAGACGTTGGTTTGGCTGGGTTTTATGGCATATCACCCCTTCTAGGTTATTTAAAGCCAAATCCTCTTTATACATATATTAAATATATATGATTTGGTTTGGTTGGCCTCAATGGCATATCAGCTCTTCTAGGTTATTTAAAGCCAAATCCTCTTTATACATATATTGAATATATATGATTTGGTTTGGTTTGGTTTTATGGCATATTAACCTTTGTCGGTTATTTAATGTCAAATTCTATTCATATATATATATATATATATATATATATATATATATAATCCTGTTTATACATATATATTAAATATATATATGATTTGCAAACACATTTTGCTGATAACATTCTTAAACGAGTCTGAGCTATTTTTTGCACACAGTAAAATGATTTCAAGTCTTGCTATATAACAGTCAACATTTAATATCAATCATTTGTTTGCATACAGTTTGTTCTATTTGACCAATTGATATGACCTTATCTGGTGCTACTGCTCCAGGTCAGAGTTGACCTGGAAGCAATGTCAGTGAACGCGTACTCTACATTTCTCAACTCTCCAAGTCAACTGTCCTCGTGGTGTAATGGTTAAAGCGATGGATTGCGGAATCGTAGTAAGCGAGTTCGTACTCCAGTCGCGCTATTACGTTCACTTTCGGGCAAATACCCTTGGGAAAGGTATGAACCTCCTTATCCTCCCAGCTATGGGTTAAATTGTACCACTAATGTTCTTCTAGGAGAATAGCTTTGGCATTAAATAACCTACAAAGGTTGATATGCCATGAAACAAAACAAAAAACCCAAACCAATCAACTCTCCAAGCCTTGAGCTTCGCCATTAGATGTTTTAATGTCATATTAGGACACGCGTTGTGTATGTGTATGTGGGCGGGGTCTTACACCTTTGCAGAGATGCAGTCAGTATATTCTACAGCTCCCGCCGACTGGAAAGACAAACATCCGTGTTATTTCATATTTAGAAAAATAAAGCAAAAAAAAAAACAAAAACAAAAACATAGAAATAAATCTGAGAGACAGACGTAAATTTGGCGACCTTAGTCGAGGGTGACCCGAAGGCTCCCTTTTTCAATAGCTACTACATCATTGTGTAGGGAAGGGCGCTACTCCATTCTCTGGATTGCTCCACTTTACCCTTTATCTGCACCTTGTAATGGTGAGTATTAAGCAAGGCGGCACCAAGTACCATTTTTTGAGTCTTTAGTATGACTCAACCTGGTATTGAACACTGTTCTCCCGGACCAGCAGTAGAATACCAAATTTCAACTGAAATCCATTCTTATTCTATATCTGAAAGCTCCAGCTTAAGCCAACGTGGCAGAACATGAATATCCGTTATTGACCTCATCTGTCATCAACCAATCCAAAGACAACAGCAAAAACATTTGAGGGCTAGTATACTGAGCTCCTATCTATATATCAATACGCTTGTTCTTAAGTATCTGCCTACCTATCATTAACGTGTGTCACACTTGCCGTTATAGATATGCATAAAAGGTTGGAAGAGAGAGAGAGAGAGAGAGAGAGAGATAGAGAGAGAGTGTGTGAGAGAGAGATAGAGAGAGAGAGAGGATGATATTAAGGAGGAAGGTTTGGTCTGTTGTTCCATTGGTTTTAGAGTATGCCAACCCGCGCCGGGTTATGCAATACTGAATATAGCATTTTTTAAAGCAATTATATGGTTTTAAGTAACTAACGATAATCATTAGCAAATAATTATAATTTCAATTAACTATTCTTCGTTCAAATAATTTGTACACTGTTATATGGTTTATACTTCAAACAATTACATTGCTTCACGTAAATAATAATAATAATAATAATAAGTGTAGGGTATGTTGTGAAAGAGACGAAACGCTAATTGTTGGATATTGACGGGAAGATATTTTTGAACATGCCATATATTGCGTGGGTAGCCTGACAGGAAGTGCACCAGTTTCCTAAAGTAAACCGGACGCAGGTTGTTCCCAAACGGAAATGACGTCTAAGTTGCATAAGTGACATAACAGGAAGTGTATCTGTTTCTTCAAGTAAACAGGACACAGGTTGTTCCGCAGCAGAAATGCCGCATAAGTTGCGTGGGTGACATGTCACAGAGTGCACCTGTTTCCTAAAGTAAAAAGGACGTAAGTTGTTCAGCAGCGGAATGCTGCAGCAGTTGCGCGGATGACATATAAGGAAGCGCATCTGTTTCCTAAAGTAAAGAGGACGCATGTTGTTTTCCCGCGGAAGTGCCACGTGAATTGCGTGGGTCGCATACTAGAAGGAGCGCGCTCACGTTCAACGTGCAGGCAGGAGATGTGACCTCGAGGATTTGGGAAGGCGTTCGGAAAATTATATAAACTAGGGAAGATTTCAACCCCAGCAGAGAGGAAGAAGACTGCAGAAGACAACAACTGGATGTCACTGTGGGCTCTGGTCTTGTGCCAGAAGAAGAGCCTGAGATGTACGAGACTTGCGAAAGTAGAGAAGCGAGCAGAAACTAAAAGGATTCGATGCTTTGAAATGGCTGTGTACGAGACTCACAAAAGTGGAGAAGGATGGAGAAACTAAGAGATTTTATGCCTTGAGGTAGACATATACGAGACTCGTGAAAGTAGAGAACGAAGAAGAAAGGCAGAAAAGTTGCACTGACGAACCGCACCATTGCTCCTGAATGTGCGTATCTCGGCCGTCTCCGATTCCCCCTCACTTTACTTATACGCACATTTCGGATAATGAAAAGAAAAGAAAAGAAAAGAAAAGCAGGTTATATTTTTAATACATCAGCGTTGTTTTCTTTATCTGCTATACAAGAAAATCTGTCCATCCTATTTCAAAACGGTGTTTTGAGCATCGTTTAGCTTAATGTTCAAGTCATTTGCTATACGTGTTTTATTCATTTATCTCCATGTGTTTCTATTGTCACTGTGATATAATCCAATGCATTTTTTTCGATCCTTTCACTGATGGTGAATTTTTTCATCTCTGCTAAAATCGTGATTGTTTGTGCGGAAACGTTGTTCTACACATTAATTTATTGTAATTCATTTGATTCAGAGTTTGTAGTTAAATGAAATGGGCGTATAAAAACCGCACAAAAGTGAGAACAATAAAAAACAAATAACACAAAAGAAATATTCTGATTTGTCGTATCGTTTTATTTCATCTTTATATATATGTATATATATATATATAATATTTTTGGTATGAATATCTGTAAGCCCTATAAATATAGA
Organism: Sepioteuthis lessoniana; assembly: GCA_963585895.1. Taxonomy (NCBI): domain Eukaryota; kingdom Metazoa; phylum Mollusca; class Cephalopoda; order Myopsida; family Loliginidae; genus Sepioteuthis; species Sepioteuthis lessoniana. The sequence continues at coordinate 20,942,350 of OY757914.1, forward strand.
GTCAATGGTGAGTAATTCTTTCGATGATTTAATTCTTATTTTTGTTTTATAAAATTTTCTTTGCAGTTTTCTTTGTACAAGTATTCAAACTTTTATGTCGTTTTTTTTTTCGGAAGAAATACTTCCTTTTTAAGTTTAATTTTGAAGATATAATTTTTAGGGAGATATGCTGTTTAAGATTCATAAGGCACAAATAGTTATCATTCTTTCGATATCAAAACTTTATTGTGAGTCATAGCCAAATGATTTCCAAAGTCAGGGGTGGGCAATTGCGACCAGCGTGCCGTATGCGGCCCTCTGCACTGCTCTGTTTGGCGGGAGTCTCTGAAAATAAAAACTTGCCCTTGAATCGAGTCTAAATTATTGTTATTCAAAAAGATGCAGCCATTCTATTATTGATGACCCAGTAATGCGGCCCTCCCATCAAAAGTTTGCCCACCCCTGGCTTAAGTAATGCAAATAAAATAGAAACTGACCAATAAGCAATAACAATTTACGTTATAATAAATGGTATTTATTTATTTTTCTTTTTTTAGAGATAAACTTGTAATTTCAAATTAAAAAAAAAAAATCCAAAAGGTCATTTAAAACTTAAAATTTATGTTTTTAGATGTTGCTGTTATTCCCGCCAAAAAAAGTTTGTATTTTCTGTACATGCTTATTTTTTTTATATTTGATAATTTTTTTTTATATCCAAATATTCTTCAAGAATAAGACTCAAAAGGCACTGATAATTATTATTCTCAAACTAATTGTGTCACAACCAACAGATTGCTTTGCTCCCAGGTTTTTTTTTTTAAGTGGGCCGTCTGGCATTCGTTTTGGATGGTGTATCTCATGATCAATGGTAGATTCGAAGTATTATTGTACATTTGCATAGCACTGGACACCGTGGTCCAGTTTAAGCTATAATCAGGCATCCGTCCCAGGACTCATGTTTGAGTCCATGTCCAGCTAGGCTCATCAGGCTCACATTGTATTAAATGAGCCGATGACCAGCATCGTCCAGCAGGGCTCGTGCCCGACCTTCCCCTTTCCTGACCCTGACTATAAGCCGACCTTCGGGTCATTGATCTTGTGTCAATTCCTGTCTGGTGGGAGGCTGAGACAAATATACCCAACAGATTCGCTGAAATATTGCAAATCCAACAGAAAATGACCAATTAGCAGTAAGAACATAAGCAATTCTAGATGAATGTTGTTCTTACTTTTTTAATAGAAATTTGGGATTGTTTCTTTCTAACAAATAATTGAATAAATAAATCAAAAAGATATTTTTACATTTTTTATTTATGTTTTAACTGTCCATGACACCATTAAGGCCTACTTCGTGTTTTACTTAGTAAGTTTTACTGCTAGTTTAAACCTATTATATCGTCAAAGAGAGCTTGTTGAAATTTTTCTTTTGTACATAAAAACAAAACTATTCAACTCGTCAGAGCTATATTTATTTTCCGATAACATCAAAGCATTGGGTAAAAAAAGAAGAAAAATCAGACTCAATAGTGTCGTGGACTGTAAATATAGTTTTTGTTATTCCCGCCTAAATAGTCTGCGATTTCTATTCATACCTATTTTTAAAAAAAAATTTCATAGACGTTTTTTTTTATATCAAAATATTTTTAGTTCTTTTTTTGTTAATGGTATAAAGTTCAGAATTGATCTTATTTTTATACGCGATTTGAATAGATTTTTGGTCACTGGTGTCAATATTGCTATGTTCTGAAATTATGAAAATAAAAAAAAGAAAATGATTTCTTTCTTTTTGTCTTGTAATTCAGAATGAATGTTGTGGAGAAACCGTTGATATTTGAATGACAAGAAGAAGCCAGGTGTGGAATCCTAGAATCTGAAACAAGATTATGATATTAAGTATCAGGAAAGAAGAAGAAAAGAAAGAAAAGATTTACGATTTTCAAGGCTGGCTTATTGTTATTTGCAAGAGAAAACAAAGAAAGAAAACGACCTTGACCTGTTTTTTTTCTCTTTCTTTCTATCAGTGGCATGGGGCGGGATCGATCAATGATATTTGGAAGGAAAAGAATAAATAGGATCAATAGTTTAAAAAAGTCAAACCATAGTAAGTTACGTCTCTTAGGGTATTTATTTCCTGAAAGATCCCTGAAATTATTCAGCGATACTTAACGCAAACTTTGTCGTTTCTTTTCTGTCATTACAAACGACGTCATATACTCAAACTGGTTACGTCATTGGTAAGATATATATACGTCACGATTTAATTTACTCCAATGAATTATCTTATTGAAAAAAACTCTACTTATTGCTAAAATTCTCATATTGTTTAGTGCTGGTTTAGCCTTGGTAAGGCGACTAGTTTAGGAGAAGAAAAAAACTCTGAATTCAAAATACACGAATCAAGGGGAGTTAACCCTAATCACAAACCCTGCAATTCTATGGATAGCAGTAATTCTGAAAGCATGCGACAGCAGAACGACATTATGGCAAAGAGTACTGTGGTCTCGCTGAGGAACATGGCGATGTCAGCGGAGAGCACAACCATTAAAGTTAGTACAGCACCAAAGAAGGAAAACTCATTATATTATGTTTGTGATTACTGGTTATCTTGTTTCGGGTTGTCGCTGGAGAATAATTATAATTACTCAGCAAGTGGTATTCGTGTTGGGGTTTGTCCTTGTGGTGTAATGGTTAAATCGCTGGACTGCGGAATCGTAATACGCTAGTTGGAGCTCCAATCCCGCTAATACACTCACTTTCAGATAAATACTCTTGGGAAAAGTATGACCCCCCCTTATCTTCCCATCTATCGGTTAAATAATACCACTACAGCCTTTCTAAAAGGATGGATTTTTGCATTAAATAACCCGAAGAGGTTGATATGCCATTTAAGAACAAACAAACAAAAGCAAGTGGTATTCGTGTTGAACGAGCGTTTGCCACTTTAATCCCCTGATATACAGATATTTCTTTTTTCTCCTTTATGAGAATCAAGAGACATCAATTATCTTTGAAGATGGGGCAAGCCTGATCATGTTTGTATAGTATCGCTCATAAGTACTGCGTCGTCATCTTAATGAGTGTCTTTAGCGTGATAAGCGGTGATTGCAATATTTGTGTGTTTATTCGTCAGAGTAAAGAACACAAAAACATATCTTGTTTTAACGATAGTATATTTCACTGTTTTATTTTCACTCCGTTCTGTTGCTGAGACCGACGAAGGAGAAAGTAATCGACAACAGGCACTGTGTGTGTAATAAGCACCATTGTAATCCTAGAGAGATGCCACTTCCCGCATCTTTGCTTCATTCTTCGTTCTGTGTTCACACTCCCGCCACAAAAAAAGAAAGCAAGAACGAGTCTCGAAATCCCGCGATATATGCGCTGAGATTCACAGAACACTTCAACCTCATTTCCGCCTCGGGTGAGCGACTTCTTTCGCCCATCTTCGTTAACATTTATTGATCTGTACAGGAGTACTAGATGGAGCGTATCATATTACCACAAGCGCAGTGGAAGAGGGATTGAAATGTCAACTTGCACCTCGATAGTCGTTCGCTTATAATGCTATACAAGTAACTCTTTTCTATTTTTTAAAAGTTAATTTCCTTTTTAACCAGGATTAAGTAGGATTTTATTTTTTCTAGTTGAATCTTATACAACCAAAACGGATATCATTATATATTATTTTTACCAAATTCTACTGCATTGAAAGTCTGTAACAATATAAATATAAAAATAGTCAAGCACTTGTGGAATGTACTAAAAAAGGAATTAGCAAAATGAATTGAACAATTGCATAATGGTGGAGTGGAATGCAGGAGAGTTTGGTCATAAATAATAAATAATAATATACATTTTTGATTATTTAATGTTCAATTACATTGATAAAATCTATGAAATCTTCTGCTTTGCATTACTGGGTATTATTTATGACCAAACTCTACAGCATTTCAAAGCTGTAGCCAACAAAATGGATATGCAGCATCCCAATCAGTCCAAGTGGAATGTAGTTAAATGGAAAATAGAAAAATGAAGACTATCTATCAAAACGGAATTGAGGGACTGCATACGGTCGGAGAGAAATCAAGCAGAGTTTGGTCAGATAATAACTAATGATATGCATTTTTGATTCTCTAATGTTCCATTAGAAATTATGACATCTTTTGCATAGCAACAAATAAACATTATCAAAGAAAATAATATACAATAGAAATAGTATCAAAATTAAAAAAAATGACATGATTAATTGAATAATTTTTAAGGCATATCAACCAGTCTGGGGTTATTTTATGTCTTGAGATTAGGGCATTGTGTACATTGTACGTTAATTTAAAAATTTTTTCGTGTGATCGTTTCTAAAGAGTTTTTCCCATGATAATATGGTATGAAGTATACCTATCAGATATAGATAATTTACGCTCAGTTATATATATATATATATATTTATATATAGAAGTAAATAAGGTAATAAAATCCAACAGCATGAAGAAAAGTAGAAAAAACAAAATAATCCAAATTTGATAAATCTATGATGAAAGTCGACGTTAAACGTTTCGGATATGATAAGGTTATTATGACCAAAACGTTTAACGTCGACTTTCAAAATAAATTCATCAAATTAAGATTATTTTGTTTTTTTCTACTTTTCTTCACATATATATATATATATATATATATATATATATACATATACATATATTTCAACTCTTGCGTCATGAGTAAGATGTCACACAAGGTCACTTTTTGAGCGAAGTTTAACAGGTTTTAATTATAAACCCTTCCACCAAAAGAAAAACAAAAAACAAAAAGACAACAAAAAACAAACAAACAAATAAATGAAAAACAAAACACCTTCCAAAAAAAAAAAAAAGAAGACAAAAAACAAAAACAAAACAAAAAAACGAAAACAAACAAAAAATAGGAGTGTATTTGTGCTACTTACCTATTTTATGCTTTGAGGCCAAGGAATCACATTGATTCAACATCTATATTTACATTTTTGGTGCGGTTGTTTCTTCAAAGATTTTTTGAATTGGTTTTGTTTCTTTGTTTAGTGGTACTATTTAACCCATAACTGGGAGGATAAGGGGGTTCATACCTTTCTCAATGGTATTTGCCCGAAAGTGAACGTCATAGCACGATTGGAGTACGAACTCGCTTACTAAGATCCCGCAGTCCATCGCTTTAACACTTACACCACGAGGAGACCCCCATAGATTTTTTGTACAGTTATGTGATATCAAGTACATACAATTTGCTTACATGTGATTTCAAGTATTCCCATCTAATACTAAGAATTATATGTTTCAAGTAATTATTTCTATTAATAAGAGTCATTTATTTGACCAAAGTTAAATGGTTTCAAATAACTAATAACAATCCTTAGAAAACAATAAGTAATTATTCTTAATGAAAATAATCTACAGTTATATGGCAAATCATCTCCAACGGTGGTGTCTATTGATGAATACGTAACTAATCAAGAACATTCATCCAAACTGCATCGCCCTTCACGTTGGTAAACAAAGGGCGGGTTCTGCTGAAGTTGGAGCTCTGGCTCCAGTGTTAAAAAGATCAGCAACACAGTCCAAACCTAAGTTACTTAAATGCAAAAACACTGTTGACATAGCAACTTTTTAACATTAGGACTTTAAAAGCAATTAACTAACTACCTTAGCTTTAAGGATCTGCCGTTGAGCGCAAGAAAGATATTATATGCATGAGAGAATATAGATATTACGATGGAGTATTGTGAATTGAATTACCAGAAAATCCGGCGAACACTTACGCATAACATACGGAAATACTGGACAGATGTTTCTCATCAGCAGTGTATACTGTGATCTCCATCACTGGAGATCGAACCAGCAAACACAGATTGCAGAGCCGAAACTCTACCACTGACCATCAACCTATATCACAAAGTAACGCCAAATATAACACAAGTGACGCCAAATTAACTTGTCATAGTAACCTAAATGTGTCTTGCAAGTTACATCCGTACCCTTTACAGAGGGCACGGTCACCTCCAGGACCACGACTTCCCAAGAGGATTAGATATACGCATCTGTGTAATCATTATGATCTCAAGGGTATCTGCTGATGAGACCTAATAAGGTCGAATCAACTCTCCAGTATTTCCGTATGTCGTACGTAAGTGTTCGTCGGATTTTCTTGTCATGGTAATTCAATTCACTATATAATTCCTCAACTTAAAAAAGAAAATGTTGATTTACGATAAAATACTAAAATTAAAATACTTTTGTAGCGGTTATGGTTGGACATTTCTCTCGTCATCTGTATCGAAAAACTCAGTCAATGCCGCGATAGGAGGTACAGGAATGCTTCCCAGTCCACGTGTCTAAAAATTTAAAAAAAAGCAGAGAAAACCCGAGAATTATGTGTGATATATTTAATGAAAACCCCTGCACAATGACCATCTCTTGTTACAGTTCTACGAGCAATCTTCTCTTGCTTGACACATTCTCAACACAACGTTCTAATCATTGGTGGAGATATGAATGCTTAAATAGGCAAAGATGAAAATAATAAATTTTGCTTACACAACTTGCCAAATAGAAATAGAGAATATCTAGCTGAGTTTTCACCCGAAAACAGTCTTACATACCAAAACACAAAAATAAATGAAGGGAGGTAAAACTATGACCTATATCTACCTAAATGACGCTAAAGCGCAGTTAGATTATATACTCATAAACAAGAAGTGGATAAATAGCGTTCTGTGGAGCATATTCCACTTTTGAAAGAGTATATTCTAATCGCAGAATTGTCTCGGCAAAGATACCCCAAAGTCTACGCAGAAATAAGAAAAAAGTTGAAATAACACGTTATGTCTGGTTCTCATTTACTGATAGAGATATAAGCAATAAAAATACGGTAAATGTAAAAAACAAATTCGATAGTCTTCAGGAGATATCTCGTCTGACAACAATGATTTCTTGGAGCCCAAAGGAGAACGTCACTTATGAATTCGTTCTTACTTCAGCAATGCCAAGCATGTCTCGTCATTTTTTGAAAGGCTTGGAAGATGGGAAGTAAAGGGACGTACAGCAGCTGTTTTATGGGGTTCCGCCTCCAGGATTTGTTCATAAAAGCATTCTTGTGTAGTTCCATTTAGCTTTTTCCCCAAGCGTTTAATTAAAGTACAAGTGGTGCAACCATACAATAGTACTGACACGGCTTCAGCATGGAAAAATTCCCGTTTTTTATGAGATAAATCAGATTTCTTGATGGTTGATAGCCGGTAAGTGACAGTCCACACATTAACTATGTATATGTGGACATCACTTTCAATTGATGAGATATTACTACCGAGGTTATGAATTTGTCATCAGCGAAGTTCTTTGCAAAGTGTAAGTTAGAGAATCAGATATTATTTACTATTAATTTCTACCTATATTGGTCGACTAATCTGTTTAAGATGGCGTCTGTTAATACGCGCATGTGCAAATTAGAGGCAATGAACTTGGGATTGTGAACGGTTACCTGACGTTTTTATTGTATTTTAAATACTGCGGGATTTGAACAAAATGAACCCAATGCAGCTGCAATTTTAGATGCACTATCAAAAGGTTAGGAGACATTAGAAGTGCATGTCTATTGATTTCAAGGAAAGAGTTGTACAAAACTAGAATAAAATTATGTCTTCTGTTGTTTTTCTTGCGCTTCGGATTATAAACAAAACAAAAAATTTTCAAGTTAAGGAAAGCATATTATATTGCAAAATAACCAGCGTTTCTTCAACAGCTACGTTTTCCTTTGCTTTTTTTTTTATTAAGTTGCTGGAATCAGGTGTTGAAATATTTTGAGGCTGAACGTTTTGCTTCATTTCACAAAGCAGGAACTGATAGTCGCGATTTCTTTAGAATAGAGTTAATTAATATTTTCTTTGATCAAAAAGAAGGAAGCGAGCAGAATCATCATCCGATTGCGTTCTTGTTGTCACATGACCCCATTGCGTTCTTGTCACGTGTTCATATTGCTGCTTCTATTTGGGAAAGAGGGAAGGATCACAATTAGCATTTCATTGTTATTTCTGTTTGATCGAGAATTTAAATGATTAGAAAAATGATACTCAGCGCGCAATGCTTGATTGATTTTAAATGCATATCAAACCAAATAGGGCTATTTTATGCCTAGAGATTAGAGAATTGCGCTCATTGTACATTTATATTTACATTTTTGTGCAATTGTTTCTTAAGTTGGTTTTGTTTAGTTTTTTTGTTTAATGGCATGTCAACCTTTGTTGGTTATTTAATGCCAAAGTCATCTTTGTAGAAGGACAGTAACTATTTAACTTATGACTGGAGATAAAGGGGTTTATACCTTCACAAAGGGAATTAATCCGAAAGTGAATGTAATAGTTCGACGAAGATCGAACTCACTTATTGTAAAGTCAAGTCCAACACTTTAACCACTGCACCACAATGACTCTCCTGGATTTTTTTTATTTCCTTTATTTTACATACAATTATATGGTAGCAAGTATTCTTATTAAATACAAAAGATTTTCCCACAGTTGAATGGTTTTAAATAATCTTATCTAAAACTAATTGTTATATGGTTTCAAGTAATTATTTCTATTTAGTAATAATCATTTGCTTGCACACATTTATAAGGTTTCAAGTAACGAATCCTAATCCTCAGTCAGCTATCATAGTTTCAAGTAACTCTTCTTAATACAAATAAAATAGAGTTGCATAATTGACTACCGAGGTGTAGGGGAGGGCGTTACTCCTTTCCCTAGATTGATTCACTTGACCCTTGATCATTACTTTATAATGCTGAGTGTTAAGCAAGGTGGCATCAAGTACCATTTTTTGAGTCTTTGCTATGATTTGACCTGGTACTGAACTGCGGTCTTCCGGGCTATTGGCAAACACTCAACTCACTAGTCCAGTTGTATATTATTGCAACAAAATAACAAAAAGAAAAAGATATGCTACGCAAAGGAAATATGGAAGAACTAATAAATGAAGTCCTTTTGTGGACTCCCACTTTATGACACACTAGTGTTGGCCGATTAACAATGACCTATATCAATCAGCTCTTTGCAGACACTGGATGGCGTCTAGAGGAACTGATAAGAGCGATGGCCAATAGGGGCAGATGATGATGATGAGAGAGAGAGAGAGAGAGAGACAAAGGAAGCAGTGCTATCAGCACAATTTGATGATGATCAATATTTTATACTGAATTATTGTTTCAAATAACAAATTCTATTAAATAAAAACAATAAAACCAAACCAAAAAAAAACCCAAACCTATTTATAGAAGGGTAGTCTGGGTTCGTTAGCCTTGGTTAGGTTGGTTAGGTTGGTTGTTTTGTCTTCGGGTTACTTAACGCCGAATGAAATTTCAAACAAATCAGTTTAGTATAAATATAGTTCTTGTTTATACACAGATAAATGTTAAAACAGTTCTATTTCAAACAATTCAGTTTAGCATATGTACACAGTTTCAATGTCAAAAACAGTTCTATTTAAAAACAATCCAGTTTAGCATAAATGCATAGTTTAGTTCTATTTGACCTATACATAGGACCCTATTAGGTACTACCACTCCGAGTGGACCTGGGTGATGAACGGGTACTCCACATTCCCCAAGGCTCCAGCATTAGATTGTTTAATGCCATATCTAGGACACTCATTGAGGGTCTTACCCCTCTGCAGAGAAGCAGTCAGTGTATTCTATAGCCCTTGGTTAGCTAATTAGTCTAAGAGAAGGAAAAATCTGAATTCAAACCATCTTTCTTGAATATTGGCCTTGCGTCACATCTGTGTGTCACATCATGTCCGTGGCAAATAGGTTGAGTGAACACAAGCTTGAAATATAGAAAGGTGCCGAGAGGGTTCAATATAAATCATGTTAGTTCATGGAAGACCTTTTCATCCAGTTAGCACTTGCCCCCTCATTTAAAAGAGCAATGACAGGTTATTGCTCGGCGCCTAATTCACCCCACAGTGGACTTCAGCGAAACATATTACTCTTTGACGTAATTTCATTTAGTTCTATGTCAGCTTTTTCGAAAACAACCATAATCAAAATTTTAAAAAATCGCTAATAATTTGTCGCCAAAACTGATTTCCTGTATAAATATCAGCAACATGATATGTGACCATAACCGCCGGCCGACCCCACTATCTCAGTTCCCTTAAACCACTTAGGGCCATTAGAATCGTCTACTTTTTCTCATCTCTGGTCGCGGGTATTTCACATTCTTTTATGGATACGCAACTCACAACTGAGAGAGTGGAAGAAAAGAACAAACAAACAAACAAACACAGACTTGGGTCAGCTTCAAGCGCAAGAAAGAGAGAAGTTTGTGACACTTTTTGTGCATTCTGTGAGCTAACGCGAGCGTGTAATCGAACGTAAACTCTCACAAAGCCACTAGCAATGCTAACTTGTCTTCTCGCGTGGGTCAATCCGACCTCTGTAGGTCAACAGGTCTTAGCAGTCGTCTTTCTGACTTCTGTTTTTCTCTCTTCTCTACCCTGCTCTCATCTCACTGCCACCTTCTGCCGACTGGTCTATGCTGATCCCCTCTGCTGACTGTTCCCTCTCTTGACTGCTCTCTCATGCCAACTGTCTCTGGGACCTTCCTTCCCTCGTCCTTCCGGTCTCGTTGGAGATCTCTTTCGCAGGCCCTTTGTGTGGGATTCGCGCCAAAAAAGAAAAAGGGATTCTCTGACTAGCACATACACACAGAGAAACGGATGCCACCCATAGTGTCACAGATATGTATAATTCCATTGTCAGAAGCAAAAATCCAAGTCAAACCGTGTGTTTTCATTTCATTTAGTTTGATACTGCCATGTGCTATAAATACTCCTTCAAAGTTTGGTTTTAGAAGACTTTTATCTATAATCATATGCCTCATTTCTATGTTTCTTTTTCGCTTTTCCGAGTGAAAAATCAAATAAATATAATTTTTTTCCAGTGTAGGGTTATTTCGAAGTCATGTGAATGTCCTTGAAACGGCCAATTTATTCCTATGCGCACTTCTAACAGGGCATTGCGTCTGGTGCAGGCGTACTGTCAACGAATCTTTGTCTAGCATGCACCCCACCCTTTTGTATTGGTCATCAAAACCCTAAGGGTTTTGTTGAATAATTGGAGGGATAATACCAAAGAGGATAGATCGAAACTCGAGAATCGAACTTATAAAATTAAATGGGAAGAACGGTAGAAAAAAATCGAACCCAAATTACATGTTATAAAGTCTGATGGAATTCAGAAATAAAGGGATAAGCTTTCTCTCGAAAACTTTGTTTTGGATTGATTTGAAGCAGATCGGATAATAGTGTGCACCAAAATCGGATAGAGACGAAAATTCAGTCAAGATCTTTGAATCTTTGGTTGATAGATACATGAAATCGTGATTTTTCGGAGAAAACAGTTGGTGAACTCGTTGATCCTTTGCAGTGAGATGTGCCGTAAAGCTACAAATATAGTATCACAGGACCAGTTGGTGTTTCGGGTTTGTAGGGAGAAGTCAGTTTACGCTCCTGACCTCGAGAAAGAAGCCTCCGCTTCGAAAAATTTGCTTGAATCAGTTGGCACCTCAGTCCAACCGAAAGAAATCTGCTCCATAAGTTCATTTGAAGGAATTACTCTAATCGATTTCGCTTGAGCTTTGAGAAAGACTGTTATACGACACACAGACACACATTGCGTCAGTCAATTGAAGGAAGGGGACTTGAGTATTTCCACTTTGAAGCCAACGCGAGGTATTGCTAAGTTAACTGCATATATGATATTGAGTGACGGAGGGAGACAGTCACGTTTGATTCCCATTTGAAAAAGATAGAGAAGAAATATTGTTACCTTTTATCATTGTATAAACATTTGTCGTAGTGTTAGACGAATTTTGTTTTGTTTTTTACTTATCAGATACAAATGAACAAGAAAAAATTACTAGAAAGAAACTTACCGTGTCTCTGTCTATACAGATGTACCTCATGGACAAAACGAAAACGCATAGTGAAAAAGCTAGGTGGAGACAACACAAGAATGCCGCGTGCTGACTTGAACAAATCCTGGAAGCAACATCCCACAAAGGAGCCGATGAACGATCACCTGCCTCCCATCTCTCAAACCATTTAATTTCGTAGCCTTAGAAGAATCCCTACTGCATAGCCCAGAGCAAGCAGTAAGGAGACATTAGAATCAACGTGAATGCCAATAAAACAAAGTAAATGTATGGAAATACTCACCGGCTACCGGGGGAGTGTCCTCGTGGTGTAATGGTTAAAGCAATGGACTGTGGGATCGTAGCAAGCGAGTTCGAACTCCAGTCGCGCTATTACATTCACTTTCGGAAAAATACCCTTGGGAAAAGTATAAACCCCCTTATCCTCCCAGTTATGGGTTAAACAGTACCACTGCTGTTCTTGTATGATAGCTTTGGCATTAAATAACCAACGAAGGTTGATATGCTATTTACCAAACCAAACCAAAACCAAACTGGCTGCTGGGCATCCCAAGCACTTACTCACACCATCGTGTGCAGTTCATTTGCAGCTGTATTTTGTGTCTAAGTAACCGGTCATCTATTGAGGATTGTCGTTGTAAAATCTTACATCCTGTTGAGTGGTTAGTCACAAGTCAAATAAAAACAATAAAAGCCAACAGAGGGAGGAAGGAAAGTAAAGACAAAAGCACAATGAACTTGAGACAGCAAAACCATAAGAAGGAGAAGTCTGTGATATCTTTGTACTCTTTGAGTGTGTGTGTGTGTGTGGTATCCACAAGAACCTTGAGAAAATCCTAACAGCAACCAAAAATGCCGATTCATTCGCCCCTTTCATTTATCATGCTTCCGTGCACAGGCCAACTGCCTTTTTTACTGCCTCAGTGCTGACTCATCACTGGTCATCGTCTTCATTGACTGATGTCCTTCTCATTGCTCCCGTATTGTCTTCTGACTGACTAAAGTCCTGATTCTCCCTGAATAACATATTTCAGTCCTTCCACCCAAACTTCCGTCTCGGGTCGTCATGCTCAAAACACTGTAGATTCACGTGGGTATATCTCGTTGCCTACTTTCACGCCAAGACCACAATCGAGTAATCTACACAAAGAAACGTCAGACAATTTGACGCTGTTTAGAGATGCGGAAGATAAAATCCTTTGGATTCAGATATCTATCCATAAACATACACACAGACACACACATCTATCTATCTATCTATCTATCTTATAAGAGTGTTGGTTGTCAGTAAATTACTTAGTGGGTATGTGTCGAACCAAGTGCAATATAATATGGAGAGTGGTCAATATCTAGGATAGAGCTACTATATAATAATAATAATAATAATAATAATAATAATATATTTAATCCATGGAAAATAGTCTGCGACCCTAGGTTTCATGGAGTTTTTTTGCGAAACATCAATCATCAGGCAGTTAAGAAGGTAACTGCCAGATGATTGTTGCTTTGCAAAAAAACTCCATGAAACCTAGGGTCGCAGACTATTTTCCATGGATTATATATATATATATATATATATATATATATATATATATATATCACAACAGTATATGTTTATCACTATCTCACTTGGTGGGTTTGTGGCAGACCAAATGCGGTGTAATTTGGAGAGTGCTCAATATCTGTGATAGAGCTATTATATAATATATATATAAATATATATATTGGCAGCATTTCTTCATTAATACAAATTTCGTTGAACATCATAATAATTCTTTAGCAACAGTTTTTAGTTGATGTGTTAGTAATGTAGTTTGTTTTTATTGTATCTAATTTTGATGGCTTCAGCCTTAAGGAGATCACGGAATTCAGGTTTGATTGAAATTACCTTATTATTACGGAGCTTTAAAATATTTTGGTATAAAATCTCAATTTCCGTATTTTTGTTGATGCTGGTATATCCTTGGAATAAATGACAGTTGGGTCCCGAGTTTAGACTTACAATGCACCTTTCTGATACAAGTTCTATAACACAGCATTTAAAAAAACATTCATGCCCAACAACAGAATTACGAAAAATTCTCACCGACAACACAACAATATTAAAACATCAAAATAACAAACAAAAACTACAGATTTTCGAAGCACTACCTATTAGAAACATGCAACCCACACTTAACAGAATTAATTTTCAAACCAGTGCTAATGTACTTAAATGTCTTTAGGAACTTACACATTTATAGAAACACATTTAAAAGCAAACGCTATATACTCCAACGGTACAGACGTTCTTACATAGTTGTAATGCAAAAACAAAAGTTACATCACTTTTGTTATAGATCCTCCTCTGATGATGGCCCAAAGTCGTGTAGAAAGTACTTGGGATATATACAATTATGGAAAATATATCAATCAATTCCCGCCAAATACGATAAAAGCAGTACGGCAATATGAACGCATCAACAAGAAAATATGTAGACAGAAAATGTCTATTATGTTCAACGAAATTTGTGTGTATATATATATATATATATATGCAAATTTCATTAAACATAATAGACATTTTATGTAGACATAAAATGTCTATTATGTTTAATGAAATTTGCATTAACGAAGAAATGCTGCCTAAATATACATATTTTAAACTCCATGATCCTGCTGTTCATAAATATAACAGCACTTTGGAATACAGACGTGTTCTCGTGAAGAGACAAATTACACTCTGTAAGAATAACATCCATTCACTCAATCTTGAATCACAAAAAAACGGCAAAGACGCCCTTACACAGTAGTAATATGCTAAAACAAAAGTTACATCACTTTTGTAATAGATCCTCTGCTGATGATGGCCCAAAGTCGGGCAGAAAGTACTAGGGATACATACAACTATGGACAATACCTAAATCAATTCCCCCCGAATACGATAAAAGTAATACGGGAATTCGAACGGATTCAGAAGAAAATATGTAGACATAAAATGTCTATTATGTTTAATGAAATTTGCATTAACAAAGAAATGCTGCCTATATATATATATATATATATATATATATATATATATATATATATATATATATATCAGATAAGCATACATGCTATCAAATATATATAAAAACTAATATATATATAGAAATATATATGAATGCACATGGATGTGCCACACATGTGTTTAAAAAAAAGAAGGCATTTCCATTCTAAGTGCTAAACCTCTGAAATTAATAAACTGATTCATATACCTCGGCAACAACATCTTATTTTAGCAAAGTAATGAGAACTCAAGCTTAGCGAAGGTCTAGAATATTATGGACTGGTTCTCGGTTATATGGAAAACTGATCTCTCCGATAAATTAAAATAGGATTTCTTCCAAACTGTAGCTGTGTCCATACTACTATATGAATGCACCACATAGAAACTAACAGAACTCCTAGAGAAAAAGCTAGATGAGAACTACACAATAACTTTTTGTGCTGTTTGGAACAAATTCTGGAAGCAACACCGCACCAGACAGTTGCTGTACCACCACCAGCCTACTATCTTAAAAACCATTAAAGGAAGATGAACATGACATCCGGGCCACTGCTGAAGAAGTAAAGACATTCTCTTATGGACCCCTGAACATAGCTGTGACAGTATGGGCCAATCAGTAAAGACTTACATCAGCTCTGTATGGACATAGGATTCAATCTAGAAGACTTGCAGGAGCGACGGATGATTGGGATGGATTGTGAGGGAGAGTCAGGAGAATCTATGCTGTCAGTGTCACTCGAGGAGAATGATTAGAAGAAATAATCAATTTCTTCTGATTCAGTCAGAACGTCCCTTGAAGTGTACTGAGGTATCTGTTAAAAGGTTATAGTGGTCTTGTGCCACGAATCGTCTATTATTGATGTCGTAATAAATCTATTACGCAGCTTTTAAGGAGAATTCCAGAACAGTAAGGGTTGGACAAATACCGACTTCATGTAGAACGTATTATCTATTTTATGCGATTAATTCTTTTTGTTTATTAAGTATTCGGTGCAAGATTGAAATGAAATATTTAAAAAATACAATACACTGAAGTATGTTTGGATAACGATACGATTTTCATTTAAAACTCAGTAAAATATTTATTTAATTACATCAAAATTTCAATATTTTATCATACTTTAAGAAAATTTAAAATTCTTTATTTTCCAACTATTGATTCTGTGAACATTAATCTTGAAGTGACTTTTAACATATGACTACAAGAAATCTTATATGTTTCTGTTTGTTAGATTAGAAATCTTTTTACGAAATAGCCGATCTGATTTGAATGGACTAGAAAAGAGTATTCTTTCTGGTTTTTTTTTTCTTTTAATGTCTTTGTTATCACGAGAGAGAAAAAGACATGTCAGTGGTAAATAAACATCATTATGTCTATCAGGACAAAAAATTCAATAACGACTGACACTCAAGCAATTACTTCATTTATATAAAATTATACGATTATGTTTGAACGGTATGGTAATCATCATCGGACATTTTAATGAGATTTTGTCTTCTCATATTACTGTTAAAATGGTTTTTTGCCCATTCGGCTGGGGCTGTAGAATACACCGACTGTACTTCTGCAGAGGGGTAAGACCCCTCCCAACGAGTGTCCTAGATATGACACTAAACAATCGAATGGATGAGGAGCACCCCTTCATTGCTATCGCTCCTAGATCCACTCTGGCCCGGAATGGTGGCACCTGACAGGGCCCTATTTATGGGTTAAATAGAACAAAATAGTGTACTAATGCTAAACTGAATTGTTTGAATTAGAACTGTTTGTCTAAAGTGAATGCCTTGAAATAGAAATGTTTTTGACAATTAAACTATGTTATTATGCTAAACTGAATTGTTTGAAATAGAACTGTTTTGACATTTAACTGTATTTGGAAAAATCTATACTTATACTAAACTGAATTTTTTGAATTAGAACTGTTTGACTAAACTGAATAGCTTGAAATAGAAATGTTTTTAACAATTAAACTGGGTAAACATGCTAAAGTGAATTGTTTGAAACAAAACTGACTATTCGTATGAAAATGAATTTGGCGTTAAATAACCTGCAAAGGTTGATATGCCATAATCCAACCAACCAACCAACCAACCAACCAACCAACCAAACAACCGACCAGCTAAAATAAAGCAATTGGAACATTATTTTCAAGTGTTTCGGTTAGATTTATTTATCTTTTGTTGTTTATGGCTATTATCATTTCATATATATATATATATATATATGCTCCCTCCAGGGGTTGAGCTCTCTTGCTAAGGAATTAACGGTTGTCACTAGCATAATCCAAAGCTCTTCTAACGGATTGAACATTCCGGTCAACGTTAGCGTAAATGTAAACAAATGAAAAAATTAATTCATATACATTAAATTCCCTTGCTTACGTTGAGGATGCTGGTAATAGTGAGATTGTGTTATCAGGCTGACGTAAAGTTGGTCGGGTTTCGATCCCAGTTTGAGGCATCTCGCGTGTCTAAACACGCTGATGAGTTATGATACAATGAAACAGTCTATCTGTGGATGACAATATATATATTTATATATATATAAATTTTAGATATTTTAATTCAGATTTTTCCCTTCTAAACCGGTTGCCACACGAAGGTAAAAGAATCTAGTTTACCCTACTATTTACTCATATCTAGAGGGAGAATAGATATACACTATTTTTTTCAAGTTATTAGCACTATGTGAAATGCAAACAGCCCAGTCCAGGTTTTGAACTTGGATAACCGGGTTCATTTCCCACAACCATGACTATTACATCACAAACTCCTCAATACCAGAAAAAAATTATCATCATTATCATTAAATCATGCTGATTGCACGGAGTTGCCTGACTCTCATTATCTCTCGTCCATCGCCCCTGATAAGTCCTCTAGACTGCATTCTGTATCTGCACAGAGCTGATATATGTAAGTCCTTGCTGGTCGGCCAACACTGACGCGTTAGTGTGTAGAAGTCTATAAGAGAACGTCGCTAATGAGTTCGTTCTTATGTCCCCAGCAGTATCCAACAAATGGGGTGTTGCTCCTTGAATTGGCTCAGAACTGTACGGAGCATTCTTTTGTAGTTTGCATTTTACTTTTTCTCCATGCTTTTCGTTAGAGTCCATAAGGTGCATTCGTACAGTAGTACCGAGAGATACATAGCTTGGAAGAAATCCCATTTTATTTGGTCAGAGAGATAAGATTTTCCTACGATTTTCTTACGAATATCATTCCACACCTTTTCTATACATATATTGACATCACTTTCAGTAGATGAGATATTGCTGCCGAGGTATGTGAACTGGTCTATTAATTTCGGAAGCTTGTCACTAGAGATGGTTTCTTGTTTACTTGCGTTCATTTTGAGGTCAATACTTCCTGACTCTTGCACTAGGCTATGCGGCAAAGATCTAGCTTGAGCAGGTGTATTAGCAAGAAGTGCTAGATCATACGCGTAGTTTGCATCTGTCATAATTTCTGTGGGATATCTATCGTATGCTTCTTGTCTTTTTCAATGCGAAACCATTTTTTAAAATACATCTACAGAAGTTCGTAGTACGTAGTCTGGGCAGATTATAAACATATATGATGCTAATGCATCTCCTTGAAACATTCTAGTGACAATGACGAAGAAGTCACTATCACCAATAATTTCGGGGTTTTGTAAAGCATCATTATAGCGGTAACAGTTTTTTGGGGGGGAGACCAAATGCTAGTAATGTGCTTCATCTTTCCACTGTGTTTAGATTCAAATGCTTTGAAGACATCTACAAACAATAGTGTTGCCTCAAGACTTTTTCATGTACACCTTCAATATTTTGACGGATAGTCAGGATCTGTGACATTGTGGATCGATTTTTCCGAAAGCTGTTCTGGTTTTTCCTGAGGATTTTCCCGATTTCAAGTCGAATACGATTGAGATGCAGCGCATTGTAAACCTTAACAGCTGTAGCAGTTAGGGTTAAGTCTCTGTAGTTCTTTGTGATTCCGAGGTTACCTTTCTTAAAGAAGTGGGGGAACGCAGAATTTCCTCTATTTCTCGGCTGCTTTTTGTTTATACACAGCATTGCATCATTGAAGAAGTATGTTGTCAAATTTTCTTGTCTTCCATACTTCAGGAGGTATTTCGTCGAGGCCTTCAGCTTTTCTCTCGGTAATTCTTTTCAGTACCGAGTCAAGTTCTTCCTCCGTAAACTGTCCCACTTTGATGTCAAGTTGGTAATTAATATTTTTTCAGTAGGTTTATCAGTGATTTTTGGAGGGTTTCCAAGCAGAATCTTGAAATATTCTTTCCACTTCTAATGTCTTTCTTTCGGACGGACAGCTTTTAGTTCTGTTCTTGAGGTGCCTCTCCTTCGGCTTACTTCATTTACAATCTGCCATATTTATCATGATTGTATATCTCTAATCGAGTTTCTGATTTTATTGATTTGTTCTTGAATGTATTCTAGTTAATCTTTTTGGTATGTGTTAGTTCTCTCTGTGCTTTTTGCCCAGTCGGGCTGGTGCTGTAGAATACACTGACTGCACCTCTGCAGAGGGGTAAGACCCCCCCCCAACGAGTGTCCTGATATGACACTAAACAATCTCATGGTGAGGTTCCAGCAATGCTGGGGCCTTGGGGAATACGGAGTACTCCTTCATTGCCATTGCTCCCAGATCCACTCTGACCTGGCGTGGTAGCACCTGTTAGGGCCCTATCTATGGGTTAAATAGAACTAACGGCATACTTATGCTAAACTGAATATCTTGAAACGTGCTTACATTGAAACTGCGTGCTTATGCTAAACTGAATTATTTGAAATAGAACTGTTTTTGACATTGAAACTGTATTTACACTAACCTGAATTGTTTAACATAGAAATGTTCTGACATGTAACTGTGTATAAGTAAAATCTGTACGTTTACTAAACTCAATTAGCTGAAGTAGAATTGCTTGACTAAACTGAATAGCTCGAAATAGAATTGTTTTTTTTACAATTAAACTGTACTTACATTTAAACTGTGTGCTCATGATAAACTGAATTGTTTTAAATTGAACTATTTTTGACATTGAAACTGTACTTATACTAAACTGAATTGTTATATATAACTGCTTGAATAGTTTGAAATAGAAATGTTTTTGACGATTAAATTGTGTACTTATACTAAACAGAATTGTTTTAAATAGAACTGATTATTTACATAAAAATGGATTTGGCGTTAAATGACCTACAAAGGTTGATATGCCATAAAACCCAACACACCCAACCCTCTCTGTGCTTTCTAGTTTCTGCGCAATAGAATTTGTTGGGTTTCTTTCATTAAGTAATGATACTTTTTTCAAGTTAACTTGTCTTCCCTAACTACTATTGATTCTGCACTTGGCTCTTAATTTGATTGGAATACACTCGGCTGCTGCTTTTGTTGGGTGCTAGTAAAGTTTTCATATTTATTATTCGAAGTGTGTCTTTCAGATGACTTCTGAAGAATATCAAACTTGTTTCTTACATTTACCTTATACTAATTGCTTATATCATTATTGGCGATTGAGGATCAGTCATATCGCTAGATATTACCTGTGTGTTTCTTATTTCTGTATAGAGTTAGACGAATCTCTGTTGAGAGTAATCTGTGATCGGAAGATATTCTTTCAAAAGAAGAGTATGGCACAGTTCAGAGCGTTATTTATCCACTTCTTGTTTATAAATTTATAATCTAACTGTGCATTAGAGTTATTTAGGTAGATATTAGTCTGTAGTTTTCCCTTCCTTTTTTTTAACTTACCATTAAATAACCTACAAGAATTGATATGCCATAAAACCCTACCTATCAACTTTGAATATTGTATATTGTAGGAAAATAGGGAAAGAAAAAAGGAAAAAAAGTTAAATAATCAAAAACGTGAAGTAAGGCAGATTAATTCAATGGTGAGCCAAAGGCGCGTTTCTCCAAATGCTAGGCGTAGAAAACCCAAATGTCAACAGCCAGGATCAAATAGTTCAACCAGGTAACAATTGCTACTCATCTATAAGATAGCCCAGTTGGCTTGGGCTGTAGAATATACCGACTGTATCTCTGTAGAGAGGTAAGATCCCCCTAACTAGTATCCTTTATATGATACTAAACAATCTGAGGGTGAGGTTCTGGTAATGTTGGAGTTTTTGGGAATGCAGGGTACCCATTCATTGCCATCACTCCCAAGTCCACTCTGACCTGGAGTGGTAGCACCTGATAATGTCATATCTATGGGTCAAATAGAACTGTTTGATATTTAAATTGAGTGCAAACAAATGACAGGCTAAATTGAATTGGTTAAAAAAGAACTGTTTCATCATTTAATTGTGTGTAAATAAATAACTGATGTTTAATTGAGTTGTTAGTGATACATAGCAATACTTGGAACCATTTAACTTAGCAATACTTGGAACCATTTAACTTTGACCTATGCAAAACTGAATTGTTTGAAATAGAACTGTTTGATCATTTAACTGTGAGTAAACAAATGACTGATGTTAGTGATACATTGCAATACTTGGAACCATTTAACTTTGGTTAAATTGAATTGTTTGAAGAAGAACGGTTTGATCATTTAATTGTGTGTGAACAAATGTTTGAAGTTTTATTGAATTGTTAGTGAACTTGAAACTATTTAACTTCGTTGACTCATGTAAACAAATCATATATATCTAATGTATATGTATATGAGTAAACCAGATTCGACATTAAATAACTTACAATGGTTGATATGCTATAAAACCAAACCAAACCAAACCAAACCACACATCTATAAAGGTGGCGTCTGAGAAAAAAAACTGATATTGAAAGATTCCGATGGTTCTAATTCAAACCATATGTCCAAACTTCATCAGCCTTCACGCCGATAAACAAAGAGTGTGGTCCGTTGAGCTTTTGTCACTAAGTATAAAAAAACAGCTACAGGGCCCAGATCAAATTAACCTAGATCAAAAGCACTGTCTCACACACACACACACACACACACACACGCACACACACACACACACACACATGTATATATAGTATACGTTCTCGTTTATTTGAAGATATATAAATTCTATAAAAATGACCATAATGGGACTTCATTTTAAAACGCAATATATAACTATTTATTTATGAAAATGTATGGAGATGAAAAAACAGAAATGAAAAAAAAAAAAAAAAAAAAAGAAAATACTTGCCAACGTTAAACTCTTCGGTTTTCAGACCTTCATGAGGGCGTGTGAGTCACTGAATGAAACGAAAAAAATGAGGAAATTTTTAAACATTCTATTTCGTAGGTAGCGTTCTGTTTCAAGTTTGTGTGATGTAATTAGCGTTTCAAAATTTATTCATAAAAAAGATCCATATCTATCTATCTATCTATCTATGTTAATAGTGGTATCATTTAGTTAGTATTTACCAATTATAAACATTCGATAATATATCTATCCGTCTTCATAAATGTTAAACTTTCTATCTCTCTCTGTTTAATTCGTCCATCTTTTTGTTCATCTATCTTTCTAAATATATATCCGGTGGCAAAAGCTGCTCGGTAGCGCCAGGAGTGGCAGTACCGCCTTGAGCTACCGAAACTGTGTTATCACCCTGGTTGGCGGCTGATGAGGCTAGGGTATCGCACGTGCTTTCACACGTTGTATGATGAAAAAAAAATGATAAAACAGAATTATTTTAAAATAGGAATTTCATAACTTTTCAGCACCATTCTGATCAAAGAAGGGAACAAACTGAAAAACCCCAGTCTCTGGTTATAATGTGGTTTTAAATGATTCGAGATTCAACAATTTTCAAGCGTTTTTTTTATTATGTTTATAAACTAACATCTTTGAATCTTTAAAATCAAACTTGTGATAAATTTCTAAAATATGTTTGACCAAACTATAATCTACGTCTTATCTTTTTAAATTTCTTCTGTGCTCGTAAATTCGTTTATCAAATCTACGGCAAGTTTCATCCACATATTTTTAGAGTTACATTCCATAAACCCCTGCTCTGGATTTGATATAGGTATTGCTATTTTTATTATTAATTAAATTCCTAATCGCCTTTTAAGAGTTTGTGACTGTTTTAATTCTAAGGTTGTTTTGATCTTTCGATGATATATGTGGTAAAATTGCTGGGTAAAACGATAGATTTATGTAATGTAAAAAAAATCATTGCTTTGGATTTCTGGAGAACATTTACGTTTATAAATTTTAAGCGTTTTTTCTAAAAAAAAAATATGAATAAATTTTGGAACGATAATTACATCACAAAAATTTGAAACATAATGCTACCAACGGACATATAACGTTTTAAAACTTTCTCATCTTATCCGTTTCACTTAATAATTTACACACCCTGATGAAGGTCTAAAAACCGAAACGTTTAACGTTGGCAAATATTTCTGCGAATAAAATCATCCACTGAAGACCTTGTATTTTTCATAACTGTACATAAATTTATTTCCAGTCTCTCTCTCTCTCTCTCTCTCTCTCTCTCTCTATCTATCTATCTAAGTCAGTTTGCACCCCTCACTTACCCGCTCTTTGTTCATTATGATCTGTACCAGTTTAAATAGATGCAATCTGAAGATCTAATTATTAAAAGATTCTACACAACTATCCTTTGAAACTCCAAACACTCGTCTCATCCAAGAAAAAATAAAAATCCATGCCTTCATGACATAATACTGCACCAAGCTGAACTTTATTTAGAAGAAGAAGAAGAAGAAGAAGAAGAAGAAGAAGAAGAAGAAGAAGAAAAAGAAGAAGAAGAAGAAGAAGAAGGTACCCATTGATTTAATCTGACTGGTGAGTGGGATAACATTGTCTACATAGTGGAAGATCGATTGTATCATTCTCCAAGGAGACAGACCATTGATGAAAAAAGGAGCAGGAGTAAGGAACATGGCGTTCGATAGGGAACGATTTCTAACCCAAACTTTGATTTATATAAAGAAAGAAGAATAGAAATCCCCTCCAACAAACAAACAAACAAACAAACAAAGAAAAACAAAAACGAACAAAATCGTAGTCGATTGGAAAAGGCATACAAAGAAATTGGATTCTTTTGAAGCTGACTTAGGAGGAGGATTCCTTTCAAAATTGATTTTTGAAAAATCACTGGGACTCAAAAGAGAATAAGAACCTTACTTATCAAGTTTAATATAAAACTTCTTGTCTGCCTGTCTCCCTTTCTACCCTAGCCAGTTCATATCTATCTATCTATCTATCTATCTATCTATCTATCGTGGATAGATGGTAGTAGGAGGGCCATACTTCTATCCTTGTGCCAAACTAAGCTAACCTTACTAAATGGGCAATTAAAAAGTAAAAAAACAAAAAAAAACGAAAGAAAGTACCAGTCAAGATCTTAACGTAATTCCTTAAAATTCAAGCCGTATATACTACAACTAGACTTCTGCAGGTGCCCGTTGTGTACTGGTTATCGTCGGAGGAAATGAACATGGCAAAACGAGTTCAAGTCCTGGATGCAGCTGACTGCATTTTACATAGAACTAATATATTTAAAACAGGTATAAATACAATCATTTCCCATCCAGCTATGGGTAAATAATAGGTTAGACGGGGTCCTTTAGCCTTGGTTTGGTAACAAGTCTAGGAAAAGGAAAACTTTGAATTCAAAACTGTTAAACCGCTTAAAAAATGACCTTGTGGCACACACATTCTGCATGTGTTTAAGGATTGGTAAATACAAACTACCAGATTTCTTGAGAACTTCCGGATTGTTCAGCTCATTTCAGAAAAGGCTTTAAACTGTATTCATTTTCGGGGTTGTTCCCGTGTCGTTGAGGCTAACGTGGAAGACTGCGATATCGCAGGAAGCGAGTTCGAACTCCAGTCACGCTATTTCGTTTACTTACGGACAAAGGCCCGTGGGAAATGTATAAAGCCTCTTATCCCCTCAGCTATCGATTAAATATTATTCCTGCTGTTTTTTTACGGGGATGAGTTTGGCCTTATATAACCCACGATGGTTGATATGCCATTAAACAAAGAAACAGAAGAAAATACATAGACACATTTTTTCGGTTTCCTGCACACGAAGTCTCACCAAATATTCAATCAAACGCAACAGTGCTAACGTTTTGGGAAGAGTAGACTGAGGATATTTCACATTAAATTCGTGTCTGACGAGTTTGTCGGACTTATATACATTTGTCGTTAGACAACAACATAACTGATGCAAGACAAAGGAATGGAAGCTCGAATGAAGATAGGGTACGATAGATCAGTTAAATTGCTAAGTACTGTTTTTATTTGACAAAAATGGTATTATAGCATAACATTTAATTGTGCCTAAATTCAACCTTCGTATCCTGAGATGGATTGATTGATTTTAACGGTATGTCGACTCGTCTAGGGTTATTTTATACCTAGAGGTTAGGGAATTGCATTCAAATTATTTTCATATTTTCATTTTTTGTGTACTTGTTTATAAAAAGATTTTTTAAAAACATGAACCAATCAAATACGAATAATTTTTAAAGAGATCTATTCGACTAATACATGAGTACTACCACTCCGGATTATTGCTAGCTAGACGTTCTTCCATAATAAAAATAACTGCGTATCAAGGGTAAAGTGGAGCAATCGAAGGTATGGAGTAGAGCCATGGCCGTCGCTATAATACCATTGGTATTATAGCGACGGCCACGGCAGAGCCCTCTTCTATACCTCGGTGTTGTAGCTATTGAAAAGGGAGCCTTCGGGTCATCCTCGACTAAGGTCGCCAACTTACTTGTTTATATATTATCTATATATACGAGTATCATTAAACAAGTTTCCTGACTTTTTTCGTATGGGTATTGTTATTGATAGTACACACATGAAACTCTATTCCCTTTCGAAGTAATCTCCTCTGGCTTCAATGCACTTGTACCGTTCGAACAACTTCTGGAAGGCCCCATGGAAGTCCTCTTGTGTGAGCGTGTTAACGAGCTTCGTCACAGCTTCTTTCATCTTAATAAATTTCAGTTAATGAATAGTTAACTCTATTTCACTGTGTAATTCTTCCTTACAATGATACAACAGTGTGAAAGAAACAGAAAAATGGAGGGAGACGACGACAGACTGCCATATTGACCCATAACTTCCTCTTCTCTTGACCGTACCTCGCTGTGTTATCTTCAGGACCTTACATATTTGTCTCTTTTGCTTCTCGGCCAGGGTCCACTGAGGCCGTTGCCCCATCGGACGCCTGGCGGCCAGTCTCCGTGACTAACCGTATCTAGATCCAAGACTCCAAATTGAAAACTGATTCTTTCAAGACTCCTCGTATCCGCTGTAGGCCGTGTATATATAATTTCACAGTGTCCACGTATTCCGGTTGTCACTCACGAGACGTGCTTCCGCTTATTTACACAGGTACGTCCTGCAATCACATTGTTTACACAGATGGTACATCCGGCTCTGTTAAAGGTCAATATACAACAGGCGCTTATAGCGTAACGGTTATCGTCGTAGAGAGTCGATTCAGCTACCCGAGTTCAAATCCTAAATCAGGATGTTTGTATTTCACATAGCACTAATATCCTCGGTAAAGGTATGAATCCAACAATCCTCTCAGCAGCTATGAAGAAATAATAGTGCAGATTGGGCTCTTCAGTCTTGGTATGGCAAACAGTCTAGGAGAAGGAAACTATAAATTTAAATTTAAATTCTAAATTTAAAACTACTTGATGACCTGGAGAGGGATGGGCTTTGCCAGGTGATTCCGGCCAAAGATACCGGACATTGGCCTAGGGGTTAGAGTGTTCGCCAATGGCCCGGGAGACCTGGGTTCAATTCCAGGTCGAGTCATACCAAAGACTCAAAAAATGGTACTTGATGCCTCCTTGCTTAACACTCAGCATTATAAGGTACGGATCAAGGGTAAAGTAGAGCAATCCAGGGAAGGAGTAGCGCCCTCCCCTACACATTGGTGTAGTAGCTATCGAAAACGGAGCCTTCGGGTTACCCTCGACTATGGTCGCCAACTTACAACTGATTTATAATGATTGAAAATGTTCGATTAAGAATTGTGAGAAAATAACAGAAGGTTGGACATTATTATTTACTGTGCTGATCCTAATTTACCACAAGGCCAGAAGTATGTGGCACACCGTGAGAATCAAATTCACAAACAATTGTCCGCTCAGCTCAGATCGAGGTGTCCTGAAAAGTTGACTGGACTTTATTGTCAGCAAGAAAATCCATCTATCTATGGCTACAAATATCCATCTTTGTCTATATCTATCTATCTATCTATCTATCTCCTATTCTAAACATATCCATCTATCTTAGTCTACACATTATTAAAAAAATTGATCAAGTAACTAAGAGACTTACCTCAATAGTTTTAAATAAATTGACAGATCAATGAATAGGAATAGAATTACAATAAAAACTTAAGACTCGTCTGTAGTGACGGCAAAAACCATGTTGTCAAAAAGAAAGAAAGAAAGAAAGAAAGAAAGAAAGAAAAAGAGACGTGTGACATGGCGGCTATAATGAATCAGCAGAAAGGTAGTCATTTTTACCTATGCATAAGAAAATACGAAAGAAATTTCAAGAGAGTCAATTCAGTTAATGATAAAGACAAATGATTTGCTCAAATAACGAAGCATTAAATTGAACGCCCCCGTTGTTGAATAGGATTTTAGGTTTAGATCGCAATTATTAATTATCAGAATGATTTTAGTCATTTACTCTTCGTTATTAAACATTTCTCGCGGGGTGATGATTAAACAACGAATTATTCCAGTTTGAAATAAAATAAGTAGACATTTAATTGTCTGCATTAGTTTCAAGACAATTTCACCGGATAGTCACATAAATTGAATATAACAACCAAAGATTCTTCCAAGATTCAGAATTACTGACGAAGAAAGAATTAAAATATCAAACCTCAAAGGGGTTATTAAAACGAAATCTATCCATTTCTATTTGTCTTATGAATTTTGTTCATTATATATATATATATATATATATATATATATATATATTGATAACAAGGTAATTCAAGTAGAAGGAGAGATTTATTGAGAAACAAAGTTGACAATATAGCGTTTCGGTTCTAATGAACTATTATCAGGACTATGAGGGATGATATTAGTGATGTTAAATCAACGATGGATGTGTAAAAAATTTTTCTTAACAAATTGACGGATTACAATTCATTATTTCCTTCCATATATATATATATATATCATCCACAGACAGACTGCTTAGTTGTATCACAATCATTAGCTTGGGTTGACACGCGTGATCGAAACTCGGCCAACTTTACGGCAGCCTGATAACATAACCTGACAGCCATTAACAGCCTAAACGAAAGCTTGGGAATTTAACGTATATGTATTAATTTTCCTTTTGTTTACATTTACACTCATGGAGACCAAAGTGTTCAATTCGTTAGAAGAGCTTTACATTACGCGTGTGGCAACCTTTAATTATATATATATATATATATATATATATATATATATATATATATACGAGGGTTGTTCAAAAAGTTCTAAGTCTCTCTAAGAAGGAGTCGAAGAAACAAAATTTTTCGCTACTTTTCAATACAGCCTCCCACCTCAATGTGCTTAGTTCAAGACTGCTCAAGCACTGTAATATTATAACGGAAGAAGGTGACATCCTGTTCATAAAAAAACTTCTCCACAACAGATAGGACGCCATCATTGATTCCAAAATGGCGACCACGCAGGTGGGATCATAGTTTAGGAGACAGGAAGAAACCAGACGGAGCTAAATCTGGTGGATAAGGGAGGATGGGATTGCAATTCAAAGCCACATTTAGTTGCTCAAGTTACTGCAACCTGAGTAGAGTGAACGAGCGCGTTGTCCTGGAGCAAGAGAATGCCTATCGACTTGATTGTTTTCTTCAGTTGTCTTAATTCTGATTCATAGTACTGTCCTTTGATATTTTTGCCCTTTATCCAGGTATTCTATTACGATAACGTCTTCAGAATCCCCTTAAAATAGAAACCATCACCTTGTCAACGGACACCGCCTCCTTGTACTTCTTTGGGGGTACGGAGAACCAAAGTTTGCTTTGAATCTTGAATTCAGGTTCAAAGTGGGGAAGCTAGGTCTCTTCTTGGGTTACTAATCTGTAGTGAAAATTTTTAGAGCTTGCCTGGAAGCGGATCTGAAGTGTCCTGGAAATGTTAACCGTTTTCAGTTTGTTCTTTAGTTTCAGCATTCTTGGAACCCATCTTGCAGAAAGATTGTTCGTCCCCAAGGTCTCAATTAAAACAGAGTGAACCAAACCAGAATTAATGACTATCAACTTAGCTATCTGCTGAACTGTATGACGTCTTTCATCCAAAACCATTCGGTAAATGGCATCAACTTGTTTATCAGTTGTTGAGGTTTTTGGACGACCTGAACGAGAGCCATCTTCTGTGCTGTCCTTGCCCCGCTTGAATTCCACCGTCCTCTTCTTCACTGTTGTGTAGGAAGGTGAGTCCTCATCAAGTATCTTTAACATGTCTTCATGGATTTCCTTGGCCGTTATACCTTCTTTTTTACAAACACTTTATGAAAGCTCGGGCTTGTTTTATCCATTTTTAGATTTGGGGCACGCCTCTCGACTTTGTATGGGTCTCACCGGTATAGAAATTAAGTGAGACTTTTAAATTAGTTGTTCTAGTTTCATAAGAAGTGGCAGTGTGTTGACAGAAAAAATGTTCATCTATGGTTCTTCTTTTTGGGCAAGGCTTAGAACTTTTTGAAAGATCCTCTTGGTCTAATGAGTAGAGTGTTCACCAATGATCCGGGAGACCAGGGTTCAATCCCAAAACTCAAAAATTGTTACTTGATGCCGCCTTGCTTAACACTCAGCATTATAAGGTAAGGATCAAGGATAAAGTGGAGCAATCTAGGGAATAGAGTAGCGCCCTCCCCTACACCTCGGTGTTGTTGCTATTGAAAAAGTTTTCTCACAGTTGTATAGTTTCAAGTATTCCTAGCTGTTGTAGTCTTCAGATAAGACCGGTGGAAGAACAACTCAAACAACGGGTGATAGGTGAACGTTATTGTATTAGCAGAAAAAGGATGTCATACAAAAGAAGTACTAGCCGTTCTCGACTTGCAGTCTGTCTGTCAACTGTCTCGTAAGAAACGAGAAGTTGTCTTCCCCGAGCGAGCTTAGCTTGGAGGAGAATATGTTTAGGTTGGACGAGTCCATCTTTGGGGTATGGTAGGATATATCCCCATAACACTATCTAATACAAATAATTTTATGGTTTCAAGTAATTATTTACATTTGATAATATTCATCTCTTTGCCCATATTTATGTAATTTACAGTCGTAAGTAAAGTATTCCTATCAAATGATTTTTAAACAGATTCATTTAACTCATTGATGAGACTTTAACAGGTGCTATCTTGGGGTTCGAGTGGACAGGGAAGAAATGGCAATGAAGGTCTGATGCTGAGTCGGTTGCACTAAGTGACACAAGGTTACTTTAAAAAGAAATCAAAGACCCATTCACCCAAAACTTAGAACCTATTAAAAAAGAACGTATTGGTATTACAAAACGTATTACAAAAGAAGCTATACACAGGATAGCTTCTTTCGTAATATGTTCTGCCAAAGATACCTACACAGTTTGTTATTGGTTTTTTTAATGTTATTACCCCCACCCACTGAACACATATCGGAAAAAAACGCGCGAAAACATATTCCTCAGTTTTAATTAGGAAATCGAACAGACTTAGACGGATAAAATGAACCGCCTTGCAAGAAACGGACGCAAATGTCGTGATTCCAATTTTAAGTTTTTTTTTTAAATTCAATTCAAGCCTCATGCCGCGACATCTTGTTTCTACTGAAAAAATACAGTTTCTTCGTTGAGCTATTGATTTTTATAACCCTCTATATCTATTCTCGCGTATTTTAGAATTAAATCAGAAACGAGAGCCATTTTTTTTACTGTAGCAGTTTATTTCAAGATTCCGTATTGGTCGATCTTCCATATCTAAACGAACAAAATCATTTTCCTTTTAAGAATTTCGTTTTAATTAATAGACAGTTTGTCGGAATCTTTTGTCGCTTCAAATAGACACTGAGACGTTAAATGTAGGCCATTAGATATTAAAAAAAAACGCTCAAAAAACCCCCAAACAAATAAACAAAAAGCAAAAACTATGAGAAGGATTATAATTGGTCAATAATAAGCGGGCAAACATTTACTTTGAAATATGGTTGGCTCATAAAATTAGAAATCTCTCTCTCTCGCTCTCTCTCTCTCTCTCTCTCTCTCTCTCTCTCTCACTCACACAACCACACACGCGCGCGCGCATAAATGTCGATAGAAGATGATTGGTTAATAAAACCAGAGAGAAAAACAGGGAGTTACGACGATGAAATGCCAGTTTACGAAGGGTAACTTGGGTCACAGTTATTTATAACTGAAGTAGAACGAATGCTAAGTACTCATGATCGGCTGGTAAGTGTTATTGTCATTTATTCAGCAAACTTTAGTTTGGCATAAGGCCAAAAGTGTGGACCCACATGGAAAGTCAAACGCACTTGTTTTAGTCTTGCTCACTAATTATTATACAAGATCTGAAGATATGCTGATCATAATTGATTTGTTATTTATTAAGCTTAACTTAGTTTGGCGCAAGATCTATCTATCTACATAAGTCTGTTTCTATCTATCTATCTATCTATCTAAATAAGTCTGTTTCTATCTGTAACATATATAGGTCCAAAAATACGACCAAGATATTCAAACGCATAAAACGTTCATAATATTCATACGCGTATAGGAATCCGAAAAATAAGAAATTGGTTCAGGTACGAAACTTTTTATTACCTTTTTGAGTTTTAGGTTTTCCGACATGAGGAGAGAGAGAGAGAGAGAGAGAGAGAGAGAGAGAGAGAATTTCTTACAATGCTGACTGTTCGTACATCGTCAGCTCTCAACTCACTGACTCAACAAACGCGCGGCACATTTTGTAGACCCCAACTGGTCTCGCCTCGGCGAGCTCCGAAAATCGACTTGCTTTGTTCAAGCTCAAATCTCAATTTACTGTTTTTTTCCAATTCCAAAATCCTCAGCACATCACTTCCGGGCGTGACGTCATTCTCGTCCCCGGTCTCATTTACTATCTGGAGTTTTTATTGTGACATCTGTGATTGTCACATCCGCCCCGTGCGCGCTTGAATACCCGCACTCAATGTGTGCACCTAACTAACCCATGCACTAAGCCAAAAGGTTCTCAGCCTAACTAAACCGAAAGGTAAGATGTACAAAACGAAAAATGATAATATAAAAAAAAAATACCTCCGCAATTATATAACATATCTATCTATCTATCTATCTATCTATCGATCTATCTATCTACGTAGGTCTGTTTCTATCTATCTATCTATCTATCTATCTAAAGGAAACTAGACTTTTATTATTTGTCATTAAACACAGAAGAAATTTTCCGAAAAAAAAGTTTGATATTTATTTGTAATCACCCGAAGAAGCTTTTAATATTCGGGATCATAGATTTTCATTGAGGGTCAAACTCGAACCATGAAATAATGAGTATTTCTCAGTTGTTGCCCAACTTCATTAACTTGACATGCCATTAAACAAAGAAACCAACCAAACAGAAAAAAAATCAACTTTATCATTTTACAACTTCAATTTAATAATATTTCTCTCTACAGATAATATCTAAATAACTTTTTATTGATTTTCTTTTGCCTTCACTGAATGCATCAAATATTTGGCCACTATGTCGAGAAGGGATGTAGAATACGCCGACTGCATCTCTTCAAACGGGTTAGACCCCTACCCAAAGAGTATCCTAGATATGATACAAAAAGATCTAATGATGAAGCTCTAGTCCATGAGCTTTGGGCAATGTGGAGTACCCCTTCATTACTCCTAGGTCAACTTTGAAGTAGTAGTACCTATTAGGGTCATATCAATGGGTCAAATAGAACTATCTAATCATTTACTTTATTTGAAGCCATTTAACTGTGTGCAAACAAATGATTAATATTCGGCTAGATTCTTAGTGTTAGGTAGCAAAACTTGAAACAGTTTAGTGTCTGGGATATGACATTAAACTTCATCTGATGGTGAGGCTCCAGTGTAAGAGTTTAGAGAATGTGGAGTACCTCTTTATTACCATTACTCTCAGACCCACTTTGACCCGACTTGGCAGTACCTGTTACGGTCCCATCTATGGGTTAAATAGAACAGTTCAATTATTATTATTATTATTATTATTTGAAACCATTCTAAGTAAAAAGTAAAGTTGGCGATCATAGTCGAGGGTGACCCGACCCCCCCTTTTTCAATAGCTACTACACCGAGATGTTGGGAAGGGCGCTACCCCTTGACATGGATTGCTCCACTTTACTCTTGATCATTACCTTATAATGCCGAGTGTTAAGCAAAGAGGCAGAACACTCAGCATTATAAGGTATGGATCAAGGGTAAAGTTGAGTCTTTGGTATGACACGATCTGGGATTGAACCTTAGTCTCCTGGGCAATTGGTGAACACTCTAATATTACATAGTAATACTCGATAAGGAGAATTATTAATGCTAAATAACAATACTTGAAACTATACAAGAAACTATGCAACAGGATGCAAGACATTGAGTGATATAAAATAGAATTATTAGTGTTTGATAGCAATACTTGCAATCACTTAAAATTATTTGTGATGGTAATAGCTAAAAGCATTTAACAGTGTACAAACAAATGAGTTCCCATCTATCGGTCAAATAGAACTGTTCAACCATTTATTGAGGATTATTATTATCATTATTAGTAGTAAATTGAAACCGTACTGCTGTGTGGTAATTATTTTTATTATATATGAATACTCGATAGATAGAATTATCAGTATTTGATAGGAATACTTGAAACCATTTAGCTGTGTGTAAACAAATGATTAATATAAATAAAATTATCAGTATTAGATAGGAATACTTGAAACCATCTGACTGTGTGCAAATTAATGAACTCTAACAACTCGTTAAAAAACAAAGTTACCCACAAAGAATTCGCTTATAAATCACACACACACACACACACACAGACACAGAATTTGGATTTGACACTGAATAACCCACGAAATTTGATATGCCATAAAACACCAACCAATAAACCAACCAATTGTCTGGTTTATCCTTGTAGGGAAATGATCCAAAATTTACTTTTTGAGCATTTTACAGCATCATTATCAAGCTGAGAGATAATGTTTTAGAATGCACACACGCGCGTACATCTATATATGAGGGTCATTGAAAAAGTTCTTTACTCACAAAGAAGAACATACCTAAAAGGTTTTGTCATATTAACATAATACCACTTCTCATAAAACTAAAAACATCTCAATTAGTTTTTCTATTTTAAAGAAAACGAAAAGAAAACGGAAGAAGAAAAAAGAAACAAGAAAAGAAAAAGCAAAAAAAAAAAAAAAAAAGCAAGGAAACAAAGAAAGAAGAAAAGAAAACGAAAATAAAAAGAAGGTAAAACAATAATCAAAGGAAGAAAAAGGCAAGAAAAAAGAAAGAATAAAAGAAAAA
Organism: Sepioteuthis lessoniana; assembly: GCA_963585895.1. Classification (NCBI taxonomy): domain Eukaryota; kingdom Metazoa; phylum Mollusca; class Cephalopoda; order Myopsida; family Loliginidae; genus Sepioteuthis; species Sepioteuthis lessoniana. The sequence goes on from OY757914.1 coordinate 20,976,844, forward strand.
GAAAGAAAGTAAAAAGAGAAAGAAAGAAGAAAAGAAAACGAAAATAAGATCAAATAAAAACTAGAAGAAAAGAAGAAATCAAAAAGAAAAAGAAAGTAAAAAGAAAAGAAAAAGAAAGCAAAAGAAAAAGAAAGACAGAAAAAAGAAAAAGAATCAAACGGAAAGAGAAAGAAAGAAAAAAGAAATAGAAAGAAAGTAAAAAGACAAAGAACGAGGAGAAAACGAATATGAAAAGAAGGAAAATGAGAAAAAAGAAGAAAACAAAAAGAAAAAGTAAGAAAGAAGAAAAAGAAGGACAAAAAAAAAAGAAAAAGAAAAGACGCAAAGAGACAAAGAAAGAAAAGAAAACGAAAATAAAAAGAAGGAAAATGAGAATAAAAAAGAAAGAATAAAAAGAAGGACAGAAAAACAGAAGAAAAGAGAACAAGAAACTCTTGTGCTAGATAAAAAAAAAGAAAACTTTTCTTCCTCCATTGTTAAAAGAGCTCCAAGTTATCAAAGCAATGTATAATAAATCATCTGGTTTGAAATGAAACGTTGAACTTTGTGGCGCTCTTATGCTACCGGTTTTCAGATGTCGACATAAGTCAGACAGCCAATAAGCGGTGAATCGAATGTGGATGTTACCTTTGAAACAAATGGCCAGCCATCGTGTAACAGACACATATTTCCATGAACATTAATCATAGCCGGTAAAATATAGCAAGCAGTGACAACGCACTTAGCCCGATCTTTAATACCATAATTTCGACGAATGCTGAACGCACGATAGCCATCTTTGATGAGAGGAAAAAAAGGCGAAAGAAATAGTGTGTGTGTGTGTGTGTGTGTGTGTGTGAGAGAGAGAGAGAGAGAGAGAGATGTGAAGGAATAAGTAATAAAAAGACGGTGGGGTGCAAATGAAATAAACGGGAAATTATTGTTTTTGAGAAGATTAAACAAGATATCAGAAAAGAAGAGATATATAGATCGATCGATCAATCGATTGAAATAGAGAGAGAGAGAGAGAGAGAGAGTGAGAGAGAAGAGAGTGAGAGAGAGCAGGTAGGTGCTGAGAGAAAGAGGAGAGAGAGAGAAAAGAGAAAAAATGAAGAATCGTCTCACGTGCTGATATAAGGAAGATGTCATAAAAAGCAGACGTTTACGCACGCATACACGTACGCACAAGTTATCACGATGAAAACTTCATATATCTTAATTTCTCAGAAATTATTACAATCTTTTTTTAGAAACACTCTTAACCACCTCATTGGCCCTGTGGATAGAATGTTCGCCAATGGTCCGGGAGACCTGGGTTCAATCCCAGTTAGCGTCATACCAACGACTTTAAAAATGATACTTGATACCTCCTTGCTTAACACTCAGCAATATAAGGTACGTATCAAGGGTAAAGTGGAGCAATCCAGGGAAAGGAGTAGCGCCCTCCCCTACATCTCGGTGTAGTAGCTGTTGAAAAGGGAGCCTTCAGGTCACCCAACTTTACCTTACTTATTTAGAAAAGTAGCCACACACACACACACACACACACACACACACACTCAAATATATATATATATATATATATATATATATATATATATATATATATATATGAAATAAAGATTAAAATTTAACGCTAAAAGTGTCTTTAATTCGTAAAATTTTTATAGTTCTCTATACACGATAATTCAGATGAATATCACGCAATTTTTCAAGTATAAAATTAGATAATAAAACAGGATGAAAACATACCTTAAAGCGATGGACTGCGGAATCGTAGTTAGCGAGTTCGTACTCCAGTCGCGCTATTACGTTCACTTTCGGGCAAATACCCTTGGGAAAGGTATGAACCCCCTTATCCTCACAGCCATGGGTTAAATAGTACCACTACTGTTCTTCTAGGAGAATGGCTTTGGCATTAAATAACCTACAAAGGTTGATATGCCATTAAACAAAGAAACCAAACCAAATCAAACCAAACTGAAAACACCTCTCGTGTTGAATACTAGCTCACTAGAGCATCGATAACGTGAACCTCAGTTTCGTGAGTTTTTATATAGTTTTATCATTATCTTATTTTGTACTTGGAAAAAAAATATATAGCCACTGATCCCGAGACATTTTCTTTAATGGAAAGTCAGTGTGTATACACTCCATGGGCTGTCTTTATTCAAGCTCGAACTGGAAAACCCATGTTTAACTCTTTTGTAAATATTTGTTTTTACTAAAACATGTTTCTCCGTAAATATCACACATTCTTCTGTAAATTTCGCATGATTTGCAATTCTCAGCCACCAAAAATGTGATGACAAACCTCTGTTTAAGCCTGACGTCGACAGTTTGATTTTTCGCTATTTTGAATAGTTTCATAACAAATATTTTTGTGAGAATAAAATAATTTTTGCTTTAAGACAACTCCAAACAATATAGAGTTTATAGATAAAAAGTTATTTTGCTTTGTTGAAAACTTCCCCTTAACTTTTGAATGACCTTCATATATATATTATTTATATATATATATATCACCATCACCATCAAGTCATGCTGAGAGCATAGGGTCCCTTGACACCCACACTTCATACGTCCCTATCGTTCATAGCTCCTGGCAGGTCTTCTCGACTGCATCCGGAGTCAGTATAGAGCTGATGTATGTAAGTCTATACAGGTCGGCCAACATTGTTGAAACCCCTAAGAAAACGTCGCTCATGAGTTTTTCCTTACTTTAGCAGCAGTACCCAGCATGTCTTATTTCGATGGTTCGTGAGATGAGAGGCAAGTGGCCACGCAGCTGGTGTTTTTTGGTTCGGAGCTTCAAGGACTTGTTTAAAACAGCGACATATATATATATATATATATATATATATATATATATATATATATATATATATATTTCAGTTCATTACTCTCAGTTAATATCAATCCATCAATCTCATTAGTGGCCTAGTTGGCTGGAGCTGCAGAATAAACCGACTTCTTCTCTGCAGAAAGGTAAGACTCCACAGTGTCCTGGATATGACACTATACAATCTAATAGTGAGGCTTCAGTAATGCTGGAGCTTTGGGGAATGTGTTGTACTCTTTTATTGTCATCGCTCCTGGGTCCACTCTGGCCCGGAGTGTTAACACCTGATAGGGTCAAATAGAACTAAACTGAATTGTTTGAAATAGAACTATTTATATGTATAAAAATGGATTTGGCATTAAATAACTTACAATGGTTGATATGCCATAAAACCAAACCAAACCAAACCAAACCTATCTCAGTATGATCATTCTCTGTCTATATATCTCAATGTATTCAGTATCTATTTTTTTCCATATAAAATGAAACGCAGTTTCTTCCAGGCAGCGGTCACATCGATACTGCTATATGGATGCACTACATGGACGCTAACAAAACGGCTCGAGAAGAAGCTAGACGGCAATTAAACAAGAATGCTGCGTGCAATCTTGAACAAGTCCTGGCGGCAAGACACCAACTGTACGGCCACCTTCCCCCTATCACGAAAACTATTCAAGTTAGACGAACCAGACATGCAGGACACTGCTGGAGAAGCAGGGACGAACTCATAAGAGATGTACTCTTATGGACCCGCACACATGGCCGTGCAAAAGCAGTACGACCAGCACGAACATACATTCAGCAGCTATGTGAGGATACGGGATGTTGTCCTGAAGACCTACCTAGGGCGATGAAAGATAGGGAGGAGTGGCGAGAGTGGGTCAGGGATATCCGTGCTACCAGCGCGACATGATGATGATGATGATTTATCTATTGATCACTCTCTCTTTCTCTATATATTAGGATAAACCATTATATATATATATATATATATATATATATATCACTGTTTATGTGCCAATTCTTCTATGTATATTTTGTTGGATGATAGGGCACCATAGGTGGTCAGGTGGTCTTGTGTTGTGCGAGTGTGTCCAGTGTTTGTCCAGGTGGTGAGTGGGTTGGCCAGACTGCGTGATTGTTAAACAGTTTGTTTAACTTGGGGTTATCCGATAAGTCAAATCGCTGTCGGGAGTGTCTCCGTCAGGATAATCAAATAACCCCGAGGTCAACCCGCTGGCACATCGGGGTCGGGCTGGGAGTTAGTAACTAAATGAAGATTTGGCCAAACGAATCTCTTTAGGACTGACTTTGGTCACAATAGAGAAACGTTGGCTGCACGCAGAGTAGAATGTTGACAGCCAGATCGGAGAGAACTCAAAAAAGGTCCGTTAGAGCTCGCAAACATGAAGGAAAGAACCAAAGACAAGACGAAAAAATCGTCTTCAATCAAGATTACAAATGACCGCGTCTAGCAATATTTGTACCATCTTTCCACAGCCTCTGAACTGGATGGATACAAAAGGAAATATCTTTAAAATAGTTGTTTTAATGTTTTTGTAATGAGGATTGCGTGAATTCATCAAACTACGCCTAACAAGTTAATATGGGGTATGCGAGAAGAAGGATTGTTATTTGTAGTAGAGGTGGTGGTTGTCAGTGAATTGTTAGGTTCAGTTGGTATGATTCTGAATTTCGTATCAAACTCCTTTTTCTTCTTGTTGTTGTATACTCATCTATATATATATGCTGGATACATACTGACGCAATGAATTAATCAGACGCAAGCATGATAATGACAAACGCAAGAAGGAAGACGCAGGAAGACTTCTTTAACAATATTTTACCTCTCACTTTATTGCAAGATTTTGAAAGGGTTGTTCAAGGGTTGCATGTGAGAGGGGGCTGGGGATCAAACATAAAATGTAATATCTTGACCCCACTGTTATGACCGTCACGTTGTGTCTTTCTCGTTCTTTAGTGCTGCTCAACCGGAAGCCTAGGGCCCACTCATCAGGCCCCAAAGGCCCCAAAGGCCTGATATGGCTTTCCCTACCACATTTCGTCTATAACTCCGTCCGATCTTCAACTCAACTGCCACTGGCTCGTCGAACTCAACTCAACTATATCATCGTTCGACGCCCACTCGATCTTTGAAATCGAATGTTTAATCGTCATCAAGCGGAAATAACTGTCATGCAGTTCAGAGGTCACTCTCTTCCGGTGCATCACTCTGTAGTGTACCATGGGAATTACCTTGTCCCATTTCATCAGCCAATTTCCGCCCTCACGATTTCCTCTCCTAACTGCCATTAGAATTTGTTACTTCCTTCTGGTGCATCACCTTGAATGGCATTTTTGGCTTGGTCAAAAGGTCAAAACATAACATTCTTACCCTATTCAACTGTTGTCTTCTTTTGTCTGTGGAAACTGTAAGAGAATTAAGAACGGAAGGAAAGAGACAAGGTTACCTTTTAAACCCAACCTTAATTTTAGGGTTTACGATTATTCTGTGGTATGGAATCTTTTCCTGAACCAGTAGAAATAGTCGCGTTTCCGAGACAAAGCGTTGAAGTTTATTATCGAATCATTTTCGGCAATTACACGTCGCGTGTTCGTTGGTGTGTTTGGTAGAAGCCACTATTAGCAGGAGAGGCAAACTGCCTTTAAGTCAAGTTCTGGACTTAATAGGCACGTGTTCTTCCTATCAGCCGCAGAGAGAAACAAGTCCTTTCAGTCGAGATGATAAACGCTTAATGAAGAAGAATTTCTCTTTGGAGTCAGGAAGCCCCACTTTTGAGGCATGTGTCGATTTCGCTTTTTGTCAAAGGCTTCCAGAAAAACTTTTTGCATTTATTCATTTTCTTTATTTTGATCCTCACATTGGTAATAAAATGCCATATAAGCAGAGGAGTCTTCCGAGTACTGTGATAAAAAGTTTCGGCTGAAATGAGTTATGAAATAAATTATGATAATTAAAATAAAGGCAGAAGGAATTGGAAATCAGATAAAGACTCAAGACCCTCCTGATCACAATATTTTAAAGATCGGCTAGAATACCGAGAAGAGTCCTGGAGACCTTATGAGACTTGTTATCACTCAGGCTTTAGTAAAACTCTCAAGGAATAATAATAATAATAATAATAATAATAATAATAATAATAATGTGTTTTTATTGAAAAAATGTGTGAAAACCAGTTTGTTCAAACCCATTTCTTTTATTTACTTGTAATATCTTCTCTAAAGTAATTTATTTATGTATGCATTAATGCAGGGCGAGATTTTACCAAGAAGATAAAATGTTTGCATCGTTAGAATTTTAGAATAAATCACACACATATCTAAATTATTTAGTTTTCATTCCTTCAAATTTGACTGCTTATCATCCAGCCTTGAAAATCTGCAGACAAATTTCTGTCTGGATCTGCTCTCACCCGAACCAGGTCGAAATATGAAATTACCTCACACACTCAAAAATGGAATACACAAACCTTAAAAGAAATAACAGGAGGTTGAGTTAGACAGACATTATCTTTCTATCTATTATTTTGGCAATGAGTCATAACACTGGTTTACAAAAATAAATTTTTGGTCTGAGGCAAGAATGGGGATAGGTGTTTTTTTGTTAATTTGGGTGTGCTGAATTCAAATTTATAAATAGTTTTGCTCTATCACCTCCAGTTTTCTGGCTTTTAGTCTCATTTTAGTATAAACAGAGAATATATGTGCATATTTCAAGAGTTGCAGCAGCTTATAACAGATAAAACAGGATAGATAAAGAACACTGATTGAATCAATATATTTGGATGACACAATTACAAAATTCATAGTCCCACAGACAGTGAAAAGTGTGTTTTCTTAGAAAATCTGGTGTATTTTGCCTCCGGGATGTCACGCAAGAGCATCCAGCAGAAATCTCCCATCATGCCGGGGTTCCATTTGCCTTGATAGTTGCTCTCCATCTTCGTAATGTCTTGGTGGAATCTTTCTCCATGCTCATCACCCACTGCTCCAAGGTTTGGCGGGAAGAAGTTGAGGTGGGAATGGAGAAAATGAATCTTGAGTGACATTCGCCACCCCATATCCTCGTAAGACTTTAGCAACTTCTCAATACAGGCTTGGTAATCTGGTACGCGTGTGTTACCCAGGAAGCCACAACAGACTGACTTGAATGCTTCCCATGCTCTAAGTTCCTTTAAGTTAAGAAGCTCTTCGAAATCAGTATCCTTCAGCACTTCTCAGATCTGAGGTCCGACAAAGATGCCCTCTTTGAGCTTAGCAGCACTAAGACCTGGGAACACAGCAGACAAGTGTTGGAAGGCAGCACCATTTTTGTGCAACGCCTTCATGAAATTCTTCATCAAACCAAGATGATGTGAAGAGGAGGAAGTAGCACCTTGTTCATGTCCACCAGAGGATTCTCCTTGAGGCTGTGTTGGCCAGGAACAAAAGTGCTTCTAGACCCCCAGTCTTTGTGATTGTAATGCTGGGATACAGCTCGACTATCCCAGAAACAGAGAAAACAACAGTACTTTGTGAAGCCCGCTTGCATACCCATAAGAAGATCAATGACCTTATTTGTTCCAATTCCTGAAACTGGTGATCCTTATATCTTCCTGTACTAGGCTCCACTGTTTAAGCCGAGAAGCCAAGAGCTCTGACTGCTGTTTTGACAGATACAAATCACGAGCAAGATCATTTGGGTTTTCTTGCGTGATCCAGTGTGGCTCATTGCCACTTGTTCCTGAATATGTAGACTTAATATCTTCCAATGATATTGACTCGGCAGAATCCTCCCTTGAAGGCATTTCTTCATCTGATGAGGAAAGAAGATCCTTATTTACTGGAGGTGTGGGTACAGGAAGATCATCTGAATGGGGAATGGATCTCATAGCAGATCGAAAGTTGGGATATTTGATATTTTTCCTAGAAGATGCATTGAAACCAGTTATGTTAGTTAAAAAAATGACAATCATTTGCGTGGTTTCGAGGGTCTCTCCAAACCATCGGGACTGCAAAATTGAAAGCCGCTTTCTTGCCATTAAACCATGCAGTTAGTCCATTGTAGCAGGGTTTACAACAGATGTGTGGAGCCCAAGACTTGTCTTGATCACCAATTTTACAGTCAAAATAGTGAAAGTAGGCGGTTCTGTGGAGGGAAGTGATGGTTCGACGCTGTGCAAATGTTGTGAAGTCCCCACACACGTAGCAGAAAGAATTGGCCTTGTTGAGGCATCCTCGACATTTTGACGTGCTTGAAGCCATCTGAAAATATAACAAAGTAAAATTAAATGTGCATTTGAAAATGTAATACTAATATTTAGTAATCCAAAAGATGTGTAATACGATAGTTGAGGGACACCAACCTCCTGCGTCGCCTGTGAGACAACCTCTTCCAATGACTGCCAAAGTGTGGATTGAGACCTGCTGCCTTAACTGTCAAAATCAGTCTTGATATATAACTATATATATATATATATATATATATATATATATATATATATATAATGTAATGCTCTCAATTACATTTAGAGCATAATAACTAAAAATAAGCCATAAGTCTCACAATATTAGAATTAACCCTGAATTCATATACGCCTTTATGTACCGTATATGCACAAAATGCACACTATGCATATCTAAAAAAAACTAGAGGTGAGGTCATTGAGTAAAAACGGATTTCAAATTTGAATTCAGCACCCTCAAATTAGGTAAAAACGGGTATTTTTGTACTTGCCTCAATTTCTTTGTAAACCAGTGTAATTCACTAGAATATTAGCGTGAATATAAGTTTTTTATGTGTACATTGTATGTATTGTTTTTGTATTTAAAAAAATACTTATATGTGAGTCAGTCCTGAATTCCATTCAGGTTAAAACATGGTAATCATCGTGAAATTTGGGACTGATATTTTTGGTTCAGTGGCTGGGGTATCTAAGGCCTGTCTTCTTTGACTACTGGAAAGCTACTGACCAGTATGATAGCTGGTATTCAGGCTCAGTTACATTTGGCAGTAAAAAGAGAAAAGTTATTTTTGGAAATTATTTTACAGGAGCGTCTTTTTTTTATTTGCTGATGTACTAGGGTTTCGTTACATTCACAGGATGCGACTTAAGGCTACCTTTTAAAGCTGCGTTTATTTGGTCTAAATTCGGATTTTTCCTTCTCCTACATCAGTTGCCATTCCAAAGTTAGAGCATAGTCTGTCCTAGTATTTTTTCTATAACCTGAAGAAGAATAGTTGGATACATACCTTTTCCCTGGGTATTTGCGTAATGGGAAATGCAAACAGTCTCGTTTAGAATTTGAACTCGGGTCACCGTGTCCATTTCCTACTACGATAACCATTACATCATGAGAGCCTCCATAATATATATATATATATATATATATATATATAAAACGAGTAAGAATCAATCGAAAATTTTTTTCTCTCCATTGTGTGATGGCTATCTAAGGAGGTTAGTTTCTCTTAGTGGGTTGCCAGTTGAAATAAATTTATAATAGCCTAATGACAGTTGGTTGAGTATTTTTAGTTATATAGTTTGGTTTGGTTTGTTTGGTTTTATGGCATATCAACCTTTGTAGGTTATTTAACGCCAAGTCCATTTTTATGTAAATAATCTGTTCTATTTAAAACAATTCAGTTTAGCATAAGTACACAGTTTAATTCTCAAAAACATTTCTATTTCAAACTATTCAAGCAGTTATATGTAACAATTCAGTTAAGTGTAAATACAGTTTTAATGTCGAAAAACAGTTCTATTTGAAATAATTCAGTTAAGCATAAGCACGCAGTTTAAATGTTAAATTGTCGAAAACATTTCTATTTCAAGCTATTCAGTTTACTCAAACAATTTAGTTTAGCATAAGTATGCTGTTAGTTCTATCTAACCCATAGATAGGGCCCTATCAGGTGCTACCACGCCGGGCATTCCCCAAAGCTCCAGCATTGCTGAAACCTCACCATCAGATTGTTTAGTGTCATATCGAGGACACTCGTTGAGGGGTGGGTCTTACCCCACTGCAGAGAAACAGTCGGTGTATTCTACAGCCCCAGCCGACTGGGCATTAGTTATATAGAAATTTGCTCAGAAAGAAAGTTATATATTAATCATCATACATTGAGCACTTCATTCATTAGAATCCTCTTTTATATTCTCAAATAGAATCATTCTTAACTCATATTCTTTGAATTATATATATATATATATATATATATATATATATATATATATAAAAATATATATATATATATTGTGGACTTGTAAAGGGTCCAGAAGAATAACACGACTCGGGTTTGCGTGGAATAAAGTATATTAACGAAGTATAATATACCACAGGTACAAAGTGTGAGAGCAATTTATTGTTTAGACAAGTTTAGTTAAAGACTATGGAATTTTCTTTTTTATGAACTTATGATGTCTTTTTCTTATTTGTTTCTTTGTATCAGTGTCTTGTTGTCCTAGTTGGTTGGTTGGTTGGGTTTTATATTAACCTTTGTAAGTTATTTAATGCCAAATCCATTTTTATACAAATAAACAGTTTTATTTCAAACAACTAAGTTTAGCATAAGTACACAGTTTAATTATCAAAAACATTCCTATTTCAAGCTATTTAGTTTAGTCAAACAGTTCTAATTAAAACAATTCAGTTTAGCATAAGTATAGTTTTTGCTCATACACAGTTAAATGTCAAAGCAATTCTATTTCAAGCAATTCAGTGTAGCGTAAGTACTGTTTCAATGTCAAATACAGTTCCATTTCAAACAGTTCAATTTTAGCATAAATACGCAGTTTAATTCTATTAAGAGACCCAGAGGTGCTCCTCATTCCCCCAAATTCCAGCATTACTGGAACCTCACTATCAGATTGTATTGTGTCATATCCAGGACACTCGTTGTGGGGATGTCTTACCCCTCTGCAAAGAAGCAGTCGGTGTATTTTACAGTCCCAGCCTACTGGACAACCATTTGTGCAAGGTTCTGCTCCCAATCGCTTTCGAACATATCAATTGATTATCTTCCGGGGGACAATTTAATCTTTTGCTGGTATAATTTATCTTTGTTTAGTTTGGGAGTAAAATTTTGGTGAGGTGTAAATGAACTTATTTTTCTTGAGAGACTGACAGAGGGTAAAGCGAAATACCTCAAAAAGCAAGGGAATATATTTGTATGTATTCACGTAAGGATAAAAAGATGGAATTGTTTGAACGGGTATAAGTTTTTGTTGCCATGGAAGGAAAGAAAATTTAAAAGTAGATGCTATCAACTTAATTACAACGTCTTTTTCTGGACAATATTCAGACGTACAGCAAATATCCGAAAGACACAAGACCGGTACACACAGCTGCCACTGTTGGCCACCATGTAATTGCTAAAAGCAAATTCACACCACTCTTCCGTTGCTAAAACCAGCGTATCAAATAATAATAAGGGTAATAGAAAACTTGGATATGGTTATGAAAGGAAAGATTTAAGAGAGAAAGAGAATCTCTTCTAATTGCAGCACAAAACAACGCCATAAGGACCAAAGGAAAATAATGTACCATAGCCAGATACGGATATGCGAAATGGAAATATAATGTTCATATATATATATATAACATAGAACATAGGAATCTCGAAATTCGAAAAACACGTAACGACTTCTCAGTTTAGGTACGAAACTTTTTATTACCTTAGAGTTTAAAGGTTTTTCGACATAAGGAGAGAGAGGCACAATCCTTATATTCTGGCTTTTTCATCTGCCTCCCCCCCATCTCGTGCGACACCTGCCTAAGGCCTCCTCGAGCAAGCGAAAGCCAACCGTCTTCTTCCGAGGCAGGACTCAACTCTACTCTTTCTTCAAATTCCCCAAATCCTTCGCGCGCTTCCGGTGCGTGACGTCATCCGTACTCTGTAACCTAGTTTCTCATCTCGGGCTATTGTGACATCTCTGAGTGACACGTCCGCTCTGTGCGCGCGCGTGAACACCTGTGTTAATGTTGCACCTAAGTAATCCATGCACTGAGCCGTAAGGTTCTCAGCCTAACTAAACCCAAAGGGATGAACCGAAGTCCCTCGGCTATTATATTATAAGACACAACAAAACAGCTAGTGTAGGTTATGTGGTGATTGAGACGAAACGGTCAATGGTATAATAAGCAAATGCTGCAAATTAGCGCCAGAAGATTATAAGACTAGACACGACTGGATGGGCAAGGTGATCCACTGGGAATTGTGCAAGAAGCTTATATTTGACCATACAAACAAGTGGTATACGCAAAACCCAGAACCCCGAATGGAGAATGAGACAGTTCTCTGGATTTTGAGATATAGACGGATCATCTAATCTCGACCAGTCGACTAGACCTAGTGATAGTCACAAAAAAAAAGAAGAAAAAAAGAAAAGAGAATCTGCCGGGTTGTTGATTTTGCCGTCTCGGCAGACGACAGAGTGAAGATTAAAATAAAGCGAAAAGAGAGATAAATATCTAGACTAAACTATGGAACCTAAAGGTGACAGTGATACCAATTGTAATTGGCGCACTTGGAACAATCCCCAAACGATTGGTACAGGGATTGGAGGGCTTGGAAATAAGTAGAGACCATTCAGAATACAGCGTTATTAAAATAGGCCAGCGCACTGAGAAGAGTCCTGGAGACTTGAGGAGACTCACTGTCACTCAAACTCCAGTGGAAGATCATCAGCTAACGCTGGGTTGAAAAACTCTCAAAGGAGTAAAATAATGATAATAACAATAATAATAACCCCAAACACTACTTCTTGTCCATGTTGGTGTTTGAGAATTCTAGGGAAAGGAGAAGTACCCTCCCCTAAACCTCGGTGTAGTAGCCATTGAAAAGGGAGCTTATAATTGGATAACTATGATTGTTAAATTGATTTCAGTGGAGGTACTCGTAGTGTAATGGTTATCGTCGTAGGAAATGGACACGGCGACACGAGTTCAAATCCTTGACGAGACTGATTGCATTTCACATAGCACTAATACCCTTGGGAAAGGTATGAATCCAATAATTCTCCCTCCAGCTATGGGTAAATAGTAGGGCAGACTAGGTTCTTTAGCCTTGGTGAGGCAACTAGTCTAGGAGAAGGAAAACTCTGAACCCAAACCTGCTAAACTCCGCTTAAAAATTGACTTTGTGTCATATCCTGCTCGAGCGGAGGGGTTGGTAAATATGGTTAAATTGATTTCCGTAGGAAATAACTCAATAAGGGCTGACATGCTAACCAACCAACGAAGAACACACCTCGCCCAATGAACTGTTTCAGCACGAGTCAACTGAAGTGGCAAGTAGGACAATAAAGGAACTTACAGAGACTATTGGAGTAATAGAATTATTTTTTGCAATTATTTTAGTGATCGAATTCGCTTACTATGATGTTATGGTCCTGTATGTTAGCCGCTACCCAACGGGGATTTCTCCCAGCTTAGATGGACTTTGGGTATCAAGAAAACAATCAAACAAAAAATAAAACAAAACACAATAACGTACTTGGTGAATAATTTGTAATAGCCAGAACCTGTTGGGTGGAGGGCAGCTATGAGTCAAATTAATCTGTTTGAAAACGATAGGTATTAGATACTTGAACCTATGATTGTTTGCTAAGAATTATTATTAGTTACTTAAAACCATATAACTATATTCAAACAAATGATTATTTTTATTATTATTTATTCCTTGAGTGTTTTTAACATCAGCGTTAGCCCATGGTCTTTCACTGGAGTTTGAGTGACAGCAAGTCTCTTCTAGTCTCCAGGACTCTTCTCAGTATTCTGGCCGTTCTCAAACAATACTTTAGTTTGGATGGTCTCTACTCTTCCCCCAACCTCCAAGTCCTCCAGTCCTTTTAATAATCCTTTAGTTACTGTGAAAAATGCACCAATTACGATTGGTATAATCGTCACTTTTATGTTCCATATTTTTTTCAGTTCCCTAGATTTACTCATTGGAGAGTTTTTCACATCAGCATTAGCTGACGGTTTCTCACTGGAGTATTCTGGCCACTCTTTATAATGCTGTAGTGTAGATAGTCTCCACTTGTCATCTAATTTCCAAGTATTCCAATCCCTTTGCCAATCCTTTGGAGATTGTTACAAGTGCACCTAATATAATTGGTATCACCGTCACCGTCACCTTCAGGCTCCATAGTTTTTAGTTCTCAAGCAAGGTCTAGATATTTATCTCTCTTTTCGCTTTCTTTATTTGCACTCTTTTGTCTGCCGGTATAGCAAAATCAACAGTTCGGCAGATTGTCTTTTTTGTTGACTATCAATAAGTCTAGTCGTCTGGCTGAGACTAGGTGATCTCTTTGTTCCTCTAGGTCCCAAAGAAGTCTGCGAGTCTCATTCTCCATGCAAGGTTCTGGGTTGTGCGTATACCACTTGTTTGTATAGTAAAATTTAAGCTTCTTGCACAATTCCCAGTGGATCACCTTTGGCCAACCAGTTGTATCAAATCTTATACTCTTTGGTGCTAATTTACTGCAATCGCTTATTATATCATTGATCGTTTCGTCTTTATCACCACATGACCTACACTTCCTATTTTGTTGCGTCTTATCTATTTTTTTCTTTGACTTAGTTTTTCCGTATGGCGTTGTTTTGTGCTGCTATTAGAAGAGATTCTGTTTCTCCCTGAAGGTTTCGCTTTCTTAGCAATGTGAAAGTCTTTTCGTGCGAGAATTGGCGTATCTTCTTCCTCATTCTTTTCTTGACATATCGAGTCTGTCTCTGTCATTTGTGGGATGTAAGGCCTTATGCATTGTCATTAGTTTTCTCGTTCTTTGGTCTATTTGATGAAGTTCTTCCTTTGTCCATTAAAAGAATGATCCCGATTATCTTATGAGGGGCACAGCCCAGGTGTTTATTATTTTGATGAGATTTCTGCTATATATTTTGGTTTAGACTAGTTTTCTCGTTCTCCTGAGATACTCTTAAAAATTTTTTTTTTTATCTCCGTTTGTTTGATGGTGTCCGCTCTTGTAAATTTTTTTTCTCGGAACGTTGTGATTTTTTCTTGATTTGATAGTTCTATTCCTTCCGTCATTTGTCATTTTCCCCTTTTCATTAATAGCATGGCACATATTTCTATGCTAAATTCCTTCTATATATCCTGACTCTATATTCTCACTGCCTGTATTAGGGTTTCCAATTCTTTTTAATTTTTGGCAAACAGAGTGATGACGTCTATAAAATACATTTCTAATTTTCTGAGATGAAGCTTGATCATTTCTGAGCTGAAGAATAATTTTCGAGATGAAGCTTGATAATTTCTGAGCTGAAGAAAGATGATTTTTATGGTGAAACTTGATAATTACTGATATGAAGCTTGATAATTTCTGACATGAAGCTTGATCATTTCTGAGATGAAGAATGATGATTTTTGAGATGAAGCTTGATAATTTTTGAGATGACGTATGATAATTCTTGAAATGAATCTTGATAATATCTGAGATGAAGCTTGATAATTTCTGAGATGAAAGATTTTTGATATGAAGTTTGATAATTTTTGTAGATATAGAATGATAATTTTTGAGATGACGAATGATGTTTTTTGAGATGAAGCTTGATGATTTCTGAGATGACGAATGATAATTTCTGAGATAAAGCTTGATAATTTTTGAGATGAAGAAAGATGATTTTTATCATTTAGGGTATTCAGACTATTTTCCTCATTTTTATCAATATATTAATATATCGAACCGAACCATTTATTTAATCCACAGGGTATATCGTTCCAATCCCTGGTACATGTATTAAGCTATATTAAATTTTCTATGTTATTTTTACCTGTAATTTTTCCTTAGCAGTTCTTTAACCGACCGCCTATATCTGTTTCCCGATATGTTCCGCTGGACAATTCAGAGTGAATATTTGGGACATATAAACCGAATGTCTTTATCAACCTATGAAATACCACAACTTATTATGTATGATTTTGTACTAAGCCCAAATAGTAATTTCAATTTTTTTAAAACAAGACCCGAAAATTTGCCACAGTCTGACTGTCTTATGTCAAAAGCCTAGCCGAAAAGATTCAAAAGATATATAGTCCATATGATATCAGGACAATATTCAAGAGTGGCAGAACTCTAACAAAATATCTCTTCCGAGTCATGCCCCATTAACATTACCAAGAATTGCATGAACTCGAACCCATGCAGTTATGGTAAAGTGGAGTCGAGACATGTCACCTACTAAAAGTAAGGCGAGAGAAACATCGAAAACAGTATGTCTACGTGAAATCGAAAAGTCGGTTATGACTGACCATATATGGAAAGAAAAGGAAAACCATCTGCTCGTATGAGATGAAGTTAAAATCATAGATCGTGAAAAACATTGGAGAATAAGACGTCTTAAAGAATGAATGCTTATATAAGACAATAGTGACCTGTTGAACAAAGTATAGAGATGAAGACGATTTGGGAATCAATAATCGAAAAGGCTCGATTAAAAAAATAGCAAAATAAGCTAAGGTAAAAAATCGCACATAACTGTATGGGAAGTTGGCGACCTTAATCGAGGATGACGCGAAGGCTCTCTTTTCAATAAGTAGTACACAGAGGTGTAGGGGAGGCGCTACTCCATTCCCTAGATTACTCCAGTTGATCCTTGATCCTTACCTTATAATGCTGAGTGTTAAGCCAGGTGGAATCAAGTACCATTTTTTGAGTTTTTGGTATGACTCGACCTGGGATTGAACCCCGACCTCCCGGACCATTGGCGAACGCTTAGTCCCTAAAATTAACACTGACTTGTCTAGCAGGACACATGACGTAACGGATATGAGCGTTTGGTTAAACAACTCCTAAGAGATAATCAGCAGCCGCAGGTTCAATCCTGACAGCAGATAAAAGTAATATGGATATACTTAGAATAGCTGAATACTTGTACCTGGTTATGGTTAACGGAATTAGAACAGTCTACCCCCGTGGATTAAGTAAAGGGTTCTGTTCGAAGTTCTGTGTATGCTACCGAGTTCGACAAGAAACACCAGAAGGACGCATCGGTCGAAACGTTGAGAATATAACAATTAAAACAATAGTCCGAATACCCTAAATGATAAAATTTGAAAATATAGTTATGATTACAATCAGATATTGGCATTGAATAACTCATAAGTAGTTGATATGCCATTAAATATACCCAAACCAATTATAATTATCATCATCATCATTATGTCGTGCTGCTAGCACGGACATCCCTGACCCTCTCTCGCCACTTCTTCCTATCGTTCATCGCCTCTGGCAGGTCTTCAGGGCTACATCCCGTATCCTCATATAGCTGCTGCATGTATGTTCGAGCTGGTCGCCCTGCTTTTGCTTGGCCATAAGCGGGGATCCATAGGAGTACATCACTTATGAGCTCGTCCTTGCTTCTCCAGCAGTGTCCTGCATGTCTGGTTCGTCTAACTTGGATAGTTTTCGTGATGGGAGGCAGGTGGCCGTATAGTTGGTGCCTGACGAATGAATCAGATTTCGGTATTAAATCACCCATAATGAGTTGATATGCCGTTAAGCAAATAACCCAAACCAAACCTGTCTTGTTCTGGCACAGAATTGTGATATTTATCTTCTGGTAATTTCTGATATTCCAGAATTCGTGTTTCCCGTTCGGCTGACAAGTTAATTGTCTGCTTTAATTCATGAAGGATATTCAACGTTCCAGCCAAGTGCGTGTGCCAGGGATAATGTTTATCAGTTGGGCGTGGCTGGACCAGACTCACATACGGTATTAAATATGTAGACTTAATTAGGTGACAAGTTAGGAAGTAAAATTTATCGCTTTAATTTAATGACCTTTACCCTCAATTGTTGATATCTTTATCAGTAAACGACTGACTAATTAAAAGCAAAAGGCGCCAGGAAAGGAGATTTCAATTCTTTTACTTGGCTCAATATGAATATGCTAACCTTATTTTAAACTTAATGCTTTCACAGTTTTTCTGAAAATTACTTCTTGCATATGGGTGACCATTAGCGGTCTGCTTGTATCAGCTAAGACTTGGGCATTGTTTCAGGGCCTATTCCGGAACGAGTATTACTGTACGTGCGACTCCAGTTGAACTATATAGCTAAAGCCATGTAATAGAATGATGGACAAAGAAGACAGTTTTGAAGAATCCTAAAGTGCTGAGAAAGATTTATGACACTATCCGCTCTTCTGCTTCGGGGTGCACATATTAGATGCAATAGGGCATCTGCATATCAGTGGAAGCGTGCCAATATAGATATGCATGTATTTTCTCATCTCTTCTGCTACAAACACATGTTCATTCAAATAATTCTATTTAACATTAATCATTTGTTTGCTCTCAGTTAAATGCTTTCACGTATTGCTAACACGATATATTCTTTAATTCTATTTAATATCAACCATTTATTTGTACACAGTTTGTTAGTAACTTTAACGTGTTGTGAGAGCTGATTTGATTGCACACAGTTAAATCGTTTCAAGTATTGCAATCTAACCCAAATAATTCAATTTAATATCAATCATGTTTCCACACAGTTAAATGGGTTCATGTATTCCTATCTAACACTAATAATTCTATATTTAATATCAAACCGAAAAGGACATCGAAACGAGGTTAACGAAAGCATGGACAGCTATCAATAGGCTATCGACTATATGGAAATCAGACCTAACCGATAAAATGAAACGCAGTTTCTTCCAGGCAGCGGTCACATCGATACTGCTATATGGATGCACTACATGGACGCTAACAAAACGGCTCGAGAAGAAACTAGATGGCAATTACACAAGAATGCTGCGTGCAATCCTCAACAAGTCCTGGCAGCGGCACCCCACGAGACACCAACTGTACGGCCACCTGCCCCCTATCACGAAATCTATTCAAGTTAGGCGAACCAGACATGCTGGACATTGCTGGAGAAGCAGAGATGAACTCATAAGAGATGTACTCTTATGGATCCCCACACACGGCCGCGCAAAAGCAGGACGACCAGCACGAACGTACATTCAGCAGCTGTGTGAGGATACAGGATGTTGTCCTGAAGACCTGCCTAGGGCGATGAACGATAGGGAGGGGTGGCGAGAGAGGGTCAGGGATATCCGTGCTGCCAGCACGATATGATGATGATGAATTCTATTTGATATTAATTATTTGTTTGTGCATAGCTAACTCTTTTCAACTATTGCATTTTAGAATTAATTCTATTAATGAAATATTAGTGTGCAATATTAATAATTTGAACACAGCTGATTGATTTCAAATAACTAATCATAATAATCCCAATTAAAAGATTGAACAGTTCTATTTGACACATAGGTAAAATCCTATAACGTATAACTTAGCCGGGTTAGAGTGGACCTGGTAGTAATGGCAATGAAGAGGTACTGCACATTCCTTAAAACTCCAGGACTAGAGCCTCACTATCAGATGCAGTATAGTATCATAATCAGGACATTCGTTAGGGTTGGGTTTACCTCTCTGCAGAGGAGCAGTCTGCATATTCAACCTAGTCGGCTGGGGCTACAGAATACAACGACTTCTTCTCTGCAGAGGGGTAAGACCCCCCAAACGAGTGTCCTGTTAATGACACTAAACAATCTGATTGTAAGGCTTTAGTAATTCTGGAGCTTTGGGGAATGTGGAGTACCCCTTCATTGCCATCGCTCCCAGGTCAACTCTGGATCGGAGTGGTAGTACCTGACAGGGTCCTATCCATGGGTCAAGTAGAACTGCTTGATATTGAAACTAAGGGCAAACAAATGATTAACTCTAAACTGAATTGTTTGAAATAGAACTGTTTTTACATTTAACTGTGTGTAAACGAATGACTGATGTTTAATTGAATAGTTAGTGATACATGGCAATACTTGGAACCATCTAGCTTGGTTGACTTATGCAAATGGAATTGTTAGAAGTAGAACTGTTTGATCCTTTAACTATGTGTATCTACAAAATGTGTTTACAAATCATATATTTGATATATATGTAAAAACAGAATTTGGCATTACGTAACCAATAATAGTTGATATGCCATAAAACTCAATCACACAAACAAAAAATATCAGTAACGATTCAATTAAAAATGTCATTTGTTTGCACACAGTTTAAATGGTCAAACATTTCTCTTTGACTCATAGATAGGACCCTATCAGGTGCTACTGCTCCGGATCAGAGTGGGCCTGGGAGAAAAGTCAATGAAGGGGTACTCCACATTCTCTAATGCTCCAAGGCTGGAGCCTCACCATCAGATTGTTTAATGTCATAAACAGGATACTCGTTAGTGGGAGTGGTCTTACCCATCTGCAGAAATGTAGTCGGTGTATTCTATACCTTTAACTGACTGTGCTAAACATCTGGAAGAAAAATAGATTGCTTGAATGTGAATATTAAACAAAGTTATTATTCCAGTGGTAGTTTTTGTGGAAGCCATATTTATTTGAAATACAAAATTTTGGTCTAATGAACACTGTTTATAGAAAAAAGATTTCTTTATATAGTATACTCAATGATCCAATAAGAGAAAACCAACCATTTACCTTGTCAGGAGGTTTGTCACACTTGTTCCAACCTGGACTAATCCGGATAATCACCTGTTCAGTTTGACAGTCATACCCAGGACAGCCCCCTTTTTTGAGGGGTTTTACATCTCTCCTAATGAGTAGAGTGTTCACCAATGGTCTGGGAGACCGGGGGTTCAATCCCGGGTCGAGTCATACCAAAGACTCTAAAAGTGGTACTTGATGCCGCCTTGCTTAACACTCAGAATTATAAGGTAAGGATCAAGAGTAAAGTGGAGAAATCTAGGGATTGGAGTAGCGCCCTCCCCTACGCATCAGTGTAGAAGCTATTGAAAAGGGATCCTTCAGGTCATCCTCGACTACGGTCGCCGATTTTATTAATATCTCTGCTGGGGATACAATCAGCGTATTCATTTATGTTTTGAAAAACTCTTTTCTTTTGATCAACTATGGGATTAAATCATCGTGCTATGAAATAACAGAGGGGGTGTCCTCGTGGTGTAATGGTTAACGCGATAGAGTGCGGAATCGTAGTAAGCGAGTTCGTACTCCAGTCTCGCTATTACGTTCACTTTTGGGCAAATACCCTTGGGAAAGGTATGACCCCCCCTTATCCTCTCAGCTTTGGGTTCAATTGCACCACGACTAAGAGAATTGCTTTGGCATAAAATAACCAACAAAGGTTGATATGCCACTAAACAAAGAAACCAAACCAAACCTATAAAATAACAAAGATGTTGATAACCGTCCGAATAAAATAATGAAAATACTTTTTGCAAATTTCGATAAGTGTTCTTAGTATGTGACTAAACTACATCTGATTATGAGGATCCAGTCCTGGAGCTTTTCGGAATGTGGAGTACATCTTCATTGCCAGTACTCCCAGGTCCACTTTGTCGTAAAGTTGTAGTTTGTATTAGTGTCCAATCTATGAGTTAAATAGAACTAGTCTCCTGGGTATGATAACTGCATCTGATGGTGAGACTCTAGTCCTGGATCTTTGGGAAATGTAAAGTACCTCTTCATTGCCATTACTCCAAGGTCCACTTTGTCGTAGAGTTGTAGTTTGTATTAGTGTCCAATCTATGAGTCAAATGGAACTTGTCTTCAGGGTATGATAACTGCATCTGATGGTGAGGGTCTAGTTCTGGAGCTGGTCGTCCTGCCTTTGCTCGTCCATGTGAGGCGGTCAACAGGAGTATGTCACTTATGAGTTCGTTCCTACTTTTCCAGCAATGTCCTGCATGTATGGTTCGTCTAACTTGGATAGCTTTTATGATGGATAGTAAGCAGCCCTACAGCTGCTGTTTTGTGGGGTGCTGCCTCCAGGACTAGTTTAATATTGCTCGCAGCATTCTTGTGTATTTGCCGTAAAACTAGAACTATTCGATCACTTAATCAGGTTTATTATCGTTTGTTATTTGAGTCTGCACAAGTGTAAGTAAATTATTTATATTTATATTACATGGGAATACTTGATAAATAAAATTGCTCATGTTAGATAGCAATACGTGAAACGATTTAACTGCATGCAAACCAATGTTTGATATTCAATAGATTAATTAGTGTTAGATAGTAATACATGAACCCATTTAACTGTGTGGAAACACGATTGATATTATATTGAATTATTTGGTTTAGATTGCAATAATTGAAAGGATTTAACGATGTGCAATCAAATCAGCTCTCACAACACGTTAAAGTTACCAACAAACTATTCACTTACAATATATATATATATATATATATATATATATATATATATATATATATGATTTGTTATGGAAATATTTGCATCATGTATTTATTAAACTGCTCAATATTATATGCATGTGTATGCGTACGCGCGTGTGTAAACAGGATCTTGCATTGAATAACCCATGAAGGTTGATATGCCATAAAACACCGACCAACTTTAGATAATTTTCTTTTTAATTTCTTTTTCTCTTTTTCTGTTTCGAAAAAAAAAAGATGTCTTCTCATGACCACCCACGTTGAGAGCCAATTGAAGAGACGACTTGTTGCGACCAGAGTTACACGTTCTTCAAATGTTGAAATGATTTGAAGTACGGTTTAATTGGGCCAGAACATGACTGAAAGCCGATGGCAATTTCTCCCATTTTTATTTTCGACGCACTCAACCATCTGACACTCCCACGTCAATTTCGAGAAGCAAAGTTTTCATTTCTGTTGTTCTTGTCAAACACATTTCGTGCCATAAATACGTCCGTGTCAAACAATTCTTGTATTCAGTACAATGTTTTCTACATGTCTAAATAGTGACATCAGAAACTCCAAGTTTTAATCAATTTCTAATTATTTGTAAAGGGCGAGGAGGACGCCAAGCATAGTAAGGTGGTTGGTGATCTAGGCTTGCAGACTATTGCCATATACTGGGTGATATATTCAACGGCATGTCAACACGTCTGGGGTTATTTTATGTCTAGTATTTTAGGAATTGCGTTCATTGCACATTTACGTGGTGCCTTCAATAAGTTTCCAGACTTTTTTTGTATGGGTATTTAAAATTGTCGCAGGGTCTTGAACATCCAGTATGTTATTGCTATACATCTTAAGAGATGACAGATCAATTTTTATGACTTCAGGTTCAAAGGAACAGCTACAGCAGGAATTGGAATACACCCTACTAAAGCCTAATTGTCACAGCTGGGGAATTTAAAAAATGCAATCTGACACTTTAAAAGAACGAAATGCAATAAAATTCTGTTTTAAACTTGGAAAAAATGCCACAGAAACGTATGAATTGCTTCAGACTGCTTTTGGACCATCTTGCATGAATCGAGCATCAGTTTTTGAGTGACATAAGAGATTCAAGGAAGGCAGGGAGTCTATGAGGGATGATGAGAGGTGTGGGAGGAGTAAGGAAGTCAATACACCACAGTTGATTGGCCAAACGGTTAGGGTTACTATGTTGAGGTTTTAAGGGAGTTGAGGAAGAGATTCCGTCGGAAGAGGCCAGCACTCTTCAAATCGGATCAGTGACATTTCCACCAGGACAATGCACCAGTCCACAACTCCATCCTTGTCACAGACTATTTGACCAAGATGGGCATCAAGCCTGTTCCTCACCCTCCCTTTTGTCCAGAGCTTGCTCCCTGTGACTTTTGGTTATTCCCTAAGCTCAGAGGCTGTCGTTATGAGACAATTGAGGAGATGAAAGAGGCTGTGACGAAGGTCATTGACACGCTCACACAAGAGGACTTCCATGGAGCCTTGCAGAAGTTGTTGGAACGGTAGGACAAGTGCATTGCAGCCGGAGGAGATTACTTCGAAGGGGACTAGAGTTTGATGTGTGTACTATCAATGAAAGTGCCTATACGAAAAAAGTCTGGAAACTTATTTAATGATCCTCGTATATTTATATTTTTGTGTATTTTAATTTTCTTCTTCTTCTTCTGGAGAGTTTTTCAACCAAGCGTAAGCTGATGGTCTTTCACTGGAGTTTGAGCGACAGCAAGTCTCCCCACGTCTCCAGGACTCTTCTCAGTATTCTGGCAGGTCTTAATAATGCTGTAGTCTGAACTTGTCCTCTGATTTCTTGGTCTTCCAGTTTCTTAACCAAACCTTTCGTGATTGTTCCAAGTGCACCAATTACAATTGGTGTCACCGTCACCCCTTGCCCAGTCGGCCGGGGGCAGTAGAATACACCGACTGCTTCTCTGCGGAGGAGTAATTCCCCTCGAACGAGTATTTTCAATATGACTCTAAACAATCTGATGGTGCGGTTCCAGTAATACTGGAGCTTTGGGGAATGAAGAGTACCCCTTCATTGGCATCCCTTGCAGGTTCACTCTGGCCCCGAGTGAAAACACCTGATGGGGTCCAATCCAAGGGTCAAATATAACTGTTTGATCTTTTAAACTGAGTGCAAACAATTGACATGCTATACTGAATTGTTTCAAATAGAATTGTTTGATCATTAAACTGTGTGTAAACAAATAACTGATGTTTGATTGAATTATTGATGGCACATAGCAATTCTTGGAACCATTTAACTTTAAATGATATTTGCAAATCCGAAATATCTAAAATATATGTATAAACCAGTTTGGTATTAAATAACCCACTATGGTTGATATGCCATAAAACCAAAACAAACTAAACCAAACCCTCTACTTATGTTCTTGATAATCTAATACACACACACACACACACACACACACACATACATATATATATATATATGTATATATATATTATTGCCACAAAGTCTATGTCTTGATGGACTAAAAGCATGAAAAGCAAAAAAGCAAAAAGAAAAAAAAATGATAAGCTAGGTTTTTAAAAGAAAATTATCTTCTCTCCTATTCAAACTTACAAGACTACAAGAAAACTTTGTTAGATGGTTATGTAAAAAGGCCCAGGGTGTAATTTTGCCTTTTTGATATCTGTAATAAAATGAATATATATATATATATATATATATATATATATATATATATATATATATATATATATATATACAATGTAATGTTAGGGTAGGATATTCACCAGTCAAATGAATAATACTTCTTTAGTAGATTTTACACCACTTTTCATACATCATATGAACGCTTTGAAAATTTTAAAAAAATCTCTAAAAATTTTTCTTTTGCACAAGATCTTTTCCCTCACGATAATCTTAGATCGAAACTATTTGTGAACAATAAAATATCAACCACGTAAAAGAAATATTCCTATTCGTCCTATTACCTTTGTTCATTTTCATTGATATATATATATATATATATATATATATATATATATATATACTTTAAGAAAAACAAAAACCAGTCACATTAGGATTATACATTTATTTCCATCCTGTTATGGCTATTGATATGAATCAATAACACCAACACTGTACTTCTTATTTTCTTTATTAATATCATTACGTATATTTTCTTCTTGGTAGGTAAACTCTTCCCTTAACCCGCTATTTCTAAGGGCATCCTTAAATATCTTACTACTCTCTTGGAATATTTTCTCGTTGGCGGATAAATTCCTTATTCTCAATTTTACTGCTTTGGGGACTTGTTTAATTATTGTCTTCGGGTGATTCGAGTTTACATTAATATAAGAAGGGTACTGTTCCTTTTTAAGAAAAGGTTTATGTGTTGTTCGAAAGGTTTATTGTCACATCCAGGAAATTAACTATCTTATTATTTGATGAAACTTCTATTTTGAATCCTAAAAACTTAAATGCACTTATAACCTTCTTTTTTATGCGTGAGCTATTTGGGCCATTACTATTTGGGATATATATTATCACATCATTATGATATAAACCCATATATTCCGGGCTAACAATCCTACTAAGTATATCTAATATATATAGACCCACAAGGTCAGCTATTTGTGAAGAATCATCCCCCATAGGGACATCAAAATTAACAGAACCACTTCTTACCCACGTGGATCTATTATTTTCTAGAACTGTTTTTCTATAAGCTAGAATTATATCATATTGTTCTTCAGTTATTTCTACATATTTTCTGGCGTATTTGATGCTATCAATTAGAGTATAATCATACATTTTCTTTCTCCCATGAATATATGAAAAACCAAATAGCCCTATCTAAGCATTTTTGGAGTTTGAAAAATAAAGGTTTGATCCCTGAGATTCAATGGGTAAAAAATGGATTAGAAAATTTCGACGTTCCAATGGGAGGGTATGATTCCTCCCAAATAGCAGACCTGGTAGGTTTATATATATTAAATATGCTTACTAGAATTATTAGTCATCAACAAGCGGGTTTGTACCATGATGATGGTTTAATATATATCCCAAATAGTAATGGCCCTCTTAGCTCTAGCATACAAAAAAGGATTATAAGGGCCTTTAAGTTTTTGGGTTTTAGGATAGAAATCTCATCTAATATTTAAATAGTCAATTTCTTGGATGTGACTTTAGATCTATCAAATAATTCCTATAGACCTTTCATAAAAACCTATCAGAACCCTACGTACATTGATGTTAATTCTAATCGCCCTAAAAACATAATTAAGCAAATCCCAAAAGCAGTAAATTTAAGAATAGGTAAGCTATCTGCAAATGAAAAGATTTTCAAAGAGAGTAGTAAAAGATATATAGATGCCCTTAAAAATAGTGGGTTTAATGAGGATTTTAGGTATTTAAATGAAAATATAACAAAGGAAATTACTAAAGAAAATAATAATTACGATCAAAAAAATAAAAATAGAAAAAGGAAAATTATATGGTTTAACCCCCCTTTTTGTAAACTAGCAAATATAGATGTAGGTAAATATTTTTTGAGACTGATAGATAAACATTTTAAACAAGATAATATATTACATAAAATATTTAATAGGAAAACCTTGAAAATAAGTTATTCTTGCACAAAAAATATTTCTCAAATAATAAATAGTCATAATAATGAATTAATTAATAGATTTCGTAACCGAGTAAAAAAAAAAAAAAAAAAAAAAAAAATATTATTATTATTATTATTATTATTATTATTATTATTATTATTATTATTATTATTATTATTATTATTATTATTATTATTATTATTATTATTATTATTATTATTATTATTATTATTATTATTATTATTATTATTATTATTATTATTATTATTATTATTATTATTATTATTATTATTATTATTATTATTATTATTATTATTATTATTATTATTATTATTATTATTATTATTATTATTATTATTATTATTATTATTATTATTATTATTATTATTATTATTATTAATAATAATAATAATAATAATAATAATAATAATAATAATAATAATAATAATAATAATAGTAGTAGTAGTAGTAGTAGTAGTAGTAGTAGTAGTAGTAGTAGTAGTAGTAGTAGTAGTAGTAGTAGTAGTAGTAGTAGTAGTAGTAGTAGTAGTAGTAGTAGTAGTAGTAGTAGTAGTAGTAGTAGTAGTAGTAGTAGTAGTAGTAGTAGTAGTAGTAGTAGTAGTAGTAGTAGTAGTAGTAGTAGTAGTAAAAAAATAGAATGTAACTGTAAATCTCTAAGTGATTGTCCAATGAATGGTTTGTGTAATTCAGATAACGTAGTATATCAAGCTATTATTTATCCAAAAGAGAACATAAATGATAAGAAATATTATATTGGCATTTCATCTACTAATTTTAAAATTAAGTATGGAAATCATAAATTCTCCTTCTCCCATGAGCATCAAAAAATCAAACTGCTCTATCTAAACATTATTGGGGATTAAAAGTTAAAGGGTTAACCCCGGAAATACAATGGTCCATATTGAAAAGATCTAGTACCCTAAAATCTTTCGATAGTAGGTGCAACCGGTGTCTTGAAGAAAAAATCCACATTTTGCTTTTTCCTGAGCCAAAAAAATTATTAAATAAGAGAAATGAACTAATAGCTAGGTGTAGACATAGGGCTAAATTAAAACAATAAATAATTAACAAAATTTTTCTATAACAACATAGAGTTAATTTTGAGAATAAATAAAATAAATTGTTAGATAGAAAATTGTGAAAAAGAATATAATACATACGTACTACGCAAAAAAGTGGAACGAATTAATGCTTTCTAAATAATTTTGAAATGTTAAAATATAGTAAATAAATTAAATATTTGCTTTAATTTTAATATATCTAATACTGTACCTTTACTTGAATTTTTTTATTTAAAGTTTAAATCTTAGTCAATAAAAAACCTGTAAGTTAGGTCTAAATATAAATTTTTAAAAAACCTTTTCAAAAAACAATATTTACTACACTGCTAACCGAAAGTGAAATTTAAAACGGAAGTGGGCTTAATGAAGAGGTAAATCCTCACCCCTCTTCGACTCCCTCCCACCTCTTCGACTCCCTCATACTATCCCCTTCCACTACCATGTGTCTATTCAATTTTTTTTAATCCAAAATGATCTGAAGAAGTCCTGTTACTTTTTTCGTGTTTTTGAAAACCTCAAAAATGGGTAACAGGATTCAAATAAATTTATAATCCTATGTGACTGGTTTCGTTGTTTTTCTTAAAGAATATATATATATATATATATATATATATATATATATATATATATATAAACGTATTTTCTAATTTGCTTGAAGCACTACACCGATTATTTTATTGTATTGCATTAATTTCGAGGTCTATTGCAATAGCCCACTAAATTAATACAATACAATAAGAAAAAATTATATATATATATATATATATATATATATATATATATATATATATATATATGTAGCATAAGTTATAGAAAGTTTTTAAAATATGTTATTCCTGTCGATAAAATATTCCATTTTCGTTCATAGCATTTTGTTTTAAATTCTTTTGATGTCATTAGACTTTCTCAGTTAAATCCAACTATACGTTTATGTAATGTTTTACAATTAAAAAAATATTTACATTTGCAAAAACGTATAATGATGACCAATGAACGGTCTTAAATCGTTCGGGACAATTTCGGTTAATTTCTCAATCAACTCCAACCTAAAACCAAACCACTCGTTTTGGAAACTTGAAAGGGTCCTTATAAAATTAAATAGACAATATGTGACCAAATACACTTAAATGAAGGACTTCTGTCAAACAACCCACCCCCGTATATATATATATTAATTTTTGGTTTAATGGCATGTAAACCTTTGATAGTTATTTGATACCAAATCTTTTTTATACATGAATAAAATATGATTTTTAAGAGAATAGTTTGTAGGTAACATTATTTTATAAATTAGATTGAGTTAATTTATTAGCACATTTTTGAATGGTTTCAAGTATTGATGTTTATTGTTTGCACATAGTTAAATGGTTTCGAATATTGCTGTTTTTTCTTTACACATAGTTAAATGGCTTTAAGTATTGTTGTTTGTTTGCGCATAGTTAAATGGCTCCAAGTATTGCTGTTAATTGTTTGCACATTGTTAAATGGTTTCAATTGCAATTTAACCCTAATAGTCCCATTTTCATTCAATTAAATGGTTTCGAGCATAGTAAAGGATTAAACAGTTCTATTTGGTTCATAGATGGGATCCTAACGAGTACTACCCCTCCAGGTTCTAGTAGACCTGGGAGTAATGTCAACGTAGGCGTATTCTACACCCAGCAAAGCTCCAGGACTGGAGCCTTACCATTAGATTGTTTAGAGTCATATCTAGGACACTTGCTGGTTGGGTTTTACTCTGCGAAGATGCAGTTCTATTCTACTGTTGCAGCCGACTAGGTTGTATATATATATATATATATATATATATATATATATATATATATATATATATATATGCGCGTGTGTGTGTGTACTGTCTGTCTGTCTTTATTGAAATTAGCTTTGTCTAGAAATGGGCTAGAGGAGGTGAAAGAAGAAAAGAAAACTTTCTCTCTCTCTCTCTCTCTCTCTCTCCATCTATCTATCTATCTATCTATAAGCAAAAAGTAAATGCACAATATAATCTTGTAACTTTTCGTAAATCTCTTAATCCTGTCAACCAACTTTATCAAGAGAAGCCAAAAGGGGAAATTTCATTACCCAGAAAATTCTCGTCTTATATTTTTTTTTGTCTTCGATTAAATGACAGCAACACTACAACAGCACCTGACATTACCGTGGGCTTAACGAGATCAACAGAAAAACGTAAGGAAAATGATAATACCTAATCTAATATTGAATAAAATAGTGAAACAAATTACAGAAATAACAAGAACTAAAACGTAACAAGTTTTGGAAGCAGCAGCAACAACAACAACAATAATAATGATAAAAAATTTACAAAATCACAAGATCAAACATCTTATGTACATTGATAATGTGAAAATATTTGCCGAAAATGTAAAAGTATTGAAGACATGGATACAAATAATAGAGGTATACAGACATTATATTGAGATGGATTTTGGTATTTAGAAGTATGGCATACTGATAATGAAAAATTGTAAAAAAGAAACAACAGAAGGAATAGATCTGCAAAATCAGGAAATAATAAGGACTCTTGGAGAGAAGGAAAAATACAAGTACTCGTGGATATCAAACAAAGATTAAAAAAAAAAAAACGAAAAAGAAAAGTGTACCACAGAGAAACGAGACGACTACCCGAAACAAATCTCTGCAGCAGAAATCTCATGAAAGGAATTAACACCTAGAAAGTCCAGCTTCTAAGATACTCAGTACTATTCTTAAACTTGACAAAGAAATTAATGACGATGCACAAGGCCTTAAACCAAAGAGAAGATATTGGCCGACTGTATGGGTCGAGAAAAGAAGGAGGAAGAGGACTCGCTAGCATTGAGGATGGTGTAGATAAAACAATCCAAGGACTCAAAATAGAGTAGAGATAGACTAATTACAGTAGCCAATAATAGCTATGGTAAAAAATTGGCAAACAGACCCCTCCAAAAAAATTTGAAAACAAAAGCGGGTAGAAAGATAAATTTTTGGATACTTCATGCAACAAACCGGATATTGCACGCGAGATGACCTTAGCATAGCTAAAAAGGGAAACCTCCAGAGAGAAATTGAATCTATTTTAATATCAGCATAAGATAATGCCATGAGGATCAATTATATCCTATTTATCAACCCCTCCGCTCAGGAAGGATATAACACAAAGTCAATTTTTAAGCGGAGTTTAACAGGTTTGAATTCAGAGTATTCCTTCTCCTAGACTTGTAGCCTCACCAAGGCTGAACAACCTAGTCTGTCCTACTATTTGCCTATAGCTGGAGGGAGAATAAATGGATTCATACCTTTCCCAAGGGTATTACTGCTATGTGAAAAGCAATCAGTCTCGTCCAGGATTGGAACTCGTGTCGCCGTGTTCATTTCCTACGACGATAACCATTACACTACGGGCACCTCCACAGGATCAATTATATTAAAGCGATAATCGATAATATGTTGAAGAATAGCAAATGTTGGTTATGTAAGACAGAGATGAGACAGCTAATTACGTAGCAAGCGAATGTAGCAAACTGACCCAAAAGGAATCCTGAACAAGGTATGACTGGGTGTGAAAGGTGATCAACTGGGAATTGTGCAAGAGATTAACATTTGACCATACTATTAAAAGATGTATGCTCAAATCAGAATCAATCCAAGAAAATGAGACTCATGAAATTCTCTGGGACTTGGAAATACAAATGGATCACCGAATCCAGGCCAAAAAAATCAGACCTTGTGTTAATTAACAATAAAAGAAAAAGAATTTGTCATCTAGCGGATTTTGCTGTTCTAGCGAACCATAGAGGGAAAATGAAAGAAAGCGAAAAGACAAGCAAGAACTTGGATCTTGCTTGAGAGCTAAGAAAAGCTGTGGAACAGTGATACTAATCGCAATTAATGTACTTGGAATGATTCCCATGAGATTGTATAAGAGACTGAAGTAATTGGGAATCAAAAGAAGAATCAAAATAATACCGACAACAGAATTGTTGAGATTGGCTAGAATATTCCGAAGAGCCCTGGAACCTGAGGAGATTTGCTGTCGCTTAGACTCCATTGAAAGATCACCTGTTAAAACCAGTGTGAAAAACTCGAATAATCTGGCAAAGTCTTACACGAGAAGACCTGGACAAGGCTAAGAAAGAGAAACCTTAAGAGAGAAACTGAATCTCTTCAAATAGTAGCACAAAACAACGCTATAAGGACCAACTATGTTAAAGCAAAAATAGATAACACCCAACAGAATAGCAAGTGTAGATTATAGGGTGATAGAGACGAAATGATTAATCTCATAATCAGCGAATGCAGCGAATTACCACAAAAAGAGTATAAGACTAGACACGACTGAGCGGGAAATGGGATCCACTAAAAATGGTGCAAGAAATTGAAATTTGACCAGTCCAACAAATGGTATGTGCACCAATCAGAAACCGTTCTGAAGAATGAGACGCACAAAATTCTGTGGGTTTTTGAAATACCTACTGATAATCAATAAAAAAAAAAAAAAAAAAAGAAAGATAATCTCACGAATAGTCCTGGCTAAGAGTAAAAATCAAAGAAAATGAAAAGAGAGATAAGAACTTAGACCTTGTTAGAGAAATGAAACAAGCTTTGGAACATGAAGATGACGGTGATACCAATTGTAATTAGAAGACTTAGAGACCAGAGGACAAGCGGAGACCATCCGAACTACAGTATTATTAAGATTGGACAGAATACCGTGAAAAGTCCTGGAGATTTGAGAAGACTCGCTGTCACTCAAACCCCAGTTAAAGCACAGGTGCGAAAAACTCGCGCATAATAATAACAATGATAGCTTGAATGTCGCTGGCTATGTAAGAAAAACCAGAAGCGATGTCACAAGAGAACAAATGACCTGTTATATATATATAGACTAGCACTTCATCAAGCAGGTAAAACTAAAGCGGAAAATATGGCCATAGCATTGACAGACTACAGAAATACGACACGATCCCAGTAACTTGGATTAAAGAATATCTGAAAATGTTTAAGATATTAAAGCAAGTCATGAACTTCATCATGAAAGCAATGGGAAAATGGAAAGTGGATGGAGCAGTAGGGGACAAACTTTAACCGAAGTAAAAATCCAAAGGTGCATTTTCCAGTGTGTGTGTGAGAGAGAGAGAGAGAGAGAGAGAGAGAGAGAGAGAGAGAAAGAGAGTGTGACTCATGTCATTACTATTTGTTGTAGCACTGAAGTCGCTAAATTATCAGATTAAAACATCAAACAAAAATCTAGAAAACAAATAACAAAATAAAACAAAACAAAACAAAAAACAAAACAAAATATAAAGAAAAGAAAACAAAAAAAAAACAACCCCAAAACAAAACAAAAACAAAAGACAAACCAAAAACAAAACAAAAACAAAAAAACAAAAACAAACAAAAAACGACTGCATGAATACATCAAGCGACAAACCGGCGAGATTGCACACGATTTTATTTTGTTTGTATGTTTGGTTTGATTTTATGGCACATCAACCATTGTAGGTTATTTAATGCCAAATTAATTTTTATACATATAAACAGTTGTATTTCAAACAATTCAGTTTAGCATAAGTACACTTTTAGTTTACACACCGTTAAATGTAAAAACAGTTCTATCTCAAATAATTCACTTCAGCATAAGGACACAGTTTACTTCCTATAACCTATAAATAGGTCCCTATCAGATGCTGTCACTTCGGGCGAGAGTGGACCTGTGAAGAAGTGGCAATGAAGGGGTACTGCACACTCCTGAAAGCTCCAGCATTATAGGAACCCCATCATCAGATTGTTTAGTATCATATATAGGACATTCGTTAGGTGGGTCTTACCCCTGTGCAGAGGTGCCGTCAGTGTATTCTGCACCCCCAGCCGACTGGGCCAATTACATACGAGCTGAACTGGATATGGCTATGAAGGGGAAAACTGAAGAGAGAACCCGAATTTATATCTATAGCACCTCAAAATAAAGGCCATTTGGTCTAATTATATGAAAGCTCAACTTGATAATGCATAAAAGACAAGCAAGTGTAGATAATATGGTGATAGGGATAAAACGGTTAATGGCAGAGGTGAACGCAGCTAATTGGTATTAAAAAATACAAGAGCAAGCATGAAGAAAGCTGAAAAACCTGAAGAACATGAAAGTGACGGTGATGCCATTTCTAATTGGTGGCCTTGGAACATGTGACGTAACCACCTCGCTTACCATCCGTAAATCTGCTCATGTGATATATTTATCCGTGCCTCCCATCAGGCAGGATTTGACGCAAGGTCTCTTTTTATAGTGGTGATATAGGGAAGTGAAAGTTTGCTCATATGAATTATCCAAATTTGGAGCACTTTGTTTCACTAATGCATATTCTGCATTGACCCCACCAAACATGCCATTCCAAAGACGGTGGAAGTGCATATTCCATTGGTGTGGGTGAGCTTGGCTGACAATATGGGACAGGGTTAACATCCCACGGTACAGTCACAGACTGATGCACCGGAAGAGAGTGACCTCTGAACTGCATGACAATTATTTCCGCTTGATGACGATCAAACAGGCCATTCCAGATATTGAGTGGGTGTTGAACTATTATATAACTCGGTGAAGACAGGAAGTCAGGTAGTTTGGAGAGAAGATGCGGTAGAGAAAAACAGCACTCGGCAGAAGCGGCCTTCGGGACCCCCTCGATACTGAGTTTGGAGACCAGACCAGTTTGGAGATCGTATAGTTGGAGACAAGATGCGGTAGAGAAAGCCAGCATCCAGCAGAGAGGATGGCCCCTGAAACGCTGATGACCATAAGAGTGGGGGTCAATATGTTGCAGTTCTGTTCGGTTTCCAACTCCCTCTCACACACAACCCTTTCAAATAAAGTGAGAGGTATATTTTTCTAAAAGAACTGTGTCGTCGTTATTATTGTGTCGTTGTTATGTTTATGCATGCATTCATCTACATATGAGTATACAACATGTTTATATTGATTTGGTACCTTGAGTCAGACAGGTTGTTCATGGCATGGTTTCGAACCTGGGTAGACGATCTACGAAGCGGCCAAAGACAGAAAGAATGCGGCACTTGGAGGTGAGCGAGAGGAAATTTAGAAAAATCGCAGCGAAAAAAGAAGGAAAAAGAACAGACCGACAAAAAAGAACAGAAAAAAAAGAAAAGAAAGAACAAAGGAAAAAACTGGAACATGTTGGATGGAAAGAAGAAAAAAGAGAAAAGAAAAAAAAGAAAGAGAAACGCCATAGACCCTGTAAGTAAATTGCTCGTTCAAATACTTCTACCTCTGCTGTCGATTAATATTTGGGTTCATGAAAAAAGAATTTAAATTGATTATAATGTTGAAAGCATTAGTTTTAATGACAAGGGCCTTTCTAGAAGGATAAAGTTGGAAATAATTAAAAAAAATATGAGTGATCCCTAGATAAAAATTATGATTACTGCTATGTGTAATATTGTATTGCAGTGAGGGAAACTAAAAGAAAGATTGTGAGGGGAACACATGCAGACACTGAAAAGAAAAGAAAGATGACTAGGGGACAGTTACTGTCCGTTTTTATGAATTAAATTTTATAATAAACACTATTTTCATAAATGAATTTTGTTGTAGACAGGGTTTTTGTGAGTAAAATTTCGTAGTAACTTGTCAGTGGTCCGGGCAAGTGGTGATGGGAAATTAGAATTTTAATCCGAGAGATGGAATTTCGGGAGCATCGATGAGGTTGTCCAGGAATTTCGCACATTGGTGGTTTGTCTGAAGAATGCGCGTATACTTTTGCATATTTGTGAAGTTGGGAGAATCAATATTTTGGGCACCTATGGAATCAGGCCAGTTTTTTGTGTCTGACGAGGCAGACAGGTATTTTGTGAGTTCCCCACTGGAGTGGAGCTTTGAGGTTGTTATTGGAGAAGATATTTTGAAACAGGGTTTTGGAGATAATTAAGAGATGCGCAGAATTTTGACGGAATCAGGTGTAGCGAAAATTCGCAGACCCGGGTTTGGAATTGTTTCGAATTGGGAAATGTTGTTGGCCAAATTGATAAAAGTTTGGGTTGTTGAGGAAAGAACACCCGGGATATTTTGTGCAAAAAAAAAAAAAAAAAAAAAAGAAAAAAAAAAGGAAGAAAAGTACTCGGAAGCTATTGAGAAAAGTTTTATTATAAACCAGGCTTAATTTATGGTACTATGGGTTGAAATTGAATAAACTGGGAAGCGAACCTATAATTATTGTATTAAGGTAAAGACAGAGAGAGGCAGAGATGAGGTCTAAGAAAAAAAAAAAAAAAATAAAAGGGCAGTGAATGAGCAATTTATTATGGAAAACAAAAAGGTACAGAACAATGGAAAAGGGACAGAGAGGAAAAGAAAGGAAGCTTGAACACTGTTGAACACAGCATACAGAAAAAAAAAAAGAAAGAAAAGAACGAACATTTTCTAGAAAAATAGACAGTACATAGATTGAAAAAAAAAGAAAAGAAAACTGAACATTTGTGAACTGTGATTGTAATATTGTTTTGACTTGTTGTAAAGTGAAAATTTATGAGTTTGTTTGAGTTTAAAGGCGACATTAGAAAATTTTTTCCCTGTTTCATATTATGAAATTTGACGAAGACCATTAACAGAGGATTTTATACTAGGTTTACAAATATTTATAATTATATTGATTCTAAATTTTTTTTAGAATTGGGTTTTCGTGGAATAGGAAATATTTTTTTTGGGGGGGTTGTTTTTGAGCGAATCGGTGGCTGAACCGAGATTAGGACAGAGATTAATCCAAGTTGTGTTACAGATTGTTTTTTTGCAGACGGCAAAAGAAGTAATTATTTCAGATTGGAGTTCCAAGGATGGAATAAAGGAAAGAAAGGCGTGACCTGCTCCAATGTTTTTGTGGATGATGTCTGAGTCTTTCAGTCACGATGGTGTTTTGGATTCGTGCGTGATTTGGTGAAGTGAAACGAATCTGGGAAAGGCGAGGTGCCTATATATTGGTAGCCACGAGGGTTCCTGATTAAATTGAAAAAGCAACCCGGTGAGGGTTTGATCAGGTAAAGTATGTTCCTCAAGGGCTTACAAACCAATTGGCATGGTAACAGAAACTTAATGATGAAAAAAAATGAGTAACACATTGCTAATAAGTATTTTACGTGGTCTATTTTTGGTGATTTACTGCATGCGTGTCAGATTGTGATACATTCAGATGTATTGTTGTTTGATAGAATTGGGATGCATTGTTTTGGGCCATGATTTTTGTAGATTTCTGTGGAATGCTTTGGGCCTTGAAGATATTGTGTTTTAGTTTATGGAATTCTCCGGTTACTCCAGGTAGGAACCTGTTGAGCGAAGAACTGTAGTGTGGTCATGAGGAATCCAGGCGAAATGTATCGCTGGAATGACCAGGGTCACTAAGTTTGTGACCAGGATCTGGGACCAGAGTATGGTCCTTTTAGGGTTTTGAAATTATTCAAGGAATTATAGAGGGCCCGTTGTGTTTGGGAGGATAAAATATGCATCCGTATGGTACCTTGATGCACACATGTCAAGATGGCCAACAACGCAAAGATAGTGAAACA
Organism: Sepioteuthis lessoniana; assembly: GCA_963585895.1. Classification (NCBI taxonomy): domain Eukaryota; kingdom Metazoa; phylum Mollusca; class Cephalopoda; order Myopsida; family Loliginidae; genus Sepioteuthis; species Sepioteuthis lessoniana. The sequence continues at coordinate 21,014,146 of OY757914.1, forward strand.
AATTGAGATAATAATTAGCCAGGCAAGTGTTACATAAGAAGAAGGTCACCTTCTAAGTAAGATTTTGTTTTGCTGTGGTTCAAGTAATTTCTTTTGTGTTTTCAGCTATTGTTGTCCTGGAGAATTATTCTGTAAAATATGCGTGTGAGGGCGATGGAGACGGACGTGAAGAAAATTCCATAGGTGGAATTTTGAAAAATAATTAAGGGATGATTGTTGTATATTGACCTCCGACCCCGCCAAACATGCCATTCCAAAGACGGCGGAAGTGCATATTCCATTGGCGTGGGTGAGCTTGGCTGACAATATAGGACAGGGTTAAAATCCCACGGTACAGTCACAGACTGATGCACCGGAAGAGAGTGACCTGTGAACTGTATGACAGTTATTTCCGCTTGATGACGATCAAAAATGCCATTCCAGATATTGAGTGGGTGTTGAACTATTATATAAGTGAGTGCACGGGAAATTCAATCAGTTTGGAGAGAAGATGCGGTAGAGAACGCCAGCACCCAGCAGAAGGGGCCCTCGAGACCCCCGATTGAGTTTGGAGACCAGACGAGTTGGAGACAAGATGCGGTAGAGAAAAACAGCACCCGGCAGAAGGAGCCCTCGGTACCCCTGATTGAGTTTGGAGATCGGAGAGTTTAGAGACAAGATATGGTAGAGAAAGCCAGCACCCATCAGAGACCTGGGCCCCCGGGCCTCCGGTTGAGCAGCACAGGAGAACGGGAAAGAAATGCGGTTATGGCCAATAGAGGGGAGCTCAATATGTTGCAGTTCTGTTCAGTCTCCAACTCCCTCTCACACACAAAACTTTCAAATAAAGTGAGAGGTATATTTTTTTTTAAAAAGACTGTGTCGCTCGTTATTATTGTGTATCGTTATGTTCTGCATACCTCTGCAAATGTGCATACGTCTTTATTATTGTGTTGAGTATACAAAACGATGCCATGATATCAGTATCGCACGCTGTTATTCTACAGATGCATTCGTTCAGGAGACGGCGGTGTCACAAAAAAAAAAAAAAAAAAAAAAAAGACAACACAAGTTTCGGGGGACTGGACCTGCTCACGGATGAAGATAAGTGTGTCACATCAGGACCTTTCTCTAACTCTGCTCTCCCACTCTTGCGTAAGGCACAAATTCTAACTTGCTGCTGCTATTGTTGTATAGCCATCAAACATGATTTACGAAATTCAATGAACAAACGAAACACTTCTTTATAAAACGATATCTCATTTTATTCACGAAAGGGGCCCATAGATTGTTGTTAGTTTGAGAGATAGATGGAGAGACATATACTCAGAGAGGGGACATCTTCTTGCCCCATATCTTCTGCCAACACTTGCACCCCCTTGCAAGCCGTATCGTCAGAGACGTCATAATGCCTCTGATCGGCTGCGTGTCCTTGGCTCGACTCCCGATTCTCTGGTCTTTGTCTAAATCTGACCGCGTGGTTTGCATATCACATAGTCTCCTTCCGGTTACACACCTGATCGACCAGCATGCCCCGACGCACTGCCATTTCCCTGTTTACTAATCACAACGTGACAGCTTGTCAAAGCACACGGGGTCACTAGGATCGAAAAGAATATCTATGTCATATGTTATATAACACTATATCTTGTCACCAACAACAAAATGATTCCATCTTCTTCGTCTAACTCGTCTCCCTGGTCAATACCAACCTACTGACCGCCGTCAAATCACTCTCACAATTACCCTAGCCAACTGAGTGTATTGTCGTGGTGTAATGGATAAAGCGCTTGACTGCAGAGATGTAGTATGCGATGTCGAACGCCAGTTGCTCTATTACGTTTCCTTTTTGGTCAAATACTCTTAGGAAAGGCATGAACCCCCTTATCCTCCCAGCAATGGGTTAAATAGTACCACTACTGTTCTTCTAGAAGAAATGGCTGTGGCCAGTAAATAACTTACAAAGGTTGATATGCCATTAAACAAAGGAACCCGACTGCGCGTGCGTTTTTCTCTACTTCCGGACACAGAACACATATATGACCGAACATAACAATATTTCCAGACTATGTCTACAGGACACCTTAAAAAGTGTGACAATAAAATTTAATTCTTTTAAGTTGCAACATAAGCGGTCCTCTCAACCTTATCTGACTACCTCCATTTAGACTGGAAGAAGTAAATAAATATCCTTCTTCACCAAAAATACACGCTCAAAACATATACGCCCACCACCGATCCACAACCACAACACACATACTCAACGTATGATTACACACACACTTGCGCCGACATGCCTGAGCGCCCCAATACATATATCTTTTTTATATATCGGTGCTAATCTCGCAACTTACCCATATATATGCACACATATACTATGTACGTACTGCCACACGAAAGTCACACACTGTTCCCAAAGGTTTGAAAAAGAGGCTATGGAAACTGGAAATAAAAGAAACTATCGAGACCACTCAGATCCCAGCACTGTTAAGATCAGTTAGAGTACCTCGAAGAGACCTGAACCCTGAAAAGACTTGCTGTCACTTAAGCTGCCGTGAAAAACCACCGATTGGTTGTTGGTTGGTTGGTTGGGTTTTAAGGCATATCAACCTTTGCAGTTTATTTAGCGCCAAATCCATTTTTATACAAATAATCAGTTCTATTTCAGACAATTCAGTTTAGCATAATCACGCAGTTTAAATGTAAGTACAGTTTAAAGTGAAAAACATTTCTATTTCATGCTATTCAGTTTAGTCAAGCAGTTCTAATTCAACTAATTCAGTTTAGTATAAGTACAAATTTTGTTTACACACAGTTAAATGTAAAAACAGTTCTATATCAGTTAAAATCAGTTTAGTGTAATTGCAGTTTCAATGTCAAAAAACAGTTCCATTTCAAATAATTCAGTTTTGTTTAAGCGCACAGTTTAAAGGTAAGTGCAGTTTAATTGTCAAAAAACGTTTCTATTTCAAGCTATTCAGTTCAGTCAAACAATTCAGTTTAGCATGAATATGCCGTTAGTTCTATTTAACCCATAGATAGGACACTATCAGGTGCCACCCAGCCGGGTCAGAGTGGACCTGGGAGCAATGGCAATGAAGGGGTGCTCCGCTTTCCCCAAAGCTCTTGCATTACTGGAACCTCACCATCAGATTGTTTAGTGTCATATCCAAGACACCCATTGGAAAGTCTCACCCGTCTGCAGAGGTACAGTCGGTGTATTCTACCGCCCCAGTCGACTGGGCAACCACTGATTGAAGCTAGTGTGAAAAAATCGCATAGAATGAAAATAATCAGGAAAGATTGGTTCTTGGAGCTTGAAATTCTGGAAATATGTTGTCTGGTAAGAACCCCTATCCCAACAAGTACTCTCCAAAAGGACTTGAAATGAAAAAATCTGAACGAAAACCAGTCATCACAGCTACAGTAAAAACAAAAACAAACAAAAAAAAAAACAAAAAAAAAAAAAAAAAAGAAAAGAAAGAAACGCGGTTGAGATGATGAACAAAATCATCTCAACCGTGTTTCTTTCTTTGTTTTTGTTTTTGTTTTTACTGTAGCTGTGATGACTGGTTTTCATTCAAATTTTTTATTAGACGAGAAATAGTATATGTGGAAGTACTATATGTATATGCAAATACTATATATATACTATATAAAACTATATATGTACTATGTATGTACTATATATACTAGGCCATTGGCATAATGGTTTGTGTGTTCGCCAATGGTCCGGGAGACCGTGGTTCAATCCCAGGTCGAGTCATACCAAAGATTCAAAAAATGGTACTTGATGCCGCCTTGCTTAACACTCAGCATTATAAAGTACGGATCAAGGGCAAAGTTGAGCAATCCAGGGAATGAAGTCGCTCCCCCCTACACCTCGGTGTAGTAGCTATTGAAAGGGGAGCCTTCGGGTTGCCCTCGACTATGGTTGCCAACAAAAATGTACTATATGTTGACAGGTAAGTCATGAAGAATCCCTACCACCAAAAGTACTTTCCAAAAGGACTTAAAATGAAAAATCTTAACGGAAACCTAAGTCATCACAGCTACAGTAAAAACAAAAAACAATAAAAAGAAAGAAAGAAAGGAAGAAATACGTCTGAGATGATAAAGAAAATCATAATAGAAGAGAAGTAGTATGACTGCCATTAGAGAATCGAAACTGGAAAAAAAATTCAACTGGAAACAGAAAAGGAGAATAAATTAGGATAATAAAATAAAATAAATAAAATGAAAATATTCCCGCGGAGAACATTACCCAATTGAATTATCTAATCCTTGCGGGAGCGAGATAAACAGCTGTAACATAGGGGACTTGAAAAGAAAAAAAAAGAGAGCGAAAATGGGATGGAAAATCAGATTGGAACCACAAATGAAGAAATTACGAAGGAAAACACCCACCCACACATAAATGGAATATGAAACTGGTTTAAATTAAGTTTTACTTCTTTTAATAATAATAATAATAATAATAATATGATAGGGTTCCACAAAACTGGATCATAAACTGACTCAAAATGTATAAAATATCACATGAAGTCATACACTTTATCGAAAATACCACGGAAACCTGGAAAGTGGAGCTGACAGCAGAAGGAAAAAGCTTAGCTGAAACAAAGATCCAAAGAGGTATTTTCCAAGGAGATGCACTATCACCCTTACAATTCATAATAGCTATGATGCCACTTAACCACATACTCAGAAAATGCACAGCCGGATTCTAACTGAGCAGATCGCAAGAAAAGTTCAATCATCTAATGTACACGGATGGCATTAAACTATTTGCAAAACATGAAAAAGAACTGGAAACTCTCATACACGCCGTTAGAATATACAGTCAGGACATAGGAATGGAATTTGGCATAGAAAAATGTGCCATGCTAGTAATGAAAAGTGGCAAACGATATATGACTGACGGAATGGAACTACAAAATCAGGACAAAATTAGAACGCTCGGAGAAAATGAAACCCACAAATACTTGGGTATCTTGGAGGCTGACACCATCAAACAAGTGGAAATGAAAGACAAAAAGAATATCTCAGGAGAACTAGAAAACTACTCGAGACAAAACTCTTCAGCAGAAACCTCAACAAAGGAATAAATACTTGGGCTGTGCCCCTCGTTAGATATTCGGGACAAACAAATGGATCAAAGAACAAGAAAAGACGACGTTGACAGACTACATGTATCGAGAAAAGAGGGAGGAAGAGGACTTGCCAGCACCGAAGACACCGTTGACGCATCGATACAACGGCTCGAAGATTACAAAGAAAAACACGAACGAGGACAGATTTAGCCATCAGAAACGCTACTGACAACACGATAGACGATAGAATGACAGTAACTAGGAAACAAAAATAGGAAAAAAAAACAATATGGCCGCTTTAAACGACTAATAAATACCATCTCACACCAGAAAACCTGGACCTGGCTAAGAAAAGGAAACCTTAAGAGAGAAACAGAATCTCTCCTAATAGCAGGACAAAACAATGCCATAAGAACCAATCATATCAAAGCGAGAATAGATAAAACTCAACAAAATAGCAAATGTAGGCTATGCGGTGACAGAGACGAACCGATCAATTACATAAGCGAATGCAGCAAATTAGCACTGAAGGAATATAAGATGAGACACGAATGAGTCAGCAAGGTAATCCTCTGGGAAATGTGCCAGAAATTTAAATTTGACTACACCAACAAATGGTATATGCACAACCCAGCATCTGTCCTAGAAAATGACACACATAAACCCCTATGAGACTTTGACATGCACACGGATCACCGAATCTCGGCCAGAAGACCAGACCTTATAATAATCCTCAACAACAACAACAACAACAACAACAACAACAACAAAAAAGAATTTGTGAAATTGTCGACTTTGCTGTCCCGGGTGATGGAATAAAACCGAAAGAATCTAAAAAGAACCTTGCTAGAGAATTGAAAAAGCTGGGGAACATGAAAGTGATGATTGTACCAATTGTGATTGGTGCTTTTGGCACAATAACTAAAGGATTATTAAAGAGACTGGGGGACTTAGAAGTTGGCGGACGAGTGGAGACTATCCAAATGACAGCATCATTGAGAACGGGCAGAATACTGAGAAGAGTCCTGGAGACTTGAGGAGAATTACTCTCACTCAAACCCCAGTGAAAGACCATCAGCTAACACTGATGTGAAAAACTCTAAAGGAGTAAATAATCATAATAAGTAAGACTAGGTGGGGAAAGTGATCCACTGGGATGTTTGTTAGAAATTAACATTCTAACACATTAATTAATGGTATACTTACAAACCAGAATCTATCCTCGAAAATGAGACTATCTGGAATTTTGAGATACAAATAGATTACCTCAATCCAAGCCAGAAGATCAGACCTTTTTTCAACTGGCAAAAAAAAAAAAAAAATAGATAAATAAAAAAAACAAAAAAAAATGGCTACATAGTGGATTTTGCAGACCACAGAGAGAAAGTGAAAGTAAAAGAAGGCGAAAAGCTGGACAAATACTGACATTGCTAGAGAGCTGAAAAGGCAGTAGAACATGAAAGGGAAAGTGAAACAAAGCGTAGTTAAGACCCTTGGAATAGTCCTCAAGAACTTGAAAAATAGACTGAATGAACTGGAGATTAGAGGAAGAACTAAAACACGAGATTTTCCTCTTCTCTACACTAAGTTATGATTATGCAAAGTATAGTAAGAAAGAATTTTGCATTTATAAGGTTGTAAGAGAAATACTTTTATTAGTATCTCGCTTCCCCATCTAGCATAGAATGCTCTTCAATTTAAAATCCAGATCCTTTACAAAATAAAAGACTAATTAAATTATTACCACATCGGTAGGAAATGTAAAACAAAAGCTACCAAGATATTTTCATATTATATGTCTTTTGAAAAATTCCTTTTTAAATGCACATTTATTCGAGAAATTTCAACTTCAAGTAAAAAAAAACCCTAAAAAAAACCAAGGGTTCCTTATTCAGCATTGTTTAATCAAATAAACGTAATTGTGAAACGGTTTTCTTCCTAATTTACCAAAATGGTAATATTTTTGCATAAACGCTGAAACACTTTAAGATTTGTTTCCGATATTTTCTTTAAAAAAGTCTTAAAAACTGATCTATTTAAAAAATAAATTAATTACGAACATTTTATTGTTGAGTTAAATTTAACTCATTGAAGACTATTAGCAATTTGATAAAAGAATCAAATGTTCCATTTAGAATGCAAAAACACAAACAAAATCTATGGGGTGTGTCCTCGTGGTGTGATGGTTAAAGCGATGGACTGCGGAATCGTAGTAAGCTAATTCGTACTCCAGTCGCGCTATTACGTTCACTTTCGGGCAAATACTTTTGGGAAAGGTATGAGCCTCCTTATCATCCCAGTTATGGGTTAAATAGTACCACTACTGTTCTTCTAGGAGAATGGTTTTGGCATTAAATAACCTACAAAGATTGATATTCCATTGTACCAGATATGCGGATATGTGAAATGGACGTAGCATACCGATGTGAAATATACATATATATAACATATACATAGAAATCTCGAAACACGAAAAACACTTACGACTTCTTAGTTCAGGTACGAAACTTTTTATTACTTTTGATTTTATAGGTTATTAGACATAAGGAGAGAGATACACATTCTTTCTATTCTGGCTTTTCCATCTGCCCCCAACACGTGTGGCACCCGTAGCGCGCAAATTCGTTTGGCCTCTGCGAGCCCCGAAAGTCGACCCTTCTCGTTCGGTGTCTAGTTTTCAACTTAACTGACTTTTCAAATTTCCCAAAATCGGTGCGCGACGTCATTCGCACTCCCTAGCCCCGTTTCTTGTCTCGGATTTCTATTGTGACATCTCTGAGTGACACGTCCACTCCGCGCGCACGCACACCTACGTTAATGTTGCACCTTAGTAACCCATTCACTGAGCCGAAAGGTTCTCAGCCTAACTAAACCCAAAGGCATAAAACGAAATCCCACGGCCATTATATTACACCATTAAACAAAGAAACCAAACCACACAACAGAGAAATGAAACAATAACAAACAAAAAGAAAACGCACTATTTTAAAAATGCCTACTATCTTCTGGAAAAATTTACTGTTCATCGTCAGTATTAATAATTTTGACAATGTGAAATTATAAACTATTTTGTCCATCGATATCAGCATGGATTCCTTTGTTTCTCTTTTTTCGACATCCATCCCTATCAGTCCCCAGCTATGGGTTAATTAGTATCACAACTGTTCTTCGACAAGGAAAATAGGAGAATTGTAGTAGTCTTGTAGTGCCAGTTCGAAATACAGGGAACTGGTAATGAAAACCAAGTTTTCCTTCAGGCACAAAAGGAAAATGAGTTTGAATCTCACTGAGGGCAAATTGAAGCATTATAAGCAAATGGCACCGGATTATTAAAAAAAATCAGTCAATGTTCTTGTAACCCGTGCAAAATTTCTTGAATCTTCTGGTTAGCGTACTGTAATCAACGGCACAATCACCTTACGTATAACAAATATTTTTGGCTGCTTCCGCAACATTATGATCCAGTTCGAACACGAAAAGCAAAAGTTACCGAATTAGAACACGTTGCAATGTAAATTTTAGTGGCTTTCGAGTCACACATGGACTGAAGCAGTGCACAATGCGTGAGCGCACCAACAACCACGATATTACTAACAACAGTGGGTACTCTTTACAGCTTGAACTGCTTCGGTCACGTGATATACTCGCCACCAACAAGCCCATACCACAAAAATATGGCAAAACTTTTGATTCCCCCCTTGTATTATATTCAACCACATTTATAAAATTAGCTGCATGAAATTATTGCAATAAAATTAGCTGCATGATATCATTGCAATACTAGGAACTTATATTACTGCTTTTTTCTTTCATAAATATTTTCTTTAATTCTGTTCTCTCTTTTTTTTTAAAGGCTCTTCTTTCGCACACATCCATCACTTTTACGTTTTTTCCCTTTCATTGTTTACTGTAATGTTGTGGAAACCTTCCCTACACCGAGAAAATTGATGAAACCTTTCTCACCTCGGGGAAGATTATGGATGCCTTTTCACCCCCAATGAACCTTGATGAAGCCTTCACCCAGAGGAGATATCATGGAAACCTTTCCACTTTCATGAACTTTGTGCTAAACTCAACACCCCAGTGAATCTTTTGGAAACTTTCCCACCCTCAGAGATTCTTATAGTAATCTTCTTATCCCCGGTGAACTTTGTGCTGACTTTCCATCACTATGAATCTTGTGACAGCCTTCCCACCCACGGTTAAACGTGTGACACTGTTTCAACCCATGGTGAAACGTGAGACTGACTTCAAACCCAGTGAACATTTTCATAGCCTTCTCACTCACGGTAAACCTTGTGATAGCATTCTTCTATTGGAAACCATGTGACAACCTTCCCATCCAGAGTATGATGGGCTTCTCACCTTCGGTGAACTCCAAGACAGGCTTTTTACCACTAGTAAACTCGGTAACCATTTGCTTGACCGTCAGCAATTCTTGCGGCAAGATCGAGGAACGGTCACACGAAAGTTATAGATTTTTTAAGGGTTAGTCAGTCCATTGGAAGGAGCTAGGGATAAGCAATTTAAATATTAGAGCTAGCAAAACCGTGCCCTCTCCATTGAGAGAGGGTAACGATTTATGGACCAAGAAGATCTTTCCTTCATTGATCTAATACCTCTTTCACGTTTTCCTAATTTGAGACCAGTCGAGAGGGAAGATGAGACATAGAAATAAATTGAGCTGTATTTTTTTTAGTTCCACGTGTCTGTCTTTGTCTTTTTCTGTGAACTTGTCACTATCTTTTTTTTTCTCGTCTTTGTCCCGGCAACTTGTGCCGATACCCAGCAATGTGGCATCATACTATTTCATTTATTTCCTTCCCCTTTCGGTTTGTTATTAGACATGTACACAAGATCGTCTGATCGGCAGGGGTGTAGAATACACCGACTGCATCAGATGGTGAGGCTCCGATTTCGGATATCTGGGGAGTGAGGAGTAGCCTTTCGTTACCATTACTCCCAGGTCTACTTTGAGCCAGAGTGGTAACACCTATTAGGATTGCATCTATGGTTCAAAAGGATCTGATTAAAAATTATTATTCATATCTGATGGGATTTTGTTTGTTTTGCTGTTTAATGCCATATCAACCTTCTTGGGTAATTTAATGCCAAATCCATCCTTGTTCACGAACAGTAGTGATACTATTTAACCCATAGCTGGGAGGATAAGGAAGTTTATACCTTTCCCAAGGGTATTTGTTCGAAAGTGAACGTAAGAGCGCGACTGGAGTTCGAACTCGCTTACTACAACTTTGCAGTCCAGTCTTTAACTATTACACAACGAGGACACTCTTTTTCAGATAGGTGTATCTTCAAGACCTCCCCCGAAAAAACCCGAATAAATAAATAAAATAAAATGAAATGAAATAAATTAAGGAGTAACTACACAAAAAATATAAATATAAACATATAATGTACACGATTCCCTCACCTCTCGGCAGAAAATCATCCTGGACGAGTTGACATGCCGTTGAAATAAATCAATCTTTAACAAAAAGCTAGAAGCTGCTTACAGTACATGCTATTGCTGAATGTTCACCCATCTAATTACTGACCCAGTGCGACATTGCTTAATTTTGGTCAGGAAACGAGAGTCAGTGGTTTCGGTGTGAGTGGACCAAAGACTTCTACCAACTCTTTTTTAAAACGTTTTTTTTCTTTGTAAGTTTCGATCGATCCGAGGCATTATTATTAAGAAACTCGTTTTTTCCCTCGTTGTAAAGGGTCTATAACGGAAGTCCATTGCAAATTTCCGGTTTCCATATTTGCAAGTTTCCCGCCAGTTCTTCAATCGTACATTCAGCTAAATTGATCTTTTCTCATTCATCGCTTCTATACAAATGTTTGCATAGCAGAGTGTTGTGAATTTCAATGACATCAAGATCTAATGGGTAAAATGCACATAGAAAGTTAATGTCATGAGGATATTATAAGAGCCAATGCTAATAACAATAACAGATGTTATTAAAAAATAATTTTTTTGCGAAGAGCCACTGATTAAATGCATATTACACTCACCATTCCAGATGAATATATAACATAAAGGATATGCTCTCTCTCTCTCTTTCATACGCACACACACACATACACACACACACGCACGCGCACACATACGTACACACAAACTTACATACACATATGTATATTTTTCAAGTGAAAAATATCTGAAAAAACTCACAGCACAGAGTTTCACGATTTCGATCTTTAGGCGAGCTATTATTCAACAGGTAAGCCCCCACCAAACAAATAAAAAAACAAAATTAAAAAAACAAAACAAAAAAACAAAAAAAAAAAAAACAAAGAAAAAACCCTAGTAAACAAAAACTGCTTTACGAACACACAGGAGGATCGAAATCCTGAAACGCTGGGTTGTGAATTTTTATTCTGTCTTATATTTCACATATTTTTTTATTCTCGAAATATTTTGTGGTATTGTTATCCAATTTCGTGCATTATAGATATTTTACTGATTAAAAACGCTTTTAGTATTAACTCCTGGAGACCGGGGTTCAATCGCACGTCGAGTCATGCCAAAGACTCAAAAATGGTATTTGATGCTGCCTTGCTTAACACTCAGCACTATAAGGTGAGGATCAAGGGTAAAGTTGAGCAATCCTGAGAATGGATTAGCGCCCTCCCCTACACCTCGGTGTAGTAGCTATTGAAAAGGGAGCCTTCGGGTCACCCTCGACAAAGGTTGCCAACTTTACTTTTATATATATATATGCAGGACATTGCTGGAGAAGCAGAGATGAACTCATAAGAGATGTACTCTTATGGATCCCCACACACGGCCGCGCAAAAGCAGGACGACCAGCACGAACGTACATTCAGCAGCTATGTGAGGATACAGGTTGTTGTCCTGAAGACCTACCTAGGGCGATGAACGATAGGGAGGAGTGGCGAGAGAGGGTCAGGGATATCCGTGCTGCCAGCACGATATGATGATGATGATGATGATATATATATATATATATAGAGAGAGAGAGAGAGAAAGAGAGATCTTGAATTTTTACGATTAGAAGGTGAGCAATTATGAAAGCTTTCTCTTTTTTAATTCCCTTATTACCCACTTCTCCATTTTTTTTATTTGAAAACAAAGGATTTTACATTGCTTAATAATGATAATGATAAAAAACAACAAGATCCTATTACAATAATCGACACACTAAAAACAAGAACATAGTAACTGAAATAAACTACAAATAACAATCGTAACACCATACTCCGAAGCCACACAGAACAAATACTAACGCAAGAAGAAGAAATGAATATAGAAAATTTGAAAAGAATTATGTCTGGAAAGAAGTCTAGATTACCATCGGTGAGAAGCCAAGAATGGAAAACAGTCAATGCAGAAACTGACCCCCCACCAAAAAAAACCAACAAAAAACAAATTATTAACACCTATCTCAACGAAAAACATCATAGAATTAAATGAACTAATCTATTAGTCTGTGAAAAATAGGCGTTCCCCTAAAGACGATGAACAGAAAATCAAAACCTGGATGGGAAATTCAAGTGGAAATGCAGTTAAAAAATCTACTTCAGCAAGCAAAAAAGATAAGACAGGAAAAATGTTGAAACATATTGGAACGAGAATAAAATCGAAAAACAAATAAAATAAACAATAGAACTGGAAAAAATAAACCAGAAGGTACTGGCGAAAGAAGAAAGACTAAAAAGATATCGAGACAGGATTTTAAAAAAAGCAGACAAAATAAGACATTACAAAAAAAAAAAAAAAAACCGAAAAAATTCTACCAGCTAGTTGGGGGAGATTGCACGAAGTGGATGACTAGGAAACAAACCAATTTTGGAACAAAATATGGGAACGTAGAGAAGATAATAGAAAAGCCGAATGGATAAGCAACATGGGGAAAGAGAAGAACTCAAAGAAGGACCGAAGACGAAAATACACCTCGATTCACACCAGGCAATACTTAAAAATGTACCAAATTGGAAAACGCCAGACCAAGATAGTATACATGGATACTGATTTAAAATATTCACTTACATCAATGACAGACTGATTATTGAAACAAATAGATGCCTACAAGAAAGATATACACGAATGTATAACAAAAAGAAAGACCACCCTAATCTAAAAACACTCCCAAAATGGAACTGTCCCCAACAACTACAGACCCAAAACGTGTTCACCGATGATTTGGAAAATACTAACGTCACAAATTAGGGAGGAAATTTACAATTTGATGATAAGCCACAGATTGTTTCGCGAGATACAGAAAGGATGCCACAAGTGGACCAGAGGTACGGGAGAACTACTATACATTGATCAATTCATTTTCAAGGAAAGCAAGACGAGACGGAAAAATCTAGTAATGGCATGAATTGACTAAAAAAGGCATATGATATGGTCCCTCAAAGCTGGAAAATAGACTGTCTCAACATGTACAAAATATCTGGCGAAGACATAAAGTCTATCAAAAATACCATAGAAAGTTAGAGGAAAAAGTTTAATTCAGGCGAAAATCCAGAGTGGGATCTTCCAGGGAGAAGCGCTTTTACCACTACTATTTGTAATTGTGATGATACCACTCAATCACATATTTAGGAAAAACACCGTTGGATACAAGCTAACTAAATCGCAATAAAGAATCAGCCTCCTCATGTACATGGACATCAAACTGTTTGGGAAAAACCAAAAAGTATGGGAAACCCTGATACAAGCAGAGAGGATATACAGGGAGGATACAGGGATTGAATTTGGCATAGAAAAATGTGCCATGCTAGTAATGAAAAGCGGAAAACAACAAATGACAGAAGGAATAGAACTACAAAATAAAGACAAAATCAGAACGCTTAGAGAAATGGAAACCTACAAATACCTGAGAAGCAAACACCATTAAACATGCAGAGATGAGAGAAAAAAAAAAGAATACCTTAAGAGAACGGGGAAAATATGTAGCTGAAATGTCATCAAAGAGATAAATAACTGTCCCTCTCGTAAGATACTCGGGACCATTTTTGAAGCGGACGACAGAACTTTGACAAATAGACAAGTGAACAATAAAACCCATGACGACGCATAAGGCAATACATCCTAGATATGACGTAGACCGACTGTATGTGTCAAAAAAAGAAGGAGGAAGAGGACTTGCTATCATTGAAGATAACGTGGATGCATTGATACAACGACTAGAAGACTACATCAAAAGACTGATTACAGTGATTGAAACAATAAACGCAACATAACTAGTAAACAAAAATGGGAAGAAAACCAACTGTATGGATATTTCAAGCGACAAACAAGCGAAACACCAATACGAGAAGAGTTGGACATGGCTAAGAATGGAAAACCTTAAGAGAGAAACTGAATCTCCTCTAATAGCAGCACAGAAGATCGTCATAAGGACTATATCAAAGTAAGTATAGATAAGTTTCAGCAAAAAAGCCGATGTAGATGATGTGTTTCTAGAGACGAAACGATCAGTCACATAATAATCGAATGCAGTAAATTAACCGAAAGAGAGTTTAAGACAAGACACGATTGGGTGCGGTAGGTGATCCACTGGGAGGTGTGCAAGAAGTTTAGATTTGATCATACGAACCAATGGTATATGTACAACCCAGAATCCGTCTTCGAGAATGAAACGCACAAAATTCTTTGTGATTCTGAGATACAAACGGATAATCTAATCTAGGTCAGACGACCAGACCTAGTGATAGTAACCCCACCCCTGCCGAATAGTAGATTTTGCCATTCTGGCTGGCCACAAGTTAAAACTGAAAGAGAACGAAAAGAGAAATAAGTACCTAGACCTTGCTAGAGAACTAAAAAACTGTGGAACATGAAATTGGTGCGCTGGGTACAGTCACCCAAGGATTGATACTGGGACTGGAGGACTTAAAGTGAATACTATACAGACTACAGCATTATTGAGATCGACCAAAATACTAAGAATAGTCCTGGAGACTTAAGGAGACTTGCTGTCCCTCAGACTCTATTGGAAAACCAATAGCTTAGCCTGGTGTGAAAAACTCTCATAAGATATGCAAAATTCTCATAGATTTTGAGATAAAAAAGCACTTCTCGGCTCTTCGAAGTATTCTGGTTAATCTCGACAGTGCTGTCGTCGGGACGGGTTCAATCTTCATGTCCGACCCAGTTCACTCGATCTCTTTTTCAGGTTACTTAAACTATTCCAGAAGCTCCACCTATGATTAGTGTTACTGTTCCTCAATAATTGTTTTCTGGTTTCTGAGAAAGATCATGTATCTAATCAATTTTTTTGCTTTTCTTTATTTTCAACCGGTAATCTGATGGAACAGTAAAATCAACTCGATTTCTTTTTCGCAGACCAGGCGAGCTATAGAATAAACCGACTGCATCTCTGCAGAGGGGTAAGACCCATCCAACAAGTGTCCTTGATATGACATTAGGCAATCTGATGGTGAAGCTCCAGTTATGCTGGAGTTTTGGGAATGCGGAGTACCCCTTAACTACCATCGCTCCTCGGTCAACTCTGGCCCGGAGTGGTTACACCTGATAGGGCCCTATCTATGGGTCAAATGAAACTGTTTGACATAGAAACTGCGTGCAAACAAATTACTTATGCTAAATTGAATAGTTTGAAAAAGAACTGTTTGATCATTTACCTCCGTGTAAACAAATGGTTGATGTTCAATTGAATTGTTAGTGATACATGGCAATACTTGGGGCTATTTAACTTATGTTTACAAATCATATATATCTAATATATATGTATAAACCAGGTTTGGCATTAGATAACCTATAAAGGTTGATATGCCATAAAACCAAAACCAAAACATAACTAGGTCTGGTCTTGTATCCTGGATTGGGTGATCAATTCGTATCTTAAAATCCCAGAAAATTTTGTGTTCTGCATTGTGTGTAACTTATCCTGGTTTTTGCAGATTCCATTTGTTAGTATGATTAAACGCATACATATAGTCAAGCACATACAGTTGGTCAAATACATATATTTGTTTATACCATTTGTTGGTATGGTCAAACATTTACATTTATAAGCATATTTTTTGGCCCAATTCCTTGTTAATCATTCTTACCTACTTAGTTTTACCTATTTTTGCATTCCTTTCGTGGCAGTTAGCAGTATTTACTTATGTTATTATCCGTTTCATAACACTCTCTGTCTATCATTATTAATCTTATTATTTTACTTCTTGCAACTTTGTCACAGCAGCGTTAGCTGATGGTCTTTCACTGGAATCCGCGAGATTGCATTTCTCCTCAGGTTTCCCGGACTCAGTATTCTCGCCGATTTTATCAATGCTGTAGTTTGGATAGTCTCGATTGGTCCTCTGATTTGAAACACTTCCAGCCCCTTTTTCAAGCCTCTGGGGACCGTTGGAAGTACACCAATTTTATCATTTTACTCCTTTGAGAGTTTTTCACACCAGCGTTAGCTAATTTTTCTCAATGGCGTTTGAGAGACAGCAAGTCTCAGTAAATCTGCAGGACTCTTCTCAGTATTCTAGTCGATTTTAATAATACTGTAGTTTAGATGGTCTCGATTGGTTCTCTTTTTTCCAAGTCTTCCAGTCCCTTTACAAATCCTTTAAGGATTGTTCTAAGTGCACCAACCATAATTAGTATCACCATCAGTTTCATGTTCTATAGCTTTTTTAGTTCTTAAGCAGGGTTTAGATATTTCTTTTTTTCACTCAGTTTCACTAACTATTACTCGCACAATTCCCAGTGGATCACCCTCCCCACCCAGTCATGTCTAGTCTTATACTTTCTTTGCACTAGTTTGCTGCACTTGCTTATTATAGGATTGGTCCTTTCGTCTCTATCACCATATAACCGGCATTTACTATTTTGTTGTGACTTATCTATTTTTGCTTGAACATAGTTGGTCCTTATGGCGTTGTTTTGTGCTGCTATTAGAAAAGATTCTGCTTCACTTTCATAGCCATGTCCAAGTTTTCTCGTGTGAGATATCGTTTGTTTGTCGCTTGAAATGTCCATAAAATTGCTTTTTCCCCATTTTTGTTTTCTAGTTATTGGTTTGGTTTGGTTTCTTTGTTTAATAGTATATCAACCTTTGCAGGAGGTGCCCGTGGTGTAATGGTTATCGTCGTAGGAAATGGACACACGAGACGAGACTGATTGCATTTCATATAGCACTAATACCCTTGGGAAAGGTATGAATCCAATTATTCTCCCTCCAGCTATGGGTAAATAGTAGGGCAGACTGATTTCTTCAGCCTTGGTGAGGCAACTAGTCTAGGAGAAGGAAAACTCTGAATTCAAACCTGTTAAACTCCGCTAAAAAATTGACCTTGAGTCATATCCTGCCCGAGCAGAGGTGTTGGTAAATATGATATCAACCTTTGTAGGTTATTTAATGCCAAATCCATTCTCCTAGAAGGGCACTAGTGGTACTATTTAACCCATAGCTGGGGGATTAGGGGGTTCATACCTTTCCCAAGGGTATTTGCCTGAAAGTGAAAGTAATAGCGCGACTGGAGTACGAACTCGCTTACTACGATTCCGCAGTCCATATCCTTAACCATTACACCACGAGGACACCCCATCGAGTTATTGTTCTTTTTTTAACACCGGTATTGTTTGTATAGTTTCTGTTTGCTGGGATCTGTCTTTTGTTGCTCTGTTTTATGTTGTCTCCCAGTCAACTTATTGATATATTGACACTATCTTCAATGTTCGCGAGTTATCGCCCTCCCTCTTCTCTTGACATATGTAAAATGTCTATTTCATCTTTGAGATGTAAGGTCTTATGCATTGTCATGAGTTTTCTTGTTCTCTTGGTTATTTATTGAAGTTTTTCCTTCGTCCAATTCAAGAATGTTTTCGTGGATCTTACGAGAGCAACAGACCAGGTGTTTATCCCTTTGGTGAGATTTCTGCAATAGAGTTTTGTTTCGAGTTGTTTTCTCGTTCTCCTGAGATACTTTATGTTGCGTTCTGGTAAGTGAACGCTTGTAATATTAAATAAAGGACAAACCACGATATGAGAGGAAATAGAGATATATTCTCAGGAAAAAGTATATACAATAGAGAGACTATTAGTAGACAAGAACATAGGATTAGTGAATACAGAATAAAGATATTGTCCAACGATAGTATTGGCTTCCGTTATTACGGTAGCAAATAAGGTGACCTAGTGCGATCTCCGGTTTCCAACGCTCTGATACTATTCCTATATTTATACCATACATCTTAGTTGATGCATCGGGATGGGTAGTCAGTGATGTTTCCTTTGGGTTCATGGGGGGTTTCGGGTCTTTCAACATCAGACCCGAAGCTACTCTTCACCTTCTAGTCTACCCTGGTATTAGTAGCTACTGCTATATATGGCCGATGGACAAGTTCATTGTGTGGAAAAAGGTGGGTGATACCCAACACTTTAAAAATTTTTTCTTTCATCTCCGCTTTTTTGATGGTGTCCACTTCCAATACTCCCAAGTGCTTGTAAATTTCCTTTTCTCCGAAGGTTGTGATTCTTGCTTGATTTTGTCGTTCTATTTCTTCCGCCATTTGTCGTTTTCCGCTTTTCATTATAAGAATGGCACATTTTTCTATGCTAAATCCCATCCCTTTATATTTTCTGTATATCCTCATAGCCTGAATTAGTGTTTCCAATTCTTTTTCATTTATTATCATTATTATTATTATTGTCCTTGCAATTTTTTCACACCAACTTTTTGGATATTCCGCGAGTCTTTGAATTGTTACATCTATGCTATCCTCAAAGATGACGAGTCCTCTTTCTCTTTCTTTTCTTGAAACATAGAATCTACGTCATCTCTTGGATGTAAAACCTTGTGCATCGTCATCAATTTTCTGGTCAATTTTAAGAGTTATTATCATCATTATTATTAGATGACATTATCTGACATTTTTTTTTGAATAAAAAGGGAGAGCAAATAATTGATAAGATGAACTTGGAAATAAAAAGATCATTATTGCCTGAATCATCATACAAACCCATCTCGGCACAAGATGTTATTGTTTAATATTTGATATCAGCACTTTTAATATCAGTACATTTAATATTAGCAAATTTAATATCAGTACATTTAATATCAGTACATTTGATATCAGCACATTTAATATCAGCACATTTAATATCAGTACATTTAATAAAAGCACATTTAATATCAGTACATTTAATAAAAGCACATTTAATATCAGTACATTTGAAAATGTCCTATTGCTTAATCTCAGCAATTATTACCTCACGTATCTCCAAAAGGTGCGTGAGTTAATAATTACAATTAAAAACAACTATCACCCTAAAAAAAACAAAAAAGAAAAACAAGAAACCCCAAAGAAACAACAACAACAACAAAAAACAAAGGCAAAAGAAAAAACAATAACAAAAAATCATCCCTACAAAAAAATCAAAAAACTAAAAGGAAACGAAACAAAAAAAAAAAAATCAAGAAAGATTTTAAAAACTCAGAAAGTGAAGACCATTTTTCTTTAGGTGTATTTCATGATTGTTAATTGTTAGACAACTTTTCTGCTCGCTAGATTTGATTTTATAAACGTCAACTGTTCTTATTTCGGTTTATATCTCATGATTATCCTGTCAAGATCCATAATTTCAAAACCGTATGAACAGCCAATTTTTGATGGATCTAGTAAATTGACCATCCAGCCTTCTTCAGCTGACTGTAGCAGTCAGAAATCTGATGGAAATTTCGAACCGAAGATTTTTATTTAATCAATAAGTTTAGATTCTGTTCATTTCACGGACCATATTTCGAGATATCTCACATCAGTATTTCTTGCTATCTAATTCCTCCATCGGATATCGCGTTTTTGGTTCTTTGCAATAAATCTAAGTACATCAGTTTCACTGCTTCACCGCCCAGATAATTGAGAGAATCTGTGTTTATGTTAGACTCTAATAACATTCTCAGTTTGGGTATCTCGTATGATGTAACCGATTGCAAGTTAGGCTTATATTTACCCAACCCCTCCGAGCATGTGAATCTCAACCTCTCCGACACGAATAGGATGTGACACAATGTCAATTTTGAAGCAAATTAAAACTGGTTTGAATTCAGAGTTTTCTTTCTCCTTGATTGGTCATCTCACCAAGTCTAAAGTACCAAATAATTTGACCTATAGTTGGGACCCTAATAGGTACTACCTCTCCGGGGGGAGTAGTCTTGGAGGTAATGGTGATGAAGGAGTACTACAAACTTTCCAAAGCTCCAGAACTTAAGCCTCACCATTAGATGCATATATTTACCGGATCTCTTCTCCGCGGTAAGAACTCAGCTCTTCCACAGACATTTGGATTAACTAATTTACTTTGACAAGCAGAAAGTCTTTATTTAGACTGAATGCCCTATCAGGGTTAGAGAGCCCAGTCTATCTTTCTAGATAGCCTATTGTTGAGAGTTGATGGGGCAAGATATGGATACATGCTTTATGCAAGGAGATTAGCACGAAGTCAAATACAAAAAGCTGAAGTTTGAACTCTGGTTGTTGGTTCTATATTCTGTGCCGAAAACCGTTATGACGTCCACACAACCATTCTCTATAATGAGATTCTTAGAGTTTTTCGAATATGTGACTATCGTCTTTACTCTTAGAAAAAATTGTTGACATTCTAATGTGATGCACACTTACTTCTCGTGGAGGTAAACATTTACCTTCTGTGTAGATAGTTTCTGATTAATCTATAAACGTGTACGTTATGCAAAATAAAATACAGTGTTTTCCATAAACCTTTCTGGGTTTGGGTTTGGTTTAGTTTTATGGCATATCAACTATTGTAGGTTATTTAATGCCAAATCCTCTTTATACATATGTATCAAATATATATGATTTGGTTTGGTTTGGTTTTATAGCAGATCAACCATTGTAGGTTATTTAATGTCAAATCCTCTTTATACATATATATTAAATATATACGATTTGGTTTGGTTGGGTTTTATGACATATTAACCATTGAAGGTTATTTAATGACAAATCCTCTTTATACATATATATCAAATATATACGATTTGGTTTGGTTGGGTTTTATGACATATCAACCATTGTAGGTTATTTAATGCTAAATCCTCTTTATACATATATATTAAATATATATGATTTGGTTTAGTTGGGTTTTATGACATATCAACCATTGCAGGTTATTTAATACCAAATCTGGTTGATTCATATATATTAGATATATATGATTTGTAAACATATGTCAACAAAATGAAATAGTTCCAAGTATTGCTAGTTATCACAAAGATCAGTTATTTATTTACATACAGCTTAAGGATCAGTTCAATTTCAAACAGGTTAATTCAGCATAAGTCAAAGTTAAATGCTTCTAAGTATTGCTATTAATCCCATAGACACACCGTCTCTTTGTATGTAAATATTACCTTGGTTGTTATATATATATCTCAAAGGATTTAGCTTTAAATCACCCACAAGGGTTGAAATACCAACCAACCAACCAACTAAATCTGATTACAAGGATTTAAAGCTGATCACATAATTTCTCAGAAACCAGAAAACAATTATTGAGGAATAGTAACATTAATTTTCTATGGTGGCAGCATTAAACATTAAAAACGGTGGGAAAATACATACAATAGGAAAGATTATCTCGGCCTATGAGACGTTAACTTATGTTACAAGGCGCAACAGGAACAGACTTTAGATTTTCACTAGAAAACGCGTTTGATATGTGCACGTTGAAATTCTCCAAGAAAATAGACGTGAAGGGTCTTTTTTAAGAAACAGCTGATGTTGTTGAAATATTCATTCTGACTGCCAGTCTATCTTTGGGAGTAGCACTACATATGGTAAGAAATATTACGTAGCATTTAATTTGAGTGTGAAACTAAACCGAGGCTCCAGTTTTGGAAAATTGGGGAATGCGGAGTATCCCTTTATTGCCATTACTACCCGATCCACTTTGACTAGGAGTTGTAGTACTGTTTATTGTCCCATTTATGGGTCTAATAGACCCATTTAACAATCACACGTAATCGACAGGAACGAGCCCCCCCCATACTTAAATAACTTCACAAAATGCTAATATGAACATACAATAAATGCGATCCTTAAACCATTAGGCATAAAATCCCCCAAGACGAGCGGAGATGTTAAAAATTAATATCATCCTTTAAACTTTGCTGTAATGCATTCAAGAAAATGAATTAAAGAAAAATATACTTTTCAAATTTGGGTGATTTGCATAATGTTTGTATTTATCCACCCCCTTACCATGGGCAGAATATGACACAAGGTCAATTTAAAGCAAAGAAAAGCTGGTTTAAATTCAGAGTTTCCCTTTTCCTTGCCTGAACAAGGCGAAAGAAGCTAAATCCTGAAGGCTTCAAACTTATTTCTACCGTGAAGGATAGAACGATCCATAGTAACCTGCATTGGGAATGTACAATTTTAGGAAATTTGATGATGAAGCCATGTTGATCAATTTAGATCAGTCCAAGGTATTCAACAGGGCTGACAGTTGTTTTCTGGAAGCTGTGTAGCATGTAGCAAGTCTCAGGTTGAAATTTCATGGTTTGGTTGGGTTGGTTTGGTTGGTTTGGTTTTATGGTATATCAACCATTGTTGGTTTAAATAACCAAATCCTCTATATACATATATATGAAATTGTCAATATTTTGTTGATAACCTTCTTAAACGAGCCTGAGCTTTTTTTTGCATACAGTTAAGTAGTTTCAAGTATTGCTATATAATAGTTAAAACATCAGTCATTTGTTTGCACACTTAGTATGTTCTATTTGACCCACAGATAGGACACTATCAGGCGCTACCACTCCAGCTCAGAGTAATTAACTCTACCTTACTGACCCATTCTCACAACTGAACTAACCAATCAGAGAACTGCTAAAAAGGTCACCCAGGGGTCAAGTCTTGTCTATTATATCATTGGTTATTGTCCTTGACACTTCTAACGAATTACCAATCAACTTTTGAATTCTACACTTACTTTACAAAATTAACTAGTGACCTAATAATTATGTAACACTTGTTATTTCCCGGTAGTTGGGATTGAACTTGTAACTTCCAATTGATTTCACTAAGAAAAACTTTTCAACCAAACACCTATATCCATTGCACCATACATTTCATGTGAAATATTTTGCCTAATATTAAGAATTTGGAGGAAGTTGCTTTTATAATGTGGTCGGCTGTCTCTATACACACAGCATTTGCGAACGTTTACTAAAAACAGTTCTACTTCAAACAATTCAGTTTAGCATAAATACAGTTTAATTTCAGTTTAGCATAAATACAGTTTAATTTCAAGCTATTGAGTTTAGTCAAACAGTTCTATTTCAAAAATTCAGTTAAGTATGAGTATAGTTTTTGGTTTACGCAGTTAAATGTCAAAAACATTTCTATTTCAAACAATTCAGTTGAGCATAAGTACGCAGTTTAAATATCAAAACAGTCCTATTTCAAGCAATTCAGTTTAGCATAAGTATACAGTTTAGTTCTATTTGATCCATAGATAGGACCCTATCAGGTGCTAACATTCCGGGCAAGAGTGAACATGGGAGCGATGGCAATGAAGAAGTACTCCATATTCCCCAAAGCTCCGGCATTACTGGAACCTCACCATCGGATTGTTGGAGGGGTCTTACCAATCTGCAGAGAACAAGTCGATGTATTCTACATCACCAGCCGACTGAGTAAGTAACATTCGCTTTATCAATTTTAAAACGATAAAAAATCGTATTTTGTATTTGAATTTTAACCGACATTTCACAGCAGCGTCTATCAGTTGAATGAATGCAACGCCAGCTGAAGAAGGCCATAGAGTAAACAGCGGAAACAAGGTACTATTTACCAACCCCTCCACTCGGGCAGGATATGACACTAGGTCAATTTTTTAAGCGGAGTTTAACAGGTTTTGAATTCAGAGTTTTCCTTCTCCTAGACTAGTTGCCTCACCAAGGCTGAAGAACCTAGTCCGTCCTACTATTTACCCATAGCTGGAGGGAGAATAAGGAGGTTCATACCTTTCCCCAAGGGTATTTGCCCGAAAGTGAACGTAATAGCGCGACTGGAGTACGAACTCGCGTACTACGATTCCGCAGTTCATCGCTTAACCATTACACCACGAGGACACCCAGCGGAAACAAGGTACTAATAACATAGTCAATAAATAAATAAGTAACAAATAAGAAAATAAAATGTATGAATAAAGAAAATGAATAAATAGATAAGTAAGCAAAATAAATAAATAAATGAAAGAAAAACTAAAATAAATAAATAAATAAATAAATAAATGAAAGAAAAACGAACTGATGAGAAGGTACCTAAATATACAAAAACAGGAAAGAGAAGTAATAAAAAGATTAAATTTAGAATGTGATGATTGAATAAATGATAGATTGATAAAGTTAGAAAAATAGACAAAAAACAACTGAAGAAGGAAAGTAATGAAATGGATCTCTGTAAAAATAATATGATAAAAACTGAATATAATAATATGATAAAAAGTGAAAAGGCATAAACTAAACATATTTTGTGGAGGTGCCCGTGGTGTAATGGTTATCGTCGTAGGAAATGGACTCGGCAACATGAGTTCAAATCCTGGATGAGACTGATAGCATTTCGCATTGCACCAATACCCTTGGGAAAGGTATGAATCCAATAATTCTCCCTCCAGGGTAAATAGTAGGGCAGACTGAGTTCTTCAGCCTTGGTGAGGCAACTAGTCTAGGAGAGGGAAAACTCTGAATTCAAACCTGTTAAACCTCGATTAAAAAATGATCTTGTGTCATATCCTGCCCGAGCGGAGGGGTTGGGTAAATATGATAAACCAAACATATTAGAGCAAATAAATCAACAAATCACATAGCGTATAGATGAGCGAGGCCTATCCGGAATGACCCACAAATTTGAACAGCCTTCCCACTCCCAGTAAACAACGTATAAAAACACCATCTACAAGCAATAAATACTTGGACTGATAAACTTGCCAAGCATCACTGCCTCCGTCTCTACGCTATACTAATCATCATGATCATGTCGTGCTGCTAGCACGGATTTCCTTGACCCTCTCTTGCCATTCGTCTCAATCATTCATCGCATCCTGCAAGTCCTCTAAACTGTATTCTGTGTCTCTACAACGCTGTTGTAGATAAGTTCTTGCTGATCGTACAACACTTGCACATCCATAGGAGAAGTCGCCTATGATATATATATATATATATATATATATATATATATATATATATATATATATATATATATATATATATCTTGATAGAAAACAGCATAGATTGAGAATCAACGGGTTTTGGGACTGTCAGTTTCTCACCAATGCAATCATTAGACCATCTGTGCTAATCGTTTTGTGTTTACACAATACTAAGTTAGTCTCTCTCTCTCTCTCTCTCTCTCTCTCTCTATATATATATATATATATATATATATATATATATATATATACAATTTTTTACTGTTTATTTGTTCGTGCAGCGCTCGATATTTAAAATAAAGCCGAATGATAATAAAAATGAAATTGATGGAAGTTAGTATTCTATTATTTTATCAATCGTAATGGACTAAACTAAATGAAATGAAATACAGAGTTATATATATATATATATATATATATATATATATATATATATATATATATATATATATATATATATATATATATTTATTTTGAATGAAATCTAAATGAAATATAGTGTTTCACACACATATATATATATAATTTGGAATAAAATCCGACAGGATGAGAAAAACACATATATCTATTTTTGAAAAAAAACTCTCCTTTCAATACACCTAATTCAGAGATAAAACAATAGTCCATTACTCATCAGATTCATATACAAATACAATTTTTTATCACTGGAAATTGTTCAACCGAACGCCCAGTTGTCTGCGTTAAAATGACGAATAAATCGTATTTTATATTGAAATGCTTTGGGCATTGGAAAACAGTTGCTACCAGTTTAATGAATTCAACACTTGAAGAAGGTCGGAGAATATATGGCCGAAACGTCTTGAATAAAAATATAAATATGGGTAAATATGGGTAAATAGACAAAATTAAACAATCTATTCGAATTCTGCAAAGTTTTTTTTTATTTTGTTTCACATTTTAGAGACGAATCCACCAAAATTTCCGATAACTAAATTATCCTTCTAAAATGACAAACTTCTTTTACTTAGAAAGATTCTGTTGAAAAGATTTGAATTTTTATAAATTGCATACACTTAAAATATGCACATTTGACTAAAATGTTTAAGTTATTACATTACTCCGTTCTCAAAGCAAGCACTTTAAGGATGAAGGCATAAAAGTAAAAGCAAAACAAAAAAAAACAACAACAAAAAACAAAAAAAAAACAAAAAAAAAAAAAACAAAGAAAGACAAAACAACCCCCCCCCAGAAATTTGAAAGTGGAAATTGATTTCGACGAGGGGAAAATTTCTGTTACCATTAATAAGTAATTGGTTCCTGACTTGCCTTACATACATACATAGATACATACATGATGGTTGCCATCACGGGTTCGAGTTTAGCTGTCGTATTATATCATTTTGCAAAAACATACTTGACCGTATTATGAACAAGAAACCAGAAAATCTCTGGCACAAATTTGCCATACAACCAATCCTTTCTTCTTTCTTTGTTTTTAATAACATACTAGCCTTAGTAGGTTATTTAATGCCAAACCCATCGTTGTAAAAGAACAGCGGCGGTTCTATTGAAAGTATAGCTGAAGAGATAAGGGGGTTCATGCCTTTCCCGAAGGTTTTAATCCGAAAGTGAATGTAATAGCACGATTGGAATTCGAACTCACTCACCACAATTTCACACAGCAGCACTTTAGCCACCACGCTACGGTGACTCTCGCTACAAGAAGTTCGTTGGAAATGGAGTTCACTTTAATGCCCTTAGGAAAGGCATGAACCCCTTCTCTCGCTTGCTAAGCGTAAACAGCAGGATAAACTGGTTTTGGAGGTGCCCGTGGTGTAATGGTTATTGTCGTAGGAAATGGACACGGCGACACGAATTCAAATCCTGGACGAGACTGATTGCATTTCGCATAGCACTAATACCCTTGGGAAAGGTATGAATCCAATAATTCTTCCTCCAGCTATGGGTTAATAGTTGGGCAGACTAGGTTCTTCAGCCTTGGTGAGGCAACTAGTCTAAGAGAGGGAAAACTCTGAATTCAAACCTGTTAAACTCCGCTAAACAAATTGACCTTGTGTCATATCCTACCTGAGCGGAGGGGTTGGGTAAATATGGTAGGATAGACTGGGTTCTTTAATTCAGGTACAATAACAGTAACCTCTGACTTTAGTTGTGAAAAAGATCATTCATTAGAAAATGCTTTGATTCATAAGTTCTATGAAGTTAATTCACATCCGTGTTTTTCTGATATGTACTTGTTTCTGATCGAATCTATAGTCGCGTAATACTGAAAGAAATTTAAGAAAATAAACATAATTTACTATAATTGTATTTCCATAACACTAGAGTCAGATTTTAACGTAACGATTATCGCCATTGAAAATGGGATCGGCGACCCGAGTTCGAAACATAAACGAGACTATTTGCGTTTCATTTCACACTTGTACTCTTGGAAAAAATGAAATAATCTGGGTTTTTTTTTCAGGTATACTTGGACAGACTGTATTATTTAACTTTTATTAGGCAAAAAGTATAGAAAAAGGAAAACTCTGAACTCAAATCAGCTTCACTCCGTTTAAAAGGGGACCTTGAGTCACATACGTACATAGATACAAAAAACCGAGGAGAATATTAAAAGTTCTCGGACAGACCAAGAATACAATATCTTAAAACCATGAAAGGGTATTATCATGACTTAAGTTCGAACTTGCTTACTTTGAAACCGCAAACTTTCTCCCCAAATCCATTGGTACATAGTTTCTTAATTTTCTTCAATTAGCAAATAAAAAAGTCAATGAAAACTAAAAAAAGAATAAGAAAATTCTATCTGTGAGTCAGGGCAACTGTACTGAAGAGAATATTCTCATCGAGTGTAATAATAATAACAATGATAACAATCGGGAAAAATTCACTCAATATATATCACTAGAAGCCATGGGAAGCAGCATGATGGATGTGATGTAAGGCGGATGAATCCAAAGTTGGGTCAACAGTGTGCCTCACTAGATGCTGAGCGGAAGATCTTCATAATTCAACAGCCAGGGTCAAATAGTTCTGTCAGGAAAGTACTGCTACCCACCAATAAGTGTGGCATCTATTGATGAGAGGAAAAATGGTCAAACTTTAAGTTTTTTTTATGACCCGTTTATAAGTTCTCT
Source organism: Sepioteuthis lessoniana (assembly GCA_963585895.1). Lineage (NCBI taxonomy): Eukaryota > Metazoa > Mollusca > Cephalopoda > Myopsida > Loliginidae > Sepioteuthis > Sepioteuthis lessoniana. The sequence continues at coordinate 21,042,517 of OY757914.1, forward strand.
AACCGCAAGAGTACTTGGTCACATCTATAACAGGTGCATTGATTTTAAACAACCCCTGGGTCTAGTGTAGCCACAATATAGTAGCTATGATAAAAATGAGAAATCGAAACATCACACTACGCGGGATGCAGACAACGGGTCTGGGTCTCATGATCGGCAGGTGCTCCGCTGATAGCCAACATAGAGGAGCCTGTCGTCATCCTGCAGATGTTGGCTGTTCTTTTTTTACAGGTACACGAACAACGACTTAAGTAAACACACGAACCAGAGACAATAAAACAGATAATGGACTAGGAAAGATAACAGCCTTGTACTTCACGGTTATTTTAGGTGCAATCCTACAAAAAAAAAAAAAAAAAAAAAAAAGGAGCTGGGAAAGAATGATAGAAATATCGGAAGAATGCGTTAGATTTAAGACAACAAGCCAAAGACTCGCTGAGCAAGTTAGGATGATAATTAAGAAAGATTGGTTTTCTGACCTTGAAATATTAGATATACACTGAAAAATGAATAGGGAATCAAGGCAACAGGACCCTAATACAATTATCGACTCACTAAATACTGAAAGACAAGAACTCTCTTACCGAAATAAGTTGCATACTAATAACAATCGAAACAGAACACACATAAACCACACAGAACAGACTCTAACAAAAAAAGAAGAAATGAATAAAGAAAATTTAAAAAAATTATGCTTGAAAGGAAGACTAGATAACCATTGCTAAGAAACCAAAATTGGAAAATTCATCGCAGAAGCTATGAAAATGTGGAAAGTGGAAGTAACAGCAGAAGGCCAAACTTTAGCGGAGGTGAAAATCTAAAGTGGTGTCTTCCAAGGAGATGCACTTTCACCATTGCTTTTTGTTGTAGCAATGATGCTACACAATTAAATACTTAGGAATTGCACTGGGAATTACAAAATTACTAAATCACAAGAAAATTTTTGTTACTTTATGAATATAGACGATATCAAGCTGTTTGCAAAGAACTAAAAAAGAATTGGTGACTATGATACAGACAATAAGAATATACAGCCTGGATTAAGGAATGGAATTTGCTATAGAAAAATATGCCACGCTCATAATGAAAAGTGTAAAAAGACAAATGACGGAAGAAAATGAGCTACCGACTCAAGAAAAAAATCAAAACGCTTGGAGAGAAGGAAAATTTCATATACTTGGGAAAAATTTTTAGCGAACACCATCAAATAAGCGGAGATGAAAGAAAAAATTACAAAATAGTACCTTAGACGAATCAGAAAGCTTCAAGAAAACAACCTCTGCGGCTGATATCTCATCAAAGGAATTGACACCAGGGCGGTCTCCCTTTTAAGATACTCCGAACCATTCATAAATGGACATGGGAAGAACTCAGACAAATGGACCAGAAAGTTGATGACGATGCAGAAGGTTTTACATTAGAAAGATGACAGACTCTATACGTCAAGAAAAGAAGGAGGAAGAGGACTCTCTCGCTTTGAAGATAGCATGGATGCCTCAATACGAGGACTCGAAATTTACGTTAAAAAGAACAAAGGACGAATTACTAATAGCTAATAACATCACAGACAACATAAGGACAAACATTACAACAATAACTAGGAAACATACACGTTGGTTGGTTGGTTGGTTGGGATTTATGCCATATCAACCTATGTAGGTAATTTAATGCCAAATCCATGTTTATATAAATAATCAGTTCTATTTCAAACAATTCAGTTTAGCATACAAAAACAATTCCATTTCAAACAATTATGTTTAGCATAAGTACGCAGTTTAAATGCAAGTACACACTTTAATTGTCAAGAACATTTCTATTTCAAGCTATTCAGTTTAGTCAAACAGTTCTAATTTAAACAATTCAGTTTAGCATAAACTGCACAGTTTACTACTATTATTTAACCCATAGATAGGGCCCTATCAGGTGCTACTACTCCGGGCCAGAGTAGACCCGGGAGCGATGGCAATGAAGGGGTGCTCCGCGTTCCCCAAAACTCCAGTATCATTGGAACCTCACTATCTGCAGAGGTGCAGTCTGTGTATTCTACAGCCCCAACCAACTAAGCAAGAAATAGAAATGGAAAAAAAACAACATCTGTATGTATAAAAGTGATGGCAAAATCTTACTCAAAAGGAACTGAACATTGTTACGAAAGGGAAACCTTAAGAGAGAAACTGAATCTCTTCTCATAGTAGCAAAAGAATAAACAGAAAAACAAAAAACAAAACAAAACAAACACCATGAGGACCAATTATATTAAATCTAAAATCGATAATTTGCAATTGCTAGTGAAGATTATGTGGCGATAGAGACGAAATTATTTTGATTATAAAAGAACGTAGTAAATTAACACAAATGGAGCTTAAGACTAGACACTACTGGATGGGAATGGAAACCCACAGGGAACTGTGCAAGAATTTGATTATGCGGCGATAGAGACGAAATTATTGTGATAATATAAGAAAGTAGTAAATTAACATAAATGGACCTTAAGACTAGACACCACTGGATGGGAAGGAAACCTACTGGGAACTGTGCAAGAATTTGGAATTTGACCATACAACCAAATGGTATATGCACAATCTAAAATCCGCTCAGGAGAACGGGACTCATAAAATTCTCTGGGAGTTTGAGATACATAAAGGTTACTAAATTTCCCTCAAAAGACCGGACTTAGTGATAATAACAAAACATGCAAAGAGAAAAAATAATGAAAAAAAGAGAACTTTGCCATCTCAACGAACCACAAAGTCAGAATCAAAGAAAGCGAAAAGAGAGACAAGTACTTGAACCTTGTAAGAGAACTAAAAAAGCAATAGGACATGAAGATGACGGTGATACCAATAGTAATACGCGCCCGAAAAACTGTCCCAAGAGGCTGGGAAAACGGAATAAAAGAGTTAGAAATCAGAGAACCAATCGAGACCACCCAAACTACAGCATTGTTGAGATCGGCCAGAATACTGAAGAGTGCCCTAGTGACCTAAGGAGACTTGCTATCACTCAGACTCCAGTGAAAGACCACCAGCTAACACTGGTGTGTAAAATTCGCAAGAAATAAAATAATAATAAAAAATAAATTAAAAAGAACAGAACGTCTGGCTTGAAATGTATTATATCTCTGTTCATGTTTTAGCAAGTAGTGACATCTGGAGGCGCCTAATTGAACCCTGCGGCACGATCATCTTCATTAAACTTCATTATTTGTCTACATTTATTTAATTTTAGTCACAGTTGGTCGAGAGTCGATTCGAATCGCCACAGTCTTGTCTTCTGCCCAACAAAATTTGTACCAGTGATAATCACATCTGAACGCAAGGCGGCCATTTTTTCTTTTTTTTCCCGCCTGTAACGACATCGCTTCTTTAATTAACTCGGAGCTGCTGCGTTGATTTGTTTAAACTATCAACTAGTTCGAGTGACTAAGGCCATTTCCGTAGACTTTATTCAAAGTTGGCATTTTTCTTCACGTCTCGACATTCTTTGAACTAAACCATCTCCATTCTTGATCGTGAATTATATCAATGATTTTCATCACCCCAAGCGTAATAACTAGTTACCATAGATGATAAAGGATAGTTCAATACATTTATAACACAGGATAGCATATGACATTCATGGTATAGAAAGACGAAAACAGTTTATTGAAATCAGTCAGAAAGCTCACCAATGGTTTTACCAATTGTTTGCTGTTTTATTTCCTGGCGTCTGAGGCGCCCACATTGGGGGAATGCCGACGGGGCCGAAAGTATTTTTGGATTTTTCCGGATGCATGTGGGCTGCGGCTCTGCGTTCGGACCCACTTTAAAAAAGTCCTTGTGTCTGGTGGTGGGACGGAATACAAAGTATATTGAAATCAGTAGCAAAAAAGGTTTAGTGATCCCATAAAACCATAAATGATCAAGTAGTATCGAGACCGAAGATTTACATTTATTTTAGAATTTTACAATTCAAAATTTAAATGAAGACACATGCACAGTTAAAAAACATATATCATAAAAAGGTTGATGTATAGACGTCTAGACAATGTCGCCCAAGATGGTAACACCTCTGTAACCAAAAATTAAATTACATAAATGTATATACTTAAAATATACCGCTTAAGTGGCGAACACAGTACTTGGTGTCCTGACAGCGGATATATAAAGGTTAGTTTGAAGACATCGTGAATACCGGCATAATTGTCATTCAACGAATAGATATGCTGCCCTATCTGTTAATTTTTCACACAGATAGACAAATAGACAGAACCACACACACACACACACACTCTCATATGCAATTTAATTCTGATTATATATATATATATATATGCGTGTGTGTGTGTGTGTGTGTGAAATGATTTGGTGACGAAGCATATCCATTCCTTTAGTGAAAATCATTTCCTAAGAAAAATGAAGAGAAGAATATATATATATATATATATATGGATATATATATTTTGATAAAAGCACATATATTCTGTTTTGTCTGCACTCATATTTGTA
>OY757914.1:21052003-21449503 GCA_963585895.1 Sepioteuthis lessoniana
TAGAAATGTAATCTGCGTATTCTACACCCCCAGCTGACTGGGTTGAACACTTTTGGCCTTAAATCATTACTAAGCTAAACTTTGTAAATAACTGTTTTTTTTTTGCGGAAGGCAGTTTAACAAGTATGGTTGCCAATCACATATTGTATAAAAATCGACCATCACAACCATTTTAAACAGCTAAACACTTCATTATATCAAGCAGATCTATGTAACTCACAGATGAAACACTAAAATGTACTTCTTCTCCAGATCAGAGTGGACCTGGGAATAATAGTAACAAATTGGTGATTCCATATTACCCTGAGCTCCAAGAACAAGTCCACAACACCAGATACAGATCAGGACATGAAAGAAATTGTAATGATTTGATCAAATTTGATTTCATCGTATATTAATCATTGTAGGTTATTTAATGACACATCCTCTTTACACATATATATTAAATATATACGATTTGGTTTAGTTGGGTTTTATGACATATTAACCATTTTAGGTTATTTAATGACAAATCCTCTTTATACATAGATATTAAATATATACGATTTGGTTTAGTTGGGTTTTATGACATGTTAACCATTGTAGGTTATTTAATGACAAATCCACTTAATACATATATATCAAATATATACGATTTGGTTTGGTTGGATTTTATGACATATCAACCCTATTTTATTTAATGACAAATCCTTTTGAAACATATACATCAAATACGTATATATGATTTGTAAACACATTTTCTTGACAATTTTTAAACGAGCATAAGCTCATTCTTTTGCACGCTGTTAAATGGTTTCAAGTATTGCTATGTATCACTAACAATTCAATTAAACATCAGCCATTTGTTTACACACAGTTAAATGATCAAACAGTTCTATCTCTAACAATTCAGTTAAGCATAAGTCATTTGTTTGCACTCAGTTTAATAGATGGGAATATATCAGGTGCTTCCACTCCAAGCCAGAGTGGACCTGAGAGGAATGGCAATGAAGGTGTACTCCGCATTCCTCAAAGCTCCAGCATTACTAGAGTCTCACCATCTGATCATATTAATCCAACCCCTCCGCTCGGGCAGGATATGACACAAGGTCAGTTTTAAGCGGAGTTTAACAGGTTTGAATTCAGAGTTTTCCTTCTAGACTAGTTGCCTCACCAAGGCTGAAGAACCTAGTCTGCCATACTATTTACCCATAGCTGGAGGGAGAATAATTGGATTCAAGGGGTATTAGTGCTATGTGAAACGCAGTCCGTCTCGTCAGGATTTGAACTCGTGTCGCCGTGTCCATTTCCTGCGACGATAACCATTACACCACGGGCACCTCCATCTGATTGTTTAATGTCATATCTAGGACACTTATTTGGGGAGTCTTACTCCTCAGCAGAGATGCAGTCGGTGTATTCTAAAGCTTCAGCCGACTGGGCTGTTATTATTTCTTGAGCAAGGTATGCAATAAAAAAACTATTATTATTAGATATTATTTGTAGTTAAACTCTATAGCATTGAGACTCTTACCAAAACTATAAATATCATGCAATCTGAAATTAAGACTCCTTGTATGTATCAACATCAAACCCTCCGTCACAGACAGGATGTGACGCATTCCCCCAAAGCTCCAACATTACTGGAGTCTCACCATCTGATTGTTTAATGTCATGTCCAGGACACTCGTTGGGGGTGGGGGTCTTACCCTTTGCAGAAGTGGTCGGTGTATTCTACAACCCAGCCGACTGGCACCAATTGTAATGAGTGATAAAAAGCAAATGGAGGTGCCCGTGGTGTAATAGTTATCGTCGTAGGAAATGGACACGACCGGTACGAGTTCAAATCCTGGACAAGACTGATTGCATTTCACATAGCACTAATACCCTTGGGAAAGGTATAAATCCAATTATTCTCCCTCCATCTATGGGTAAATAGTAGGGCAGACTAGGTCCTTCAGCTTTGGTGAAGCAACTAGTCTAGGAGTCTAGAAGGAAAACTCTGAATTCATACCCTGTTAAACTACGCTTAAAAAATTGACCTTGTGTCATATCCTGCCCGAGCGGAGGGGTTGGGTAAATATGGATAAAAAGCAAATCCTTTGGAACAAAGTGGAATGCAAGAGAAAAATGAAAAGTTCTAAAAGATGGAATAATGAAGTTGACTGGAAAATGCCAAATGGTAAATATTCCGAGAGAGGGAATCAATTAAGAAATAAATGTGCCCTATATAGATGGGACTCTAACAGGGAGTAAGGGTAACGAAATGATGGCTCCACTCTCCAAAAGTGAAGTCTCACCATCAGATACAGTTTAGTGTCATGCAACACCTGTTTTTTTTTATTGCATAGATTTATAAGTTAATAAACGTTGTCGAGAGGTTAACGTTGATGGTCAATATAAACACAGCTTTATTCTAGATAATTTTTGAATATATAGTGTATAATCAGCTGTAGAATTAAAAAATGCTTCTTTGTTTCTTTATGTGCCCAAAATTTCTGCTAGAAGAATGTGGGACCAGAAACTCTGACCAATAAAACAGACTTGGTTCAGAAAGCGCAACGTGGTGTGGTTGCAACCATATGCTTCACAAAGAACTGAAGGATTATCTATCTATCTATCTCTTTTTTTTCTCTTTATATCCTCGGTGTCTTTAATAAAGGAGTGCAGGTATGTTTTGACATCTTGTATTTAAACGACCTTAAACTTCTTTTTAGCTCTGAAAACTGTCCAACCCAGTCGGCTGCGACTGTAGAATACTCTGACTGCATATCTGCAGAGGGGTAAGATCTCCACTCTCAACAAGTGTCTAGGATACGACTATAAATCTTCTGACGGAGAGGCTTCAGGCCTGGAGCTTTGAAAAATATGCAGTACTCTTTCATTGCCATGAGTCCCATGTCCAATCTGACCCAGAGTGGTAGTACCAAATAGGGTCTTATTAATGGGTCAAATAAAACTATTAAGCCATTAAACTAAGTGTAAACAAAGGATGTTAAATTGAATTGTTAATGGTAAATAACAATTTAGCGGGTAGACTGTTTGCCAATGGCCCGGGAGAACGGGGTTCAATTCCAGGTCGGGTCATACCAAAGACTTTAAAAATAGTACTTGATACTTCTTTGCTTAACACTCAGCATTATAAGGTCCGTATCAAAGGTAAAGTAGAACAATCCAGGGGAAGGAGTAGCGCCCTCCCCTACATCTGGTTGCTGTAGCTATTGAAAAGGGAGCCTTTTGGTCACCCTCGACTACGGTCACCTATTTACAAGTGAGTACAAACAAATGAGTACAAGCTTGTTTTAAATGCTACCAATAAACTAATATACACATTTAATATATATATATATATATATATATAAACATGATTTGGCATTAAATAACCTACAACGTTTGATATGCCATAAAACCCAACCAACAAACCTACCAACCAACTTGCAAAAAATCGCTGTAGACAGTTAAAGGGGGTTTAGTTTCTAAGAGATTTTCTAGTTTAACGACATATAATCTAGGATTTTAGGAGAGAGAGAGAGAGAGAAAGAGAGAGAGAGAGAGAGAGAGGGAGAGAGAGAGAGAGAGGGAGAATGAACGCTCTGAGATCTTTCGATCTTGTTAACTCCCACTCTCAAGAAATTTATCAACCAAGCACAGTATTTTCAAGAGCTTGGCGTACAAAAGACGGTTTTGGGTTCGTTCGGAGATCTCAGATATCCTACCCCCCCCATAAAACTAATAAATGTTTCGAATGAATATTTAATTTTTATCATTTACAGAATTCAGACAATTATCTAAATCTTTATTATTATATTCACAACGTTTCGGCCGATACGTACTTCAGCTTTTTTCAGGTGTTTCTTGTCCAACTCGGGAGCAAACACGGAACTTCGAACCGAACCCTTTATTTAATCCACGTGTGTAGATTCCGTTAATCATAATCGGGTACTAGTGTCAAACTATTATAAGTATTCCTGGTTATTTTACCTGTTATCAGGATTGAACCTGCAACCTCCTGATGATTTTACAATGCCTATATCCCTAATGCTTCGTGTCTAGTAGGTTTCTGAGCCTTTCTTGAGAGGCCCTGTAAACGTTTGAGATTAAACAAATTCCCTCTCAGCAGTTCGACATATGACCGATAATATAATGTCATATGACAGATAATATCTACGTGCACACACACACACACACACACACATATATATATATATATATAGAGAGAGAGAGAGAGAACCAAGTGACTTTTGTAACGATTACCGATGCAGTTGGCAAGCGCTGGGTGATGGACAACTATTTACTGAAATGAGGACAGTAATGTATAGATGATAAGAAACGGATATCATTCAAACACCAGTCTAAACGGGATCTCCCAGTATAATTTAAAACTACTGCAGATATAACTTCCAAAATTTCTGAAGCTTTAATTGAAATCATGCCAAAAATAAGGGAGCCTTAGGATATCTAATGCATTATAATAAAATTTCGAAGGTCATGATCATGGATTTACATTAAAAAAACAATGCATTCGTAGATTACGAAACTTCCTGGTAAATCAGATTGTACACTAAACACGCACATACATACACACACACACAAATATATATATATACATATATATATATATATATATATATATATATATATATATAATTCTATTTCCTGCCCATGAGGTTAATGTTATGTGGATTCATAACACTGACTTGGGAAGACGTAGCCCTGGAGTTGGCCGTGTCCTCTGTTGGACACATTAGACATGTGGTCGCGCATTGTCGCCATAACTTATTAATTCGGCATCGCTTATGCGTGATATGAACCGATGGCCCAGTGGTAGACTTTCGGCTTCTGCATACTGTGGTTGTTGGTTCGATCTCTAGAGGTAGAGATCACGGTATGCACTGCTGATGAAACTCAAGAAGGTCAGAACAGCTGTTCAGTGTTCCGTATGTTTCATGTAGATATTTGCCGGATGATAATATATATATATATATATATATATAAACTAAAGTAAATTTAGCCCAATCGGATGGGTCAGTAGAATACGCAGATACATTTACTCAGGTGAATTTACAAAGTAAAATCCTGATTCTAAGATACGGCACAGTAATTTTAAAAGTATTCACTCAGACACATTTACAAAGTTGAACTCTAATAAAATCATTGTATCCTTTTTTTGCTACACGGTTATCCCTATTCAAGTCTACTTGGTAGGTTTTGGTCTACTAATTGTCCACTGAATGTTTGGGGTGGGTGGTAGGTGGCCGTATAGCTGCTACTTTGTCGGGTGTTGCCTCCAGGATCTGTTCAATATTGCTCGCAGCATTCTTGTGTAGTTGCTGTCAAGCTTTTTCTTCAGACGTTTGGTTAACGTCCATGTAGTGTACCCATATAGCAGTATCGCTGCTTGGAAGAAACTGCGTTTCTTTGTTAGTTGAAGTTTATTTCTGGATTAAAACCTTGATACAAAGATACGGCACTGTAATTTTAAAAGTATTCACTCAGACACATTTATAAAGTTAAACTCTAATAAAATCATTGCATCGCTTTTTGCTACACGGTTATCTCTATTCAAGTCTACTTGGTAGGTTTTGGTCTACCAATTGTCCACTGTATGTTTGGGGTTCGACCAATAAAATAAGTAGAAGTCTTACCCAGAATTTTCAGCAAAAAATCTTGAGGTCGACTTTTTTACCAGGTCGACTTGAACACCACCATTTACAGTAGATATTTATCCATCTCCTTTGCCAAGTGACCCAGTCGAGTGGGGCTGAAGAATACACCGACTGCATCTCTGTAGAGAGGTTAGACTCCCCAACGAGTGTCCAGAATAGTGTCGGCGAGACCATTTCGGATCTACGAAATGTGCCGCACGTGGTGGGGTCAGATGGAAACGTCAGCATAGTAAGAAATTGTGTTTCTCTCCTCATGTCGAAAAACCTTAAACTCAAAAAGGTTTTAAAAAGTTTCGTACCTGAACCAATTTCGTGTTTTTCGGATTCCTATGCATAATGAACATTCTATGTCTATTTCACGTGTTCGTATCTTGGTCGTATATTTTTGAACCTATATGATATTACAAAATAAGCCATCTGCCATAAAACCTCACGAAACACAAACTATATATATATATCTATATACGAGTTTGATTGCATTTCACAAAGCAGTAATACCCTTGGGAAATGTATGAATCCACTTATTCTCCCTTCAGTTATAGATAAATAGTAGGGCAGACTAGGTTTTTCAGCCTTGGTTAGGCAACTAGTCTTGGAGAAAGAAAAATCTGAATCAAAACCTGTTAAACCCCGCTTAAAAATTGACTGTATCACATCCTGCCGTGCGGAGTGGTTGATAAATATTTTTATATATATTTCTAAGAATATGTAAAATGTAAACAAACGAAAGCTGCTACAAAGGGCCTTATAATTCTCAAGCTGACGTGGTTCCCATCTTGGCTGAGTGGTATGATATTACGTCTAACGTAAAGTTGGGCGAGTTTCGATACCAGCTTCAGGCGTCCTACGTGTCTAGCCACACTGAAGAGTTGTGGTACAACGAAACAGTCTGTCTGTGGATGACAATATATAAAGAGGATTTGCCATTAAGTAACCTACAATGGTTGATATGCCATAAAATCTAACCAAACCAAACCTAAAATAAATTGTTGCTCCCTCACTATGCTTTGGTTGTTTCCTCATAACTTGGTTTCATGCTTTCTTATGAGTGTGTGTATGTGGGGGGGTTGAGAGCAATCAAAGCAACCTTCAGATAAGAATAGCATTTCTTCCCTTCTATCAAAATTCGTGAGACTGTCTGATAGGGAGCAGCAGCCACAGACGGGTGAATGAACAGAAATTCACATTAGGTTTTATCTTGCTCTACTGGCATGTATTGAGCACGTTTTTATTTTTATCTTTTGAAGAAACATCTTTAAAACTTGCTTATATATATATATATATATATATATATATATATATATATATATATATATATATATAAGAAAGAGACGAGGAAAAGATAAAGAGGAAAAGAAGAGAGAATTAGAGAGAAAAAATAATGAAGTTATAAGTGGGTGAGTTGAAAACTCTGAGAAAAACAAATCGCTAAAAAATGACGGAATTATCGTAAAATATGAAAGAAAAATCAATTATCGATTTTTTTGTTAACAACAGAGAAAAAAATAATTAAAACTGATTTTTTTTCTTCTTCTAAGGTCTTTAATTAGAAGATTTTTTTCCAAGTAAATATTGAATGTCGTCTGCCTCGAAATGAAATAAAAAAGACCCCCCCAAAAAAAAACCAAACAAAAACAACAACAAAAATAAAATAAACAAAATAAAACAAAAAGAAAAGCACAAGAAAAATAACATAGCACACTGGTCCATTCATACACTTTGATCGCTTCATTCCCTAAAGAACTTCACAATATTAAAAGTCATTGTGAAAAAATTAGACAAGAAATAAACAAATAAATAAATAGATAAAAATAAATATAAAAAAGACCCTCGACCCTAAAAAAAAGCCCAACAACGATAAAGTGTCACCACTGTAATAAAGTGTTTGATCAACAGATTTGTTCCTGGAGGAACCATTTTCCGTACTTTTCCATACAGTTAAAATCCATTTCTAAAGCCCTTAAACATGATCACCCTGTCAGAGAGGCTTAGAATATGCCAACGGAATCCCATTTGCAGAGGGAAATGTATTTACTCAATCCCTCTGCCACTAGCAGGATGTAACAAAAAATAAATTCAAAGCGGAGCACAGTTGGTTTGAACACAGTGTTTGCCTTCCGACTTGTTGTCTAACCAAAGCAGAAGGTTGAAATAAATAATTCCTAAAATAGAGTAAATATTGTTGATAATCATTTGATGACACTTATTTTGCTGGTCACTGCAATACCCCAGTCTTTAGAAAAAAAATGCTAACCCCTAGTAAGAATGGCTAAATGATATTTTTGTAATATAAGAAAAATAAAATGGAATGTGCCATGTTCTATCAGTATTTGGATGATCATGGCTCTTCATAGCTTCCTGTAACATAGCCATACATAAGTATGTGAAACGTACATAGAATGATCATAACATATATACATAGAACATAGGAATCCCGAAACACGAAAAACACGTAACGACTTCTTAGTTCAGGTACGAAACGTTTTATTACCTTTGAGTTAAAGGTTTCGACATAAGGAAGAGAGATACACAATCTTTCTATGATGACTTTTCCATCTGCCCCACCCCAACACGTGTGGCACCCGCCACTAGGCCACTGTCCTGGTTTCAGCGAGCAAGCGAAAGCCAACTGTCTTTTTCCGAGGCAGAACTGAACTAACTGACTTTTTCAAAATCTCCAAAATCCTCCGCGTGCTTCCGGTGCATGACGTCACCCTCACTCTCTAGCCCCGTTTCCCATCTGGGCTATTGTGATATCTCTGAGTGACACGTCCGCTCCGCCCGCGCGCATGAACACCTGCATTAATGTTGCACCTACGTAACCCATGCACTGAGCCGAAAGGTTCTCAGCCTAACTAAACTCAAAGGCATAAAACGAAATCTCTCGGCCATTATATTACATTCCTTTATCTGTAAACGGATCATGTCTGTTGTTGGAGGACATAAGCATTCGATTTCCTTTTTCATTAGAATAGAATGTGCTATGTCCTATCATTACTTAATTGACCATGGCTCTTCCTAGCTTCCTTTATCTGTCAACGGATCTTGTCTGTTCTTGGGAGATATAGGTACTTGATTTCCTTTTTCATTAGAAGAGAATGTGCTATGTCCTATCATTACTTAATTGACCATGGCTCTTCCTAGCTTCCTTTATCTGTCAACGGATCTTGTCTGTTCTTGGGAGATATAGGTACTTGATTTCCTTTTTCATTAGAAGAGAATGTGCTATGTCCTATCATTACTTAATTGACCATGGCTCTTCCTAGCTTCCTTTATCTGTCAACGGATCTTGTCTGTTCTTGGGAGATATAGGTACTTGATTTCCTTTTTCATTAGAATAGAATGTGCTATGTCCTATCATTACTTAATTGACCATGGCTCTTCCTAGCTTCCTTTATCTGTCAACGGATCTTGTCTGTTCTTGGGAGATATAGGTACTTGATTTCCTTTTTCATTAGAATAGAATGTGCTATGTCCTATCATTACTTAATTGACCATGGCTCTTCCTAGCTTCCTTTATCTGTCAACGGATCTTGTCTGTTCTTGGGAGATATAGGTACTTGATTTCCTTTTTCATTAGAATAGAATGTGCTATGTCCTATCATTACTTAATTGACCATGGCTCTTCCTAGCTTCCTTTATCTGTCAACGGATCTTGTCTGTTGTTGGAGGACATAAGCATTCGATTTCCTTTTTCATTAGAATAGAATGTGCTATGTCCTATCATTACTTAATTGACCATGGCTCTTCCTAGCTTCCTTTATCTGTCAACGGATCTTGTCTGTTCTTGGGAGATATAGGTACTTGATTTCCTTTTTCATTAGAATAGAATGTGCTATGTCCTATCATTACTTAATTGACCATGGCTCTTCCTAGCTTCCTTTATCTGTCAACGGATCTTGTCTGTTCTTGGGAGATATAGGTACTTGATATCTTTTTCATTAGAATAGAATGTGCTATGTCCTATCATTACTTAATTGACCATGGCTCTTCCTAGCTTCCTTTATCTGTCAACGGATCTTGTCTGTTGTTGGAGGACATAAGCATTCGATTTCCTTTTTCATTAGAATAGAATGTGCTATGTCCTATCATTACTTAATTGACCATGGCTCTTCCTAGCTTCCTTTATCTGTCAACGGATCTTGTCTGTTCTTGGGAGATATAGGTACTTGATTTCCTTTTTCATTAGAATAGAATGTGCTATGTCCTATCATTACTTAATTGACCATGGCTCTTCCTAGCTTCCTTTATCTGTCAACGGATCTTGTCTGTTCTTGGGAGATATAGGTACTTGATTTCCTTTTTCATTAGAATAGAATGTGCTATGTCCTATCATTACTTAATTGACCATGGCTCTTCCTAGCTTCCTTTATCTGTCAACGGATCTTGTCTGTTGTTGGAGGACATAAGCATTCGATTTTCTTTTTCATTAGAAGAGAATGTGCTATGTCCTATCATTACTTAATTGACCATGGCTCTTCCTAGCTTCCTTTATCTGTCAACGGATCTTGTCTGTTCTTGGGAGATATAGGTACTTGATTTCCTTTTTCATTAGAATAGAATGTGCTATGTCCTATCATTACTTAATTGACCATGGCTCTTCCTAGCTTCCTTTATCTGTCAACGGATCTTGTCTGTTCTTGGGAGATATAGGTACTTGATTTCCTTTTTCATTAGAATAGAATGTGCTATGTCCTATCATTACTTAATTGACCATGGCTCTTCCTAGCTTCCTTTATCTGTCAACGGATCTTGTCTGTTGTTGGAGGACATAAGCATTCGATTTCCTTTTTCATTAGAATAGAATGTGCTATGTCCTATCATTACTTAATTGACCATGGCTCTTCCTAGCTTCCTTTATCTGTCAACGGATCTTGTCTGTTCTTGGGAGATATAGGTACTTGATTTCCTTTTTCATTAGAATAGAATGTGCTATGTCCTATCATTACTTAATTGACCATGGCTCTTCCTAGCTTCCTTTATCTGTCAACGGATCTTGTCTGTTCTTGGGAGATATAGGTACTTGATTTTCTTTTTCATTAGAATAGAATGTGCTATGTCCTATCATTACTTAATTGACCATGGCTCTTCCTAGCTTCCTTTATCTGTCAACGGATCTTGTCTGTTCTTGGGAGATATAGGTACTTGATTTCCTTTTTCATTAGAATAGAATGTGCTATGTCCTATCATTACTTAATTGACCATGGCTCTTCCTAGCTTCCTTTATCTGTCAACGGATCTTGTCTGTTCTTGGGAGATATAGGTACTTGATTTCCTTTTTCATTAGAATAGAATGTGCTATGTCCTATCATTACTTAATTGACCATGGCTCTTCCTAGCTTCCTTTATCTGTCAACGGATCTTGTCTGTTCTTGGGAGATATAGGTACTTGATTTCCTTTTTCATTAGAATAGAATGTGCTATGTCCTATCATTACTTAATTGACCATGGCTCTTCCTAGCTTCCTTTATCTGTCAACGGATCTTGTCTGTTGTTGGAGGACATAAGCATTCGATTTCCTTTTTCATTAGAATAGAATGTGCTATGTCCTATCATTACTTAATTGACCATGGCTCTTCCTAGCTTCCTTTATCTGTCAACGGATCTTGTCTGTTCTTGGGAGATATAGGTACTTGATTTCCTTTTTCATTAGAATAGAATGTGCTATGTCCTATCATTACTTAATTGACCATGGCTCTTCCTAGCTTCCTTTATCTGTCAACGGATCTTGTCTGTTCTTGGGAGATATAGGTACTTGATTTTCTTTTTCATTAGAATAGAATGTGCTATGTCCTATCATTACTTAATTGACCATGGCTCTTCCTAGCTTCCTTTATCTGTCAACGGATCTTGTCTGTTCTTGGGAGATATAGGTACTTGATTTCCTTTTTCATTAGAATAGAATGTGCTATGTCCTATCATTACTTAATTGACCATGGCTCTTCCTAGCTTCCTTTATCTGTCAACGGATCTTGTCTGTTCTTGGGAGATATAGGTACTTGATTTCCTTTTTCATTAGAATAGAATGTGCTATGTCCTATCATTACTTAATTGACCATGGCTCTTCCTAGCTTCCTTTATCTGTCAACGGATCTTGTCTGTTGTTGGAGGACATAAGCATTCGATTTCCTTTTTCATTAGAATAGAATGTGCTATGTCCTATCATTACTTAATTGACCATGGCTCTTCCTAGCTTCCTTTATCTGTCAACGGATCTTGTCTGTTCTTGGGAGATATAGGTACTTGATTTCCTTTTTCATTAGAATAGAATGTGCTATGTCCTATCATTACTTAATTGACCATGGCTCTTCCTAGCTTCCTTTATCTGTCAACGGATCTTGTCTGTTCTTGGGAGATATAGGTACTTGATTTCCTTTTTCATTAGAATAGAATGTGCTATGTCCTATCATTACTTAATTGACCATGGCTCTTCCTAGCTTCCTTTATCTGTCAATGGATCTTGTCTATTCTTGGGAGATATAGGTACTTGATTTCCTTTTTCATTAGAAGAGAATGTGCTATGTCCTATCATTACTTAATTGACCATGGCTCTTCCTAGCTTCCTTTATCTGTCAATGGATCTTGTCTGTTCTTGGGAGATATAGGTACTTGATTTCCTTTTTCATTAGAATAGAATGTGCTATGTCCTATCATTACTTAATTGACCATGGCTCTTCCTAGCTTCCTTTATCTGTCAACGGATCTTGTCTGTTCTTGGGAGATATAGGTACTTGATTTCCTTTTTCATTAGAATAGAATGTGCTATGTCCTATCATTACTTAATTGACCATGGCTCTTCCTAGCTTCCTTTATCTGTCAACGGATCTTGTCTGTTCTTGGGAGATATAGGTACTTGATTTCCTTTTTCATTAGAATAGAATGTGCTATGTCCTATCATTACTTAATTGACCATGGCTCTTCCTAGCTTCCTTTATCTGTCAACGGATCTTGTCTGTTCTTGGGAGATATAGGTACTTGATTTTCTTTTTTCATTAGAATAGAATGTGCTATGTCCTATCATTACTTAATTGACCATGGCTCTTCCTAGCTTCCTTTATCTGTCAATGGATCTTGTCTGTTCTTGGGAGATATAGGTACTTGATTTCCTTTTTCATTAGAAGAGAATGTGCTATGTCCTATCATTACTTAATTGACCATGGCTCTTCCTAGCTTCCTTTATCTGTCAATGGATCTTGTCTGTTCTTGGGAGATATAGGTACTTGATTTCCTTTTTCATTAGAATAGAATGTGCTATGTCCTATCATTACTTAATTGACCATGGCTCTTCCTAGCTTCCTTTATCTGTCAACGGATCTTGTCTGTTCTTGGGAGATATAGGTACTTGATTTCCTTTTTCATTAGAATAGAATGTGCTATGTCCTATCATTACTTAATTGACCATGGCTCTTCCTAGCTTCCTTTATCTGTCAACGGATCTTGTCTGTTCTTGGGAGATATAGGTACTTGATTTCCTTTTTCATTAGAATAGAATGTGCTATGTCCTATCATTACTTAATTGACCATGGCTCTTCCTAGCTTCCTTTATCTGTCAATGGATCTTGTCTGTTCTTGGGAGATATAGGTACTTGATTTCCTTTTTCATTAGAAGAGAATGTGCTATGTCCTATCATTACTTAATTGACCATGGCTCTTCCTAGCTTCCTTTATCTGTCAATGGATCTTGTCTGTTCTTGGGAGATATAGGTACTTGATTTCCTTTTTCATTAGAATAGAATGTGCTATGTCCTATCATTACTTAATTGACCATGGCTCTTCCTAGCTTCCTTTATCTGTCAACGGATCTTGTCTGTTGTTGGAGGACATAAGCATTCGATTTCCTTTTTCATTAGAAGAGAATGTGCTATGTCCTATCATTACTTAATTGACCATGGCTCTTCCTAGCTTCCTTTATCTGTCAACGGATCTTGTCTGTTCTTGGGAGATATAGGTACTTGATTTCCTTTTTCATTAGAATAGAATGTGCTATGTCCTATCATTACTTAATTGACCATGGCTCTTCCTAGCTTCCTTTATCTGTCAACGGATCTTGTCTGTTCTTGGGAGATATAGGTACTTGATTTCCTTTTTCATTAGAAGAGAATGTGCTATGTCCTATCATTACTTAATTGACCATGGCTCTTCCTAGCTTCCTTTATCTGTCAACGGATCTTGTCTGTTCTTGGGAGATATAGGTACTTGATTTCCTTTTTCATTAGAATAGAATGTGCTATGTCCTATCATTACTTAATTGACCATGGCTCTTCCTAGCTTCCTTTATCTGTCAACGGATCTTGTCTGTTCTTGGGAGATATAGGTACTTGATTTCCTTTTTCATTAGAAGAGAATGTGCTATGTCCTATCATTACTTAATTGACCATGGCTCTTCCTAGCTTCCTTTATCTGTCAATGGATCTTGTCTGTTCTTGGGAGATATAGGTACTTGATTTCCTTTTTCATTAGAATAGAATGTGCTATGTCCTATCATTACTTAATTGACCATGGCTCTTCCTAGCTTCCTTTATCTGTCAACGGATCTTGTCTGTTCTTGGGAGATATAGGTACTTGATTTCCTTTTTCATTAGAATAGAATGTGCTATGTCCTATCATTACTTAATTGACCATGGCTCTTCCTAGCTTCCTTTATCTGTCAACGGATCTTGTCTGTTCTTGGGAGATATAGGTACTTGATTTCCTTTTTCATTAGAATAGAATGTGCTATGTCCTATCATTACTTAATTGACCATGGCTCTTCCTAGCTTCCTTTATCTGTCAATGGATCTTGTCTGTTCTTGGGAGATATAGGTACTTGATTTCCTTTT
Source organism: Sepioteuthis lessoniana (assembly GCA_963585895.1). NCBI lineage: Eukaryota > Metazoa > Mollusca > Cephalopoda > Myopsida > Loliginidae > Sepioteuthis > Sepioteuthis lessoniana. The sequence goes on from OY757914.1 coordinate 21,066,468, forward strand.
TCATTAGAAGAGAATGTGCTATGTCCTATCATTACTTAATTGACCATGGCTCTTCCTAGCTTCCTTTATCTGTCAATGGATCTTGTCTGTTCTTGGGAGATATAGGTACTTGATTTCCTTTTTCATTAGAATAGAATGTGCTATGTCCTATCATTACTTAATTGACCATGGCTCTTCCTAGCTTCCTTTATCTGTCAACGGATCTTGTCTTTTGTTGGAGGACATAAGCATTCGATTTCCTTTTTCATTAGAAGAGAATGTGCTATGTCCTATCATTACTTAATTGACCATGGCTCTTCCTAGCTTCCTTTATCTGTCAACGGATCTTGTCTGTTCTTGGGAGATATAGGTACTTGATTTCCTTTTTCATTAGAATAGAATGTGCTATGTCCTATTATTACTTAATTGACCATGGCTCTTCCTAGCTTCCTTTATCTGTCAATGGATCTTGTCTGTTCTTGGGAGATATAGGTATTGATTTCCTTTTTCATTAGAATAGAATGTGCTATGTCCTATCATTACTTAATTGACCATGGCTCTTCCTAGCTTCCTTTATCTGTCAACGGATCTTGTCTGTTCTTGGGAGATATAGGTACTTGATTTCCTTTTTCATTAGAATAGAATGTGCTATGTCCTATCATTACTTAATTGACCATGGCTCTTCCTAGCTTCCTTTATCTGTCAACGGATCTTGTCTGTTCTTGGGAGATATAGGTAATTGATTTCCTTTTTCATTAGAAGAGATTGAGCCATGACCTATCAATAATTGGTGAAGGTAAAGTATCGTAAATTGCATTGTACGAGTTCACTTTTTTAGCTTCTGCAAATCTACAAAACTTGGAGAAGTCCTCATGGTGTATTGGCTAAAGTGCTGGACTGAGACATCATAGAAAACAATTTCGTGTCGGTCGTCGTATTAAGTTTACTTTTGGACTAATACTCTTGGGGAAGGCATGGACACCTTTATCCCCCAAGCTATGGGGTAAATAGCACTACTTTTGTCGTTCTGCGAGGCTGTCTTTGATATTGCCTAGCGCAGGAAGGTTGATATACCTTTGAAATAACCAAACCAAACCTTAGGATCAACTTATACAGCAGGACTAAAATCCAAGCCTTTACCATGAATTGGTCAACCAGTAGAACAGTTCATATTACAATCAATATACACCAGATACCGTAACTTCTGCTGATTGCCACAAATATTTCCAAATTAATCACGTTTGGTGAACCTATTTAACAAATTAACCCAGATTGATATGAAATAATAAAACTGTAGTACGAATTAAGAATTATATTATATTCCAATTATATTATATTCAATGCATTGACTGTAATACTAACGGGAACGTCACAGCACCATGACGGCTACTTAGACAACTGCGATCTGTTGTTTATCTGGGCAATTTCATAGTAGTCGAATAGACCATGAATTTATATGAATATAAGCTCTAATGTGCAAGATATACATGTTTCATAAATGGCTCATGTAATTCTGATTTATGATTATATGACACAACATTTTAAATTAACGTTCATAATCTCATCATCTTGTCGTGCCATCGGCACAGGTATCCCTGACCATTTCTCGCCACTTCTCCCTATCGTTCATCGGTTCCGGCAAGTCCACAGGGCTACACCCCGTATCCTCACTGAGCGGCTGTATGTAGGTTTGAGCTGGTCACCTGCTTTTCCTCGGCTATGTGAAAGGGTCCATAGGAGTACATCACTAATGAGCTCGTCCCTACTTCTCCAGCAGTGTCCTGCATGTCTGGTTCGTCTGATTTAGATAGTTTTCGTGATAGGTGGTAGGTGGCTGTATAGCTGCTGTTTTGTGGGGTGCTGCCTCCAGGATCTGTTCAATATTGCTCGCAGCAATCTTGTGTAGTTGCCGTCAAGCTTTTTCTCCAGCCGTTTAGTGCATCCATATAGCAATATCGACACGATCGCTGCTCGGAAGAAACTGCGTTTCATTGTTAGTTGAAGTTTATTTATGGATTAAAACCTTGATTCTAAGATACGGCACTGTAATTTTAAAAGTATTCACTCAGACACATTTATAAAGTTAAACTCTAATAAAATCATTGCATCTCTTTTTGCCACACGGTTATCTCTATTCAAGTCTACTTGGTAGGTTTTGGTCTACCAATTGTCCACTGTATGTTTGGGGTTCGACCAATAAAATAAGTAGAAGTCTTACCCAGAATTTTCAGCAAAAAATCTTGAGGTCGACTTTTTTACCAGGTCGACTTGAACACCACCATTTACAGTAGATATTTATCCATCTCCTTTGCCAAGTGACCCAGTCGAGTGGGGCTGAAGAATACACCGACTGCATCTCTGTAGAGAGGTTAGACTCCCCAACGAGTGTCCAGAATATGACACTAAACAATCCGATGAAAAGGCTCCAGTTATGCTAGAGCTTTGGAGAATACAGAGTACCCCTTTATTGACATCGCTCCCAGTTCCACTCTGACTCGGGTTGGGAGGACCTGATCCTATTTACCAACCTCTCCGCTCGGGCTGGATATGACACAAGGTCAATTTTTAAGCAGAGTTTAACAGGTTTGAATTCAGAGTTTTCCTTCTCCTAGACTAGTTGCCTCACCAAGGCTGAAGAAATCAGTCTGCCCTACTATTTACCCATAGCTGGAGGGAGAGAATAAATGGATTCATACCTTTCCCAAGGGTATTAGTGCTATGTGAAATGCAATCAGTCTCGTCTAGGATTTGAACTCGTGTCGCTGTGTCCATTTCCTACGACGATAACCATTACACCACGGGCACCTGCTATGCGGTTAGTAGCACCTGATTGGGTCTTATCAATGGGTCAAATCGAACTAAACTGTGTACTTGTACTAAACTAAATTGTTTGAAATAGAACTTTTTTTGACATTTAAACTGTGTGCTTATGTTAAACTGAATTGTTTGAAATAGAAATAAAATTCAACCAACCAACCAAATCTGCCACGGGCAGGATGTGACATAAGATCAATTTGTAAGCGGAGCACTGCTTGTTTGAATTCAGAGTTTTCCTTCTCCCAGACTGGCTACTCTATCAAAGCCAAAGAACACTGTCTTCCCTAATACAGCATGGAACGATAAAATTGTCGTCCTAAAGAAAACAACACTACAGCTTTATTTTAAAACTTTTATTGAAAAAGTTAATTCAGCTAACTTGATTATGTAGTAGAGCTGACATCTATTCAATGTAGCTGCCTTCAGCCTCAATCCCCGCCTCGATACGGATCCGGAAATGGGAGCATGCCTTTTCGGCGAATACTCGGCGGATGGCGGCAATCAGGCTGGCTTTGGTGTTGTGGAAGGTCATGTTGGTGATGTTCTCGACGTATGACCAAAAGAAGTAGTCCAGCGGGTTCAGGTCGGAAGAGGAGGGGGCCAGTGAGAGAAGAGTACAAAGTCGCAGCACTCCTTCTGAAGCCAAGCATGGGTTTCTTTGGACTTGTGGGTCGATGCTGAGTCCTGCTGCCACACCCAGGGTCTGCCACCAGCCACATGATTGCACCAGGGCATCACCACACTCTTCAGCACATCTAGGTACATTTTGGTGTTGACTTTCAAGCCGACTTCGAAGATGTGAGGTGGCATGATGTGACCCTCACTTGAAACCACACCAAAGACCATAACCGTAGCCAGAAACTTTGTTTTCCTCACCCTTGGCACGTCCCTGTTATTCGTGGCAATCCAGATTTGCATTTTGAGGGTGCTGGCAATGGTCCTGTTGTCATAACTTGGGTCGATAGAGATCATGAGTTGTACAGCGGCGCATCGCCGATCTCGCTTGCTGAACATTGTGTCACTTTCAGACATGATTGAAGACTCCTATCGCTCTTGGGATTTGTACACAACTGGCTAACTAGTAGATGGTCCTCAACAAAAAAGAAAAAAAAAAAAAGAAAAAAAAAAGAAAACCGGTTTTCATTTAACGGAAATAGAATCATGTCGTCTTTTCAAGAGCGACAATTCTATCGTTCCACCCTGTATTCACCCATAGTTGTAAGGAGACGAGATGGATCCATACTTTTCCCTCTGAGCATGAGCGTGAAGTGAAGCGCTAAGAACTTGGTTAAAGATTGAAAAACGTTTTTGCAGGTAACCAACCTTCTGTCACGGGCAGGGTGTGACACAGGGTCAATTTTTAAACGGAGTACTGCTGGTTTGAATTCGGGAAATTCCTTTTCCTGTCCAACCAAGCTAAAGAGTCCAGCCTGCCCAATTATTTTATCCATTGGGGGTGGGGAAAGAGATTTATCTCTGCCTTTCCCAAGGGCATCAGTGTGAAATGAAATGCTAACAGTTCCATTTCCTACGACGATAATCGTTGCGCAAACTGGAGATGGTTAAGACAATAGCATTAAACTGGATCGGATAGTGAGGCTCAAGTTCTCGTGCTCTGGGTAAGGTCGAGTTACCTCTTCTTTGCCATTACTGACCGGAATAGTAGTACCTGTTAGTATCTCTTCGATGGGTCAAATAGATCTGTTTGAAAAAATTATTAGTATTCAGTAGGAATACTTGAAACTATATTACTGTGCTTGCCAATTATAATTATTATTATTATACGAGTTGTCTAAATTTCTGAGATGAAGCTTGATCTTTATTGTTATTTCCACAACGTTCGGCCGATATGTCCTCCGGCCTTCGTCTGGTGTTTGTCGAACTCAGGAACCTTCACGAAACTTCGAATTACGTCCTGTATTGAATCCACGGGGGTCGCCTGTTCTGATTCCGTTAGCCATAACCGGGTACAATGTTAAGTATTCCTGTATTGTTACTCTGCAACCTCCAGATGATTTGTCTCCTTAGAAGCTTAGAGAACCAACGCCTATAACCGTTACGCCATGTGTCCAGCAGGACCCTTAATGATGAAAATTATTATACTACCCAAGAGTTTTTCACATGAGCATTAGCTGAGAGTTTTTTTTTTTACAGAAGTCTGAATGACAGCAAGTCTCATCAGGTCTCCATAACTCTTCTCAGTCTTATGGCTGATTACAACCATGCTCTGGCTTGGATCGTTCTACAATTCTAATTTTCCTGCACTCTTTACCAAGTCTTTGGGGATCGTTCCAAGCAACGCCAATTATATTATTACATTAGTCCTTGCGAATTTCTCAGTACTCTTCTCTTCCCAGTACTCTAGCTGATCCCAGCAATGCTGTAGTATGGATGGACTTTGTTCGACCTCCAATTTCTAACTTTTCCTGTCCCTTTTTATCATTTTACTAATTTGAGAGCTTTTCGCTCTAACGTGAGTGACAGCAAGTCTCCTCAAGTCTCCTGGAATCTTCTCAATATTCTGGAAGATCTCAACATTGCTATAGTTTGGATGGTCTTCCCGTCCTCTTATTTCCAAGTCCTTTAGTCCCTGTACTAATTCTTTTGGTAACTGTACCAATTGTACCAATTACTACTGGTATCACCGTCTCTTTCATGTTCCATAGTTTTTTTCAGTTCTCTAGCAAGGTTTTGGTACTTATCTCTCTTTTCACTTTCTTTCAGTTTTACCTGGTAGTCAGCCAGTGAAAGTTTTTCACTGCAGCATTAGCTGATGGTTTCACACTGGAAGCTGAGTGACAGCAAGTATCCTCAGGTCTCCAGGACTCTTCACAGTATTCAGGCCGTTCTCAATAATGTAATAGTTTGGATGGTCTCCACTCGTCCGCCAACTTCAGAGTCCTCCAGTCCCTTTAGTAATCCTTTAGTTACTGTTCCAAATGCACCAATTACAATTGGTATAATTGTCACCTGCATGTTCCATAGTTTTTTCAATTCCCTAACAAGGTCGAGGTACTTATCCTTCTGTTCACATTCTTTCAGTTTTAATCTGTGATCAGCCGGGACAGCGAAGTCGATAATTTTGCAAATTCTTTTTTTTTTTTTGTTGATTATTATTAGGCCTGGTCTTCTGGCCGAGATTCGGTGATCCGTGTGTATGTCAAAGTCACACAGGAGTTTATGTGTGTTATTTTCTAGGACAGGCACTGGGTTGTGCATATACCATTTGTTTGCATGGTCAAATTTAAATGTTATTATTAGTATTATTATTATTACTATTATTAAATTGGAATAGTCACTTGAAACCATATAATTTGTTACAAATTATTAGTATTGGATAGGAATACTTGAAACAATATAACTGTGAGCAAATTATTTGTATTAAATAGGAATACTTGAAATAATATACGTTTGTGCAAATTATTTGAATTAGATAGGAATACTTGAAACAAAATAACTTTTTAAATCATTCAGATTCAGAATAGTTACTTGAATAGTATATGCAAATATAATTAACCGACAAAATATTTTATCTCTTTAACAAATTTAATAGTTTAAACAAAACGATGCAGCTATAGTCAAAGATTTAAAATTTCTAAAATTTTAGAAATGAACGTCTATGGTTTTTGTTCTGTATTTCCAAAAGCTCCTTTCATTTCATAATGACATTAGTTCCGGTAGAGCATAATAAAGGAACTTAGTGTAAGGGTGACAATTACCTTGGAAGCACCGACATCTTTATCTAAAAGGGGTAAGGTCCAGTTTAGTGACTAAAGTACCCCCTTCTAAAAGAAAAAACAAACAAACAAAAAACAAAAAAACAAACAACCACCCTCCCCGCCAAAAAACAAACAAACAAAAAACCCCCGAAGAATGCCGACAGAACTAAGCTATTTTTGTAGCATAGCCATGATACAAATACTTAAAATATGCACATGCATAAAATGTTCATATGCATAGGAATCCCGAAACACTGACGATTTTCTTTAGTTCGGGTACGAAACGTTTATTGACTTCTTGAGTTTAGTCTTTCGACACGAGGAGAGAGAGACACAAGTTTTACTATGCTGACTGTTCCATTTGACCCAACAGCGCGCAGCGCATCCCGTGGTTCCCAAATCGCCTGGCCTCGTCCGGGCTCAAAAATCAACTCGCTTCGTCCAGCGTCAGATCACAACTACTGCTTTTTAAAAAAATCACCAAAATTCCCAGCCCATCGCTTCCGGACATGACGTCATTCGCACCCCAGTCTCATTTCCTATTTGGAGTTTTTATTATGACATTTGTGATTGTCATATCCTCCGCGCACGCTCGTGAACACCTGTACTCAATGTGAGCATCTGCACTTGCACTAAGCCGAATAGTTTTAAGCCTAACTAAACCGAGTGATAAGATATAACCAACGAAAAATGATTATATATAAAAAAAAATCCTTTCGCAATTATATAACATTTTTGGTACCGTTGACAACTGCACATATTTATTTTTTGGTTTAGGCCACCAGAAATTAGTGATCACTTTTACTTTATGAAACTATTGACAAAAAACGATTACAAATGGAAAATATAAATTTCCAGCAAAAAACTATTTTTTAAATAATGAAACAACTGTTAGAAGGCACTGTGAATTTTTGGAGACATTTAATAAAGGAGCTTATTGTTTTTTTCCGTTTCAGCTTTCCATATAATTATTTTTTGGTGATAGTTCCCCCACTTACCTGCAATCAAAGTGACCTAAACTGAAATATTAGCTTATTGTAACATAGCCATTCGAAATATGGGAAACGTACATAGAATGTTCATAACATATATACATAGAACATAGGAATCCCGAAACACGAAAAACACGTAACGACTTCTTAGTTCAGGTACGAAACGTTTTATTACCTTTGAGTTAAAGGTTTCGACACAAGGAAGAGAGATGCACAATCTTTCTATGATGACTTTTCCATCTGCTCACCCCCATTGCGTGCGGTGCCCGTAGCACGCAAATTCGTCTGGCCTCTGCGAGCCTTGAAAGTCGACCCTTCTCGTTCGGTGTCTAGTTCTCAACTCAACTAACTGACTTTTTCAAAATCGCCCAAATCCTCCGTGCGCGCTTCCGGTGCATGACGCCATTCACATCCACTGGTCAACCTCTCTCTGGGATTTTTATTTTGACATCTGTGAACGACATACCCTCCCCGCGAGCGCGTCAATACCTGTGCTCAAGTTTGCATCTAACTAACCTATGTGCTGAACCGAAAGGTTCTCATCCTAACTAAACCCAAAGGCAAGATATATAAAACGAAATCCCCCCGTCATTATATTACATTATATATGTGTGATTCTTTTAGTCATTTATTTATCTTTACAACCTGATTTCCCTCATTAAAAACAGGTCACAGAATGCTCAAAACTATACTTTAATAATGAAAAAGAAAAGTGAGTTAATAAAAAAAAAAAAGAGTGGGTGTATGAGCGACTGAAAGAGTCACTGAGTGAGTTGTTTAAAGCTGTACGAGGTTAAACAAGTAGAAACATTAAAAGATATAACATAGTGAAGTTAAGCTTTGAGGAGAATTAAAATGGTGAAGTAAGCCCAAATGGCTGAGTAGATAACTATTGTTCAAAAATTGAAGAAAAGGGTAAATCAATTCACCGGAAAATTCCTAGTGCTGTCTCCAAGAATTTAGCACCTTGTCTCCAAGAACATAACAAACTTGTACCTAATAACTGAACAGTATATAAGCAAGATCTTCCAGCATACTGCTAAAAACTTAGCAACGCGTCTTCAAGAACTTAGAATGTTCCAAAGAATTTAGCTGCATATTTCCAAGAACTTTGTAACATGACTCCAAAAGCTTAGCCGCATATATTCAGGAATTTATTTCCCTGTTTCCAAGAACTTTACAACATATTTTTAAGAACTTAGCTGTATGTTTCTAAGAACATAGCTGCATACCTCTAAGTACCTGCAGTCAATTTCAAAGAGCCGAAGAGCATACGTCCAAAAACTTAATACCCTTCCCGTAGAATTTAGCTGCCTGTTCCTGAGAACTTAGCAGCATGTGCCCAAGAAATTAGCAGCATGTGTTTAAAAACTTAGCACCGTTTCCCAAGAACTTAGAACTTAGCCATATGTTTAAAAAAATTGCAGCACATATCACCATTCTCTAAGAACTTCGCAGTATTTCCTCAAGAACTTAACATCGTGTTTTCGGAAACTTAGCAGCATGAATCAAAAAACTTAGCAGCACGTGTCAAAGAATTAGCTAGTACTACTTTCGGGGGTCTGATGTGACATATGGTCATCTTAACGACAAATGGCCACGAGTGGACCAGTGCACAATGAAAAAAATATTTTGATTGTCGTGAATTGTACCAAATGACTTCGACCCAACTTGGTACCAATAGGAGGTACTATCCTGATGTCTAAATTCCAAGGATCTTGTTCATTTTTTTTTTATAACGCAGAGTTCTCGAAAATAAGAACTCAGCTGACGGAGATGAACAGATACTACCTTCTAATCGCAGCCTGATGTACTTTCTTGTGGTTATTGTTAAAAGTTTTTTTTCAAGTTATTATCTGCCCTTACCTTGAAACGCGCAGTGGTTGGAATTTTCAATTTTTATGGTCGATCGAACAAAAAAAAGTACAACATGGCAATTACCACATGGACTTTTCGTTTAAAATATTCATTAGTCCGGGATGCTCTGATAGGGCCATTAAGACCAAGAAGAAGAAATTTTGGCGCGCGTAGTTTTTCAGAACAATGGTGTAAGCGCAAAGACTCTTGGGAAATCTGAAGAATACATAAGGTAGAAGTGTTCTGAACAAGCACTGATGTCAAAACAATAAAGAGTCAACCAAGCAGGAAAAGAAGAATTATAGACGGCTTCGTCCAATACAATTCCTTCCCCTTCGACTACGCATCATGTCATTGCACGCTTCCGGGTTCTTAAGACGAGATGAGTGCGTCGGTCGAAATCTTCTATTTACCGTCTTATGACCCTAATCCTTCTTCTTCTTCTTCTTCTTCTTCTTCTTCTTCTTCTTCTTCTTCTTCTTCTTCTTCTTCTTCTTCTTTATACTCCTCTTTTTCTTCCTTCTTCACATCCCACGCATCTTTCTTATTTTTATTTTTTATTTTTGTTTTTCTTTCTTTGCTCTCTATCTTGTCTTTTTCTTCTGTTTAACTTTACTTTTCTATTACTTGTCCTTTCAGATCTCCTCTTCATTCACTTCTCCCTCTTTGGATCATTTTTGCTAATCTTTCTTTTTCTTCCAATAAGAGGACTTCTTCTTCTTCTTCTTCTTCTTCTTCTTCTTCTTCTTCTTCTTCTTCTTCTTCTTCTTCTTCTTCTTCTTCTTCTTCTTCTTCTAAATTTCTCCGTTTTCATCTTTCTTTTCTCTTTTTCTTTTTCCTTTCTTCTTTTATTATTCGTATTATAAGCATTACCGATTCCCTTCCTTTCTCCACCACCTTTTTTTCTACATGTATCTTCTATTTTTCTCCTTCTCTCCCTCCTCCTCTCCTTTTAACACTTCCTTCATTTTTCGTTTATGTTGTCCCTCTTTGGCCTCCTTTTGTCTCCTCTTTCTCGTTTTTATTTAGCTTTTCCATTTTTTACTTCTTTCTTTCTTTCTTTCTACTCGTATTTTTATATTGTATTTGTTCTCATACATTATTTTCGGCTTCCTCACAGAACTTTCGCTTCTGCGATCTGGTGAGGGAGCTTGCGCTATCTTGTGGCTGATATCATAGTCAGGAAAATGCATACTTCCATTTTGGGATTCATAGCACTGAACTGAAAAAAAAATACAGTATATATATATATATATATAAAGTTTTAAAAAATAAGAGAGAGAGAGAGAGAGAGAGAGAGAGAGAGAGAGAGAGAGAGAGAGAGATTCGGTTGGTTCACTTGTCTGAGGTTATTTCATGTCTTGAGATTTTATGAGATTAGCTAATTGCGTACGTTGTACATTTATTTTATATTGTTCATATAGATGTTTCTAAAGAGTTTTTTTTTTCACTTGATACCAAGTATTCCTATCTAATACATATAAGTTGCACACGTGTTTGATCCTTAGATGAGACCACAACAAATACTACCACTCTGGGTCAGAATGGACCAGGAGTAATGGCAATAAAGTTGTAATTCTACACTCTCCAGAGGTCCAGAACTGAAGTCTCGCCACGACTTATAGTTTAGTCTCATTCCCACCCTCGTTTTTGTGTAAAGGTCTTATTTCACTGTAGAAATAAGCCCCTGCAACGAGTTATTTTCTAACTTGGATTAATTTATATATATATATATATATATATATGTGTGTGTGTGTGTGTGTGTATTTGCCAACTCCATCGCACAAGCAGGACATGATACAAGTTTGATTTTTTAAGCGGAGGTTAATAGGTTTGAATTCAGAATTTTCCTTTTTCTAAACCGGTTGCCATACCGAGGTTAAAAAGCCTAGTCTACCCTACTGTATTGCCATAGCTGTAGGGAGAATAGTTGAATTCATATATTTCCCCAGGGTATAACACTTCCTTCAGGTTTTGAACCTAGGTCACAGTGCCCAATTTCCAACGATAGTAACCATTACACTTCAAGCGACTCTCTCTCCCCTTCTCTATCTCACCACACACACACACACACACTCTCTCTCACACACACACACACACACACACACACACACACACACACACATATATATATATATATATATATAAAAGGAATTACGTTTCTCTCATAACTAATAGTTTCATGCCTTTTATAAAATTGAAAACCTAATCGTCCGATGAAGACATATTATTTGGTTTGGTTTGGTTTTGTGGCATATCAACCATTAAAGGTTATTTAATGCCAAATCATGCTTATACATATATATTAGATATATATGATTTGTAAAGAGTTTTTGTAGAAAATATTTTTAAATGAACCTGAGCACTTTTTTTTGCACAGAGTTAAATGTTTTCAAGAACTACTTTACAACAGTCACAATTTAACATCAGTCATTTGTTTGCTCTCACAGTTTGTCGGTAATTTCACGTTTAAATGAGTTAGAACTAATTTGTTAAGACACTAGTATCGCTGTTTTTTTTTTAGGCAGTTAAATGATTTCAATTATTACTATCTAACACTAATAATTCTATAACCGGCTATAGACTGTTCGCCAATGGTCCGGGAGACCTAGGTTCAATCACAAGTTGCGTCATACCAAAGACTTTAAAAATGGTACTTGATACCTCCTTGTTTAACACTCAGCAATATAAGGTACGTATTTAAGATTAAGTGGCGCGATCCACTGAAAGGAGTAGCGCCCTCCCCTACACATCAGTGTTGTAGCTATTGAAAAGGTAGCCTTCGGGTTGCTTTCAAACTGTGAAGCGTTTACAAGTATTGCAATTTATCTCTAATTATTCTGTTCAACACTATTCATTCATTTGCACACTGTCAAATCGTTCCAACTATTACTATGTAATACCGATAATTCAATTCAGGCACACATTTAGAGAGTTTTAAGTATTGCTATTCAACACTAATAATTCTAGTCAACATTACTTATTCGTTTGCACACAATTAAATAGTTCCATGTATTGCTATGTATCACTAACAATCCCATTAAACTGTCTTTATTCACACACAGTTAAATGGTCAAACAGTTCTATTTTTAACAATTCAATTTAGCATTAGTCATTTGTTTGCACAGAGTTTAAATGTCAAACACTTCTATTTGACCCATAGATAGGATCCTGTCAGGTACTATCTTTCCGGATCCGAGGGAGATGACAATTAAGGGGTACTCTGCATTCCCCAAACCTCTAAGACTCGAGCATCAGCCAGTCTTTTAGAGAGCAATAATGGTACTATCTAAACCATATCCGGGATAGGAGATAAGGAGGTTCATACCTTTCCCTAGAATATTAGTCTGAAAGTGAACGTAATGGCGTGATTGGAGTTCGAACCCACTTATTACAATATCGCATTCCAACACTTTAGCCACTATGCCACGAGAACTCCTCTGCCCCACCACAAGAAGAATGCGACACATGTTCAATTTTCTAAGAGAAAAGCTGGTTTATATTCTAAGTTTTCCTTTTTCAACACCTGTTTCATTACCAGAGTTAAAGACTTCAGTCTGTTCAAATATTTCCCAGTATTGCCCAGTCGGCTGGGACTGTAAAATACTCCGACTGCTTCTCTGCAGAGGGGTATGACCCCCCACCAACGAGTGTCCTGGATATGACACTAAACAATCTGATGGTGAGGTTCCAGTAATGGTGGAGCTTTGGGGAATGTGGAACATCTCTTCATTGCCATCACTCCCAGGTCCACTCTGGCCCGGAATGGTAGCACCGGATAGGGCCCTATCTATGGGTTAGATAGAACTAAACTGTATACTTATGCTAAAATGAAGTGTTTGAATAAGAACTGTGTGACTAAAATGAATAGCTTGAAATAGAAATGTTTTTGACAATTTAACTTACATTTAAACAGCGTGCTTATGCTAAACTGAATAGTTTGAAATGGAACTGTTTTTGACATAGAAACTGTACTTACACTAAACTGAATTGTTTAATATAGAACTGTTTTGACATTTAACTATGTGTAAACAAAATCTGTACTTATACTAAACTGAATTAGCTGAATTTTAACTGTTTTGACAATTAAACTGTGTACTCATGTTTGAAATAGAGCTGACTATTTGCATAAAAATGGATTCGGCGTTAAATAACCTACAAAGGTTGATATGCCATAAATCCAACCAACCAACCTATTTCCCAGTAACGGGATTCATGCATTTTCACAGAGTTTTATCGTGAAATTAAACACAAACTGCCTTCTTCATTTTTTGAACTCGGGTCGTCGGGTTTCCAACGACGATAACTGCAATACTAAGCAGTACATGTGAAAAGTAAGACAGTTCGATCCGCCAACGGACATTCCAAAAATGTGATCCGGCAAGTCAATGCGAGTGCATTTATATTCTCAAGAGTGTTATGAGGAACAAGTTTTTTTTTTTCAACCAACGGCCATTGGCTGACAAACATGAAGTGAAAAATGCAAGAGAAACAAAAGGCTGGAAAAGGATTACAAAAGAAAGAAAGAAAAAAGACAAAAGAGAGAAAGAAGACAAAAGAAAGAAAGAAAGAAAGAAAGAAAGAAAAAAAAGGAAGAAACGTGGGGAAAACAGCTTAAGTATTGGGTGTCGAGCAATGTTCAAACAAGTTTCAGCTCTTTTCTGACGAAAATAGAACCTTCCTACAAGGAACTCTCTCCGGGCTACTTTCTTTCATACCCCTCTCCTACTTATGCTTCCTCTTCCTCTCTTTCTCTCACTACGTCGGCCTTCATTAAGCAGAGCGTCCGTCTTAGTTGTTTATACCTACTTGTCAAATTCACTCTATTCCAACCAGCCTACTCACCTAACCTTCCCATATCTATTTCAGTTTCTATCTATCTATCTATCTATCTATCTTGGGCACCTCTGATGGTGTAATGGTTAGCAAGTTAGACTAGCAAACCTACACGAGTGAGTTCGAGTCTCATTGGGCGCACTTTTCATTCGGCCTTGTGCCACATCGAAGCAAAGAGCTTTGTAAATTACTATCTATCTTTCTTTCTTTCTATCTATCTGATTCAGTTTCTATCTATCTATGTGTCCATTCAATCATATCTCAATCTTCTTTTATGATTCATTATAGAATTTATTATATCATAGTTAAAACACATTTATTTTCAATTGAAATGATAGACAAATAGAGACAATTAATCAATTTGTAGCTCCTCCTTTTGACACTATAGCATATTCGATTCTTTATGAGCGTTAATTATGGCACATAATCGAATTCACTGCGAGTCTTTTTATATGTAGATCCCATCGTAGATCGATTATATCCCTTCTTTCCTCAATACAAGCGTCAATATCATCATGGACCATTGTTACAATGGGTATCAAGTTACATTTAATATAATAGTCATCCTCGTAGGGAAATGGACACGGCAACCAGAGTTAAAATCCTGGAAAAAGCTGTTTGCGCTTCACTAATACCCTTGTCAAAGGCATGAGCCCTTCTCTTCTAACCCCTCCAGATTTGGGTAAAATAATCAAGTAGTTTAGCTTTTGCGGCCAACCAGTCAAGAAGGAAGACTCTGAATTTAAAACCAGAAAAATGATGTTTGGGAGAATCTGTATCCCCCTGGTACACCATTTTTCTACAATCAGCGCACCTGAGAAAGTGTGGTGCTTTCTACGTGATAAATAAATCAACTGTGTAGCTTGTCTAAAAGTTTACATTTTTGACAAAACTGTTTTGGCTCTCATACGTTGAGATCACAGGGAAAGATCGGGCTGGGCTCTCTAGTTTCGATAGAGTAAACGATCTTGAGAAGAAAAAACACTGAATTCAAAACCTGAGAAATGTTAAAAGGGAGGTTCTGTGTTCGATTCTTCCGTTCGTAACATAGAGTGTGGCTGGTTCTACACAAACCTTTTGCACTATCAACAAAACTACAAGTCTAGATTCACAGCTTTAATTTAACACTGTGCCCGTGTCGAGATCAACGGAAGAGTACATTTGGCAGCATTTTCTTTTTCAAAACATGTTTGATTGAATAAGACAGATACTTCACTTCTGCTTATTCTATGAGAGACCCGTTCTTTGTTTGAGTTGTTTGACATCTGGATGGAATAAATTCAAAAAGGGTCAGTATTTTCCCCCACGTACATTGTGACACGACGTGCGGTTAAATACTTAATTAATATGCAAAAATTAAAATCTATGCGATATATGAAAATTAATATATATATATATCTCAAAAACAAAAAGATCCTTAAAATAAGTATCTTTTCGTTCAAGGCTTAAATTAACCTAAAAAGCTGGTTGATTGTTCCTAAAAGTCAGTTAAGTGCGAGACAATTGTTTTTGATTTTAAAGGTCAGGGAATTTATTTAATTTTTCGGTTGTCAACTAACTTCATCGATCATAATGATGAAACGGGTCATTTCGTAAAACATGTTTTTCTAGTTCTTATCTTAAAGGTCAATGTCAAAGGGGAGATTTTATTTTGCTCCGTCCTAAATAAAGGTTAGCTGGGTATGGCTCATCCAGTCAGGTGAGACCGTGAATTTTTAGTTCAACCCCATTGCTCCAAACCTGTTCCCACTGGACAAAGCATCTAAAAAGAGTTTTCCCTATACCTGTAAGATATAGTCCAGAATTAGGATTGGCTGACCAATAGGAATATGACTCCTAATTGTCACTTATTGAACAACTAATCAGAAACCTTTTTTTTTAGTCCAGATATTGATCTATAAAAAACAGGATGGTAAAATAAATCACGAGAGAGGATGAAGAAAGGGACCAAGAAGAAACTCAAAACTGCCAAAGAAGCATCCCTAGACTCGAGGCACTCCGAACAACCTTCAGACTTTACAAAAATTCAAAGTCCTAGACTTTAGAGACATTAGTGTCACACTAACTGCACCTTATCGTCACTCTTCTTCTCTCGATATTCGTTCTTCTTTTTGCCTGGAAAGCAAACATTGTTTGCTTGTTATTTATTGTCTCACAAACGTGTTTTAATAAAAACATTTTTGTAATTTGTTAACAATGGTTTTTTTCTATTCTTTGACTCGCAAGACAATTTAGCCACTCATATTACCTTATTATCAAACACAGCATGGGCACCGAAGGACTTAACAAAGCAAACAGTCGGAAGCAAATGAGGTAGTCACGACCACAACAGCCACAAAAGTACTGTGTCAAGTAGTCACACTACATTGGGCTCCGTGACTAGCAGAGGACCACATATTCAGCTCCAGCGGGAGCCATCTTCAGGGGAACGAACTTTTGAAATGACGAACATAATGACGATTCGTATGCATTCATCTACAGAGTAAGAGAAAGAATAAATGGGAGTGGAATTTACGAAAGAGAACTTGACTGGAGTCAAGCGGAAGAATTGGTAGTAAAAACATGGAAGCCATTTTCGAACGTGGCTGCAACATTTGAAATTGATCTTGTTTAAGAAGGTTTGTTAATCTTAATATAGAGAGCTTCATTTATTTGTAGTTTTTATTCTTTTCTTCATGTAATATGGAGGTGTTTTCAGTTAAATTTTTTCTCTATTTTTCGGCATATATATATATATATATATATTGAGAGGAGAGAGAGAGAGAGAGAGAGAGAGAGAGAGAGAGAGAGAGAGAGAGTCTACTCATATCTATCTATCTATCTATCTATCTATCTATCTATGTTTCTATCTATCTATCTATCTATAGAAAGATAGACAGAACTACCATGTACTCCATCTATGAGAAATTTGACCATTCGTCACCGGAACGTCTTAATGAACGTATCATTGAAACGTAATGATTAAGATCTGATCTCTTCGTTTGGTTCCGCCAATCTCATTTGCTTGGATTTAACCGGCATCTAACAACGAACAACCATCTTTGAGCGACGCTGAATTGTCGCAGATAATTCACCTATAAGACAAATCAGTTTACTTTGCGGCGGCACCGATGACGTGTAAAAAAAAGTAAAAAGAAAAAAGCTGATTTGTTGTCGGTAAACGCGATCAGCCATTAACAACGTTAAAAGAATTTAGTTTGTTAGATGTAACAGGTTTAAGCCATCGTGCACACACACACACACACACACAGAGAGAGAGAGAGAGAGAGAGAGAGAGAGAGAGAGAGAGAGAGAGAGAGAGAGAGAGGTCTATTTGGAAATTGGTTCGGCTTATTTTATTTCTAAATAACAGACGCAAAGTTAAATCTACGAACTGCAACTAACTAATGCTTGGAGAAGCAAGTTTCCGCTCAAACGGTCATGATTTTAACAGAGATGAAAAAGTTCACCATCATAGACAGAAAATAAAAAACAAAACACACATACAAACGAAAAAAAAAAAAAAAATTCCCACAACAAACACTCTCCAAAAGCAAAACCTATTCTATCATTTACTAAGGATTATTATGATTCGTTAGTTGAAACAATAGACCTGTGTACAAATTATTTGTTTTATGAAAAAATACTTTATCTTACTTAGGTGGGTGTCCACGTGGTGTAATGGTTAAAGCGATGGACTGCGGATTCGTAGTAAGCGAGGTCGTACTCCAGTCGCGCTTTTACGTTCACTTTCGGGCAAATACCCTTGGGAAAGGTATGAACCCCCTTATCCTCCCAGCTATGGGTTAAATAGTACCACTACTGTTCTTCTAGGAGAATAGCTTTGGCATTAAATAACGTACCAAGGTTGATATGCCATCAAACAAAGAAACCAAACTTTATCTTTCTTAACTGTGTGCAACACCCCATCCCCGCCAAAAAATGTGAGCAAACAAATGACTGAGGTTACTTTGTTGTTTTTAGATAGCAATATTTGAAACTATTTAACTGTGTGCAAACAAATGTTTTATACTAAAAAGAAATATTCGTGTAAGATAGAAATACTTGAAACCATTTAACTTTGTCAAAAACAAGAAAACAACTACAAAAAAAAAAAAACGAAAAATAAACAAAGAAAAACTTTTAGGAGTCAACTATATAAGAATATAAATATGAAAATACAATGAATGCGATTCACTAACCTCTAGATATAGAACAACCCCCAGACAGGTTGACATGCCGTTAAGATCAATCAATAAATCCACAAGTCGGCATACTTGAATATTGTTTTTTAAGATTCTTAAAATCTTTCGAAAAAGTCAATAAAAGTTCCTAATGGAAACGTTATTGACATTTTTATTGGACTGAGAGTTTTTCTGCGCTACTGTAGACTAAATAACAACAGACACCGAATCAAATTACAGCAAAGTAATATTTTTAGAACCACATTCCCACAAAAACGGTCACAATTTTAAGAGATGCAAAGTTCACCATCAGAAAAAAAACCGGCAAAAAAACAACAAAAAAGTGCATTGTACAATATGATAGCTACAATAGAAACGCACAAAGATAGATACACAAATCATCTCCAAACACTGACGCCAAATGGCTTTAGCATCAAACTAAACCATCTCCCAAACACCATATCACGATGATAATAGAAGCATACACAGATAAATGAATAAATAGTCGCCAGACACAGACGCCAAATGGTTTTAACATCAACATAACAATCGTCAACACACTGCTTTGAAAATAGGATGGATAGATTTGAGTTGACACATAAACACCTAAATGAACAAATGCCAGACTGAAACAGTCAAGACAAATTTAAATCATACTCCGTTGATTTTTAACCTATATTGCCCAAATAGAGGACTCAGTGCCAGGTTTTTTACGAAAGCAAAGATCATATAAAGGTCATTTAAAAAATTTTGGATATCAGAAAATAATTTTCATTCAACAAACAGATGTGTTACGTCACAAGTTTGTTATATGACATGGATTTTCGGTTTGTTCCTTGTGACCCCGTGTGCTTTGGCAAGCTGTCACATTTTGATTAGTAAACGATCAGGGCAGTCGGGTACAACAGGTGTGTAATCGGAAGGAGACCACGTGAGGAGAACCACGCGGTCAGATTTAGACAGGGTGCTGAGAATCGCAATCGAGCGAGGGACACGCAACTGATCATAAGCGTCTCTGACAAGCTTGCAAGGGAATGCAAGCGTTGGCACCCACTGGCTCCTGGAAGAAGATATGGGAAGAAGTCCTTTCTCTGAGTATATGTTTCTCCACCCATCTCTCACACACTTTCGAGAATAAAGTGTGAGAGATATATTTTTATAAAGAAGTGTGTTCGTTCGTTCATTGAAGTATCGTAAATTATGTTTGATTATGTCCCGCTTGTATTTGTATTTCGGCTCTACAACAAGTTCATTTTCCTCCACTTCTCTTATAGTATGTCAGTTCTTAAAAAGTATTTAAAAAAGCTTTTTAAAAAACCTTCACTCCAAAAAATATTTTTCTAGACGATGACCTAACCCTCTGCCCCGACAGAAGGAACTGCAGCTATCAACCTTTGCCCAGTGGTCGAATAAAAATCTTCAGTTCGAAAACTAAAACAGGTACAAACTTTGTGTAACTTCTTCGATACTAATAATTAGGAAGAGTTTGTTTGTCTGTCCTCAGAAGACTGCCAAACGACTTTCTGTTGAGTTACCAAATTAGGTATACGAATTCATTGGATTAAAAAGAAGGTTTTTAATGGGTCTTATTCCCTGTGGAGAATGATTAACTCGGATTGAGAAGTGTCTTGTGTATGTCACTAAATTGCATCTGAAAGTTAGTCTCCAGTTCTGGAGATTTGGGGAGTGTGGAGTACCCTTTTTGATATTACTCCCTGGTTCAGGTGTGGGAGAACCTGTTAGCGTCCCAAGTATGGGTAAAATTGATCTATTTATAGACAATTCATGTTCAAAAAGACCGTTAGAAAAAAAAAGAAAAAAGAAAAAGAAACTCTTAAGAAACAACAACACAAAAACTGTAAACACCAATGTACAATGAACGCTATTCCCTGACCTCTAGGCATGAAATATGTCTTAATGGGTTGACATGCTATTAAAATCAATTAATCAATCATCTCATTGAGAGAGATTTCTAACGAAAATCAAGCAATGTTTCCGCAAGACATATCTTGTTATACAGACTTTAAATTGTCAAACTTCAAAAGAAAAAAATAATAAAGAAATTATTTGTCTAATTAAAAATCTTTTATATTCAATCAAACATCAGTAATTATAGTCATCTTTTATTGATCAGGTTGTCTGATGATTTCATCATCTCTGGCCACAATGGGTTTCGATTCCGTTTTGGCTATTTTTCTCTATATTGGCCTAAATCGTGAGAGAATCCCATCTTCCTACCGTCCTGGAGGTCTTGTGGGATCGTTTCCAGTCTCTCGGATACCTTCCAACAATTGCTTGGGTTCACCTGTCAAGTATCTGTGAACCTTGTGACGAGTTAGACCGAGTGGAACATTTGATTTCGGCACTCTGTGAATACATCGTTCATTTGGCTCCATCTCGAAAAACCTTTATTCTGTTACCTTTTGTCAAACTCTACTAGATGTCTCACTTTTTTTTATTGACCAGGTTATCTGATGATTTCCACATCGCTGGCCACAACGCCCTTCCATTCCGTTCTTGACCTTGCCTTTCTCCATATTAGCCTGTATCGCTCGACAATCCATTCAAGCTAATTATAGTTAATTATATAATATAATCAATTTATAGATAATGATGCGATCTGATTTTGTAAAATAACTGTATAAAACTATTGCTTTGTAAGAAGTTACAATGTCGACAAAAAACACAAATGTCTAAATCTTTGAAGTGTCATATGATTAAACTCATTGTAAAACTATGATTTTATACATAGAATAATAAAGAGTGATTGGTAAACATTTTTTTAAAATTAATTTTTTATTGTAAAAACTTCTTTGTTTAAACATTTCTAATCGACAGCAAATACATTGACGTAGTTTAGAAAAATGAATTAAATAGAAATAATCTTTTTACATTTTTCGTTTAGTTTTGTGTCTGCTATACAAATCTTGATCTCTTACCCTACGGAGACAATTGTTGTATAGCCATACATATAAGTATACAAAAACAGATACAGGCGAATACAAATACATATGTAAACAGGCGGACTCTCTGTTGTTCAGGTACAAATCGTTTATTAATTTCTGACTTCCGTTCTTCAATACGAGGAGAGAGACACAATTTTTAAAAGTCTTTCGTAATCATACTATGCTAACAATATCCCCAATGTTCGGCACATCTCGTGGTCCAATCTCAACTTCTGAACACTATGGTCAGACCTCAACTTCTCTACACCGTGGTCGGAATTCAACTTCTCTCCACCATGGTCGGACCTCAACTTCTCTCCACCATGGTCGGACCTCAAATTCTCTACACCGTGGTCGGAATTCAACTTCTCAACACCATGGTCGGACCTCAACTTCTCTACACCGTGGTCGGAATTCAACTTCTCTCCACCATGGTCGGACCTCAACTTCTCAACACCGTGGTCGGAACTCAACTGCATCTTTTTCAAAAATCCTCCGAATTCTCAACCCATCTCTTCCGGGCATGACGTCATCCATACTCCAGCCTTATTTCCTGTCTGGGGTTTATTATGACAATGGTGATTGTCATATCCTTTGCGCGCGAGCGAAAACTCTACTAATTGACAACACACCTGAACATTAACCCGAATAGTTCAAAGCCCAACCAAACTGAATGATAAAATATAATTAAAGAAAAATGATTGAATTAAAAAATCATTCCTTAATTATATAACACAATTACTTCAGCTAGTTTATGTATATATATATATGAAATGAAAAAAAAAATAACGAGTTAAATAGGAATAATTACTTTGTGTTATTTCTTCTTTGATTGTTCTCAGCTAGTTTTGACCTTAGGTCATCGTCAAGCAAAACCTTTTGGTGAAGAGAAGTTTTCTTTTTTTAGAAAGTTTTTAAAATTTGTTGAATGAAAATTATTTTCAGATATCCAAGTGTCTTCAACAGCCCTTTATACGATCTCTGCTATCATAGAAACCTTGCATTGAGTTTTCTATTTCAAAGATATAAGTAGTGTGTTTCAAATTAGCCAATAGCTGCAGAGGGGTATGACCTCCTCCAACGAGTATCTTCGATATGATACAAAACAATCTAATGGCGAGGTTCTGGTAATGCTGGAGTTTTAGGGAATGCGGACCACCCTTTCATTGCCATCGCCCCTAGGTTCACTCTAGCCTGGAGGGGTAGCATCTGATGGGGCTCAATCTATAGGTCAAATATAACTGTATGACATTTAAACTGAGAGCATACAAATGACATGCTAAACTGAATTGTCAGAAATAGAACTATTTTATCATTTAACTGTGAGTAAACAAATGATTGATGTGTAATTGAACTGTTAGTGATACGTGGCAATACTTGGAACCACTTCACTGTGTGCAAACGAATGAGTAATATCGAATAGAATTATAAGTGTTAGATAGCAATAATTGAAACCATTTAACTGTGTAGGAACAATAGCAATAAGAGTGAAAACAAATTAGTTGTAACCAGTTAAAAATGAAATTACCGTTCTCTTATAAATCATAGATGTATATCCATTTAACTGTGTGCAAACAAATGACTGAGGTTACATTGTTACTGTTACATTGCAATACTTGAAACCATTTAACTGTGTGCAAACAAATGATTTCTCGTAAATAGAAATATTGGTGAAAGATAGAAATACTTGAAACTATTCAACCGAGTGCAAAAATGGGCTCACCCTCGTTTAAAAATGTCATCAGCAAAATGTGTTTACAAATCATATATCATCATATGTGATATTACAGACGGACGCTGTCGTTGAGTTGCGGCGGCCTCAA
The DNA here is from genome assembly GCA_963585895.1 of Sepioteuthis lessoniana. Taxonomy (NCBI): domain Eukaryota; kingdom Metazoa; phylum Mollusca; class Cephalopoda; order Myopsida; family Loliginidae; genus Sepioteuthis; species Sepioteuthis lessoniana. The sequence continues at coordinate 21,089,599 of OY757914.1, forward strand.
GGTTGGAGAACGCATCAGCACATCAGCTGTCATCAATCATTGGTTACATGGATCTGACGATCAAAAACGACATGAACCTCGCTCGTGCAGGCAGAATGACCTGAAGAGTTCAAGCGTGATTTCAATATAATCGAGCGTGAACTTTCACGTGCTACACTATTGTTTTCAGTGGGGATCATCGAGCCTTCTGGAACCTTCGATTTGATCCATCAAATCGCTATATAAGGAAACCAGGTAGCGAGATTTTGGGCAGTTGAAGCCAGGTTTCTAAACAGGTTCAACAGAGGTCCATGACACCCCAACCCATGCCATACCCAGCCTGTCAGCAATACGCCTGATATGAAAGTATCAACAAGCCAGCTACAACGACACCACCGTCATTGCCAAGAAGAGGAGGGAGGAAGAACGCTATCGAACAAACATTTTTAACTACAGCCCGCAGTAGTCCCCATGAATAAACGCGACTACTATTTTCTTCCTTAAAATTCGAGTTTTGACGGTTTCTTTTCTGCGAACTCCTTTCTTTCAGACACAACGTATTTTGGTCCTATGCTACACATCCTTATATCACGCCATCAGCACGGATCTCCCTGACACTCTCTCGTCACCCCTCCCTATCGTCCATTGCTTCCGGCAGGTCTTCAGGACTATATCCTGTATCAGCATAGAGCTGCTGTATGTAGGTTCGAGTTGGTCGTCCTGCCTTTGCTCGTCCATGTGAAGGGGTCCACAAGAGTACATCACTTATGAGATCGTCCCTACTTCTCTAGCAGTGTACCACATGTCTGATTCGTCTAACTTGGATAGTTTTCGTGATGGGTGGTAGGTGGCCGTACAGTTGCTGCTTTGTGGCGTGCTGCCTCCTGGACTTGTTTAATATTGCTCGCACCATTCTTGTGTAGTTGCCGTCAAGCTTTTTCTCCATACGTTTAGTTAGCGTCCATGTAGTGCATCCATATAGCAGTATCGACACGACCACTGCTTGGAAGAAACTGCGTTTCCTTTTATCGGTCAGGTCTGACTTCCATATGACAGATGATTTGACATTAAATAGCCTACAGGGGTTGATATGCCATAAACCCAATCAAACAAAACTGATTAAATTTGCCGTGACTGCTTTGTTTTGGCATTTGTTTATTGAGTTGTTTATGTGTCAACCCAATTCTGTCCATCCTATTTTCAAACCAGCGTTTTGAGGTTCGTTTATTCGGAAGATGTTTTATCCATTTATCTTTCCGTGTTTCTATTAGAGTCGTGATATTGTCCAATGTCTTTTTAAATTCTTTTTACGGTGTTGAACTTTGCCTCTCAGTTAAAATCGAGAGCGTTTTAGTCAAATGTTTGTTGTAATCAGTAGATTTGATTCTGAGTCAGCAGTAATTTATTCTAAAGAAGAGCTAAAAAGAATCTCGGCCCAATAAAAAAAGAATGACTTTTTCATTTAGAACTTTTATTATAGTTATTTAAGGTTTCAAGAATCTTTAGAAAGAATGTGTCAAGTGCATTCAACTATACATTGATTGATTGATTTTAACGGCCTGTCAAATCGTCGAAGCCTATTTAATGCCTTGAGTTAGGAAATCGTGCCCATTCTACGTTTATAGTTGCATTTCTGAGACATTGTTTTTTTCAGAACTTGTTTTTTTTTTTTGCACCCGGTTAAGTGATATAAAATATTTCTTTTGAATACAAATAATTTGCACAATAATCCTTAGTAAATGATTGGACAGTTCTTTTTGATTCATAGATGCGACCCAGACAAGTACTACTACAGTTGCATATTGAGCGTTGACAGAGCCATGGGACAGGGATTTCTATAGCAGGATGTTCCAGCAATGTAAACAGGAAGACAGCTCGCGTGAGTTGACAAGCGGAAGCATATCACGTGAATAACCACCGGAATGCATAGGTATTATGAAATTATAAATACACGGGTACACAAATCAGGCGGTCAGTCAGAGAATCAGAGAGTCACGGTCAGGCACATTGGGCACTACCTGTGGCAGGAGGGCAGCAGGTCACGCGTACTCCAGTTGAGAACCTCTCGCCGAGGAAGCAAGGACGTAAGGCCCTGATAATGTAATCATAACGTGGGTTAAGAAAGGGTCAACATAGCAGTCCTCCGCTAGTTTATGTCCGCGTCCTTCGTCACCCTGTCTCTGTCTTTTTCTCACACAGTCAACTTCAAGCCTTTCGAGTAATAAAGAGAGACCTATATTTCTATTAAGAAAATGTCAAGTCTCTTCATTATGCCCTACACAGTACCACTACGTGTAAGAGTGGACTTGGGAGTAATGGCAATAAAGGGGTTCTCAACACCACCCAGGGATCCGGAACTGGAGCCTCAACATCAGATGCTGTTTAATGTTCTAGCTAGAACACCTCTTTTTCATTTTAGGGTTCTTACCTCTCTGAAGGGATATAGTTACCATATTCTAAACCCAACAAACACGGCGTAGAAGTGTCGAATAAACATTTGCAATACCATGTACGTTTCATTAGTCTATCTGCTTCTTGGTAGGGATAGGGACTTTTCAGCAACCCCTTGTATATGTTTATGTGGATATACTAGGTAAAGTTTTATGTTATGTAGTAATACGGACTTATAATACACATCGTTGTATTCATACTCAACTATATATATATATATATATATAATGTGTATAAAAACGAAGTAAATTGAATCTCAATGCTGATGGATTGATTCTTGCATTTAGTTTTCTTTAAGAAGATTGGAAAGATATGCGGAAAGGGAAATCTCCGATAGAAAAATGAAGTATTGCGTGAAAGGTTTGAGTACATGAAAACAATGGTGTACGGGGCAGTGAGGTTGAGCGAGTGAGCGAGCGAGCGAGCGAGAGAGAGAGAGAGAGGTGGGATGTGGGAAGGGGATAAAACCTATAAAAGAAGCGAGTGAGCGAGGGACGAAGGGAAGATGGATTCTTACCGTTACTTAACAGCAGCCGAATGTCTTTGTTAAGTGGTCAGTCAATATAACTCGCTGTTTAAGTAAGTCGAACAGTGATTGGAGGAAGCTGGAATCGGCGGGAGGCAGCGGAAGTGAGCGAGGGTCGATAATACGTTTGCGCATGCGTTTGTGTGTACGCTTAAAGTGTAGATACCAGAGAACGTTATATACGCGTATATGTACACCACTTCTTCATTATCATCCGGGATTGTGTGTACGTATGGGGTTAATATTTCAGTGTTTGAAGACATTATCATCATAGCGAGCCGACAGCACGGATTTTCCTTGACTCTTTCTCGTCATCCCTTCCTATTGGTCACCGCTCTTGGCAAGTCCTCTTAGCAGCATTCAGTGTCTTCACCGAGATAAAGTTTTTGATGGTCAGCAAATACTGGTGTGTCCATGTGTAGAAGTTCATAAAACGTCGCTTATGAGTTCGTCTTTATTTTTCCAGTTGTGTTCAGCATGTCTTGTTCGTCTTACTTGGACGGTTTGTGAGATGGAAGGTAAGTGTCCGTACAGCTGCTATTTTGTTGGGTGCTGCTTCCAGGATTTTTTCAAAAGAACACTTAGCATCCTTGTGTAGTAACCATCTAGCTTTTTCGCCAGGTATTTCGTTAAAATCTCAGTGGTGCACCCATACAATAGTATTACGCAGCCTCGGCTCGGAAGAAGTCCAGATTTATTTTATCATTGAGATTGGATTTTCATATGATCAATAACCTGTCAATAACAATCAATGACTTTCCTGAGCATATGTTGACCTTGTTTTCAGTAGATGAGATATTGCTGCTGAGATATGTGAACTGTTTTACTAAATTCAGAGGCTTATAATTTAATGTGAAGATGGTTCCATCTTGTTTAAAACACGAATTTTGTTTTACTTGCATTCACAAAGAGTCCACTTACTGCTTGTCGGGATTCGGTTTGATAAGGTGTATTTGCAAGAAGTACTAGATCATCTGCGTAGTTTCCTTCTAGCTTTCTTTAAAGTCCTGGTGGTGCCACCATACAGTCGTATGAACACGGCCTCAGTTTGGAAGAAATCTTGTTTTATCTTATAAGAGAGATTAGATTTTCATCTGATTGATAAATTGTCAACCACGGGCCACATCTTCTCTATGCTTATGTTGACATAAGTTTCAGTAGATGAGATATTGCTGCCCAGGAATATAAACTGGTCTACTTATTTTAGAAGCTTGCCATTTAATGTTAAGATTGATCCATTTTGCTAAAAAAACACAAATTCTGTTTTATCAGAGTTTATGAAGATACAGATGCTTCTCGCTGCCTGTTCAACGCTATACAACAGAGATTCGGCTTGAGAAGGTGTATTAGCAAGAAGCGTTGGATCATCTGCCTAGTCTGCATCAGTAATAATTTCTGCTGGGTATCGTCTACTTGTCTTTTTTAGCGTCCGATTTTGTAAGTATTGGACTGACGGCCGTCATGAAAATACTTGAAATTATTTCATAGTGTACATGTTCCCGAGTAAGGGTAAATTGTTCTCTCTTGAAGAAAATAAAACTGAATTCCTCAACCTCTTTCTGTCAACTCCTATGGCCACACTCATGCTAACTAGTGTAGCATGTTACTCTTCTCTTTAATAACATTGGGGTTTTGAAGAGGGACACCTACTGCAAGGGCAATTGCTGGTCTTCCATACAAACTTACTAAGACCAGTACATACATCCAGGTTCAGATCCATTGGGTCTAATGAGACTGATGGGTGATGTAAGTAAGTTGGAGACTGTAGTCGAGGGCTACCCGAAAGCTCTCTTTCAAAAGCTACTTCACCGAGGTGTAGGGGAGGGCGTTACTCCTTTCCCTGGATTGTTCCACTTTACCCTCGATACGTACCTTATACAGCTGAGTGTTAAGCAAGGGGTTATCAAGTACCATTTTAAAAGTCTTTGGTATGACGTGACCGGGGATTGAGCCCAGGTCTCCCAGACCATTAGCGAACACTCTACCCACTAATGAGCCCGTTAGCATAAATACAGGATATGACAAATATATTTTCCATATTTTAAGCTGTCACCTGTGTGTTGCAAGTGAGTTTAAGCAAGTAGCAATGGTAGCTCCTTCAAGTTGATGTCTTACCATTTGTGTTCTGATACGATGAGTTACAATCATGGCTTTGACCTGCCTAGTCGGCCGGGGCAGCAGAATACACGGACTGCATCTCTGCAGAGGGGTAAAACTCAATGAGTGTTATGGGTATGACATTAAACAATCTGATGGCGAGGTTCTAGTAATGCTGCAGCTTTGGGGAAGATGGATTACCCCTTCATTGTCATCACTCCCAGGTCCACTTTGGCTCGATGCAGTAGTACCTAATAATATCCTATTTATGGATCAAATAGAGCTGTTTGACATTAAAACTGTGAAAACAAACGAGCTATGATAAATTACATTCTTCGAAATAGAACCTTTTGATGATTTAACGGCGTGTATACAAATGACGGATGTTTAATCAAATTGTTACTAATACACAGCAATACTTGGAACCATTTAACTTTGACTCATGTTAAATTGAATTGCTAGAAATAGAACTGTTTGATAATGTAAGTGTGTATCAACAAAATGTGCTTACAAATCCTGGTCACATCGATACTGCTATACGAATGCACTACACGGACGCTAACAAAACGGCTGGAGAAGAAGCTAGATGGCAATTACACAAGAATGCTGCGTGCAATCTTGAACAAGTCCTGGCGGCAACACCCCAGAAGACACCAACTGTACGGCCACCTGCCTCCTATCACGAAAACTATTCAAGTTAGACGAACCAGACATGCAGGACACTGCTGGAGAAGCAGGGACGAACTCATAAGAGATGTACTCTTATGGACCTCCACACATGGCCGTGCAAAAGCAGGACGACCAGCACGAACATACATTCAGCAGCTATGTGAGGATACGGGATGTTGTCCTGAAGACCTACCTAGGGCGATGAACGATAGGGAGGAGTGGCGAGAGAGGGTCAGGGATATCCGTGCGACCAGCGTGACATGATGATGATGATGATATTTAATATATTTGTAAAAACAGGATTTAGCTTTAAATAACCAATTATGGTTGATATGCCATAAAACCTAACCACACACGATGACTTGGACTGGAGATAATGTTAAAGGTTTACAAAAAGACAAATGTTTTTCACTGTTTGGACATTTCCTGGAGTTTGAACCCTTCGAATTCTTCTATAGGGTTTTCTTTTAATCGATGTGGTTCTGAAATTTTCAACCTATAGCAGTATTGATTTTCTATTCAGAGCATCATCTTTCTGACGTAACATGAAATAAGCACCAACAGCTCTTTGGGTAGCAATTACAGATTCACCAGTCTTAAAAATAGTTTCAAAAGAAAATACACAGTGTGCACCAGTCCAACACATGATCTTAACTGATCCTGTCCGAACAAAAAATGTTAAGACATTATAGAGATGGAACTACGATTACCACTTGCTTAAATCCACTTGCAGCACGCTGGAGACAATTTTAAAAGTATAGGTTAAACTAAATATTGCAACTCATAAGTGATCATATGCATGCGTGTTTGCAAGTGGGATTTTTTATGTTAAGCCATTTTAAAAGTTTTTTTTCTGGACTGGTTCAGAAAGACATATGCCTATATTATGAGATTGTTTTTATGTTTATTTGTGCTTACTTTATTCTTCTGCCTCGATGCAGGATACATTCATATGTTATAAAACCCATTTAAAGACGTTTTGAACCGGGTTTGTAAATTTCTAATATATATATATATATATATATATATATATATATATATATATATATTATCAGTAATATATAAAATAAAACCTTTGTGTGTAGGTGTGTGGTTGGTCAGCAGTCTTTCGTTTAACCATGTTTGATTAAATAGTAAAGATACATTTTGTCTCTATAATTTTATTAAGATCTTTTCAAGTTTCCTGATAAGTGTTTTGGTTTCAGGTTGGAATTGGTGGATGAATTTACCAAAATATTAAAAAAACAAAACAAAAAAAAACAATACAAAAACAAACAAAAAACCTAGAGTCAATAGAATTAATTTTGAAAGTAGCGACATTGTTTTAAAATGCATTTATTCATTTTTTTTAAAATATTATATTTTTCTGATAATATTCTATTTCCGTTCATCGGGGTCTGTTTTTAAATTCGTTCGATGTCATTATCATCTCAGTTTTATCCAATTTTGTGTTTACGTAAATTCTGTCATGATATAAAAAACCTAAAAAAACTTTCAAAAATACTCTTTACACATGTAAGCAACACCTGAGGATGACCTATGAAAGGACCGATAAAGCTCGGGAAAATTTTGGTAAATTCATCCACCAATTCTAACCTGAAATCAAGACACTTATCACGAAACTTGAAAGGATCCTAATAAAATTAAATAGACAAAATGTGTCTTTATTCCTTAATCAAACATGCTTGAATGAAAGACTGCTGCCCAACTACACACACACACACACTCATATTCATATATATATATATAAAAATATGTGTGTGTGTGTGTGTGTGTGTGTGTGTAGTTGGGCAGCAGTCTTTCATTCAAGCATGTTTGATTAAGGAATAAAGACACATTTTGTCTATTTAATTTTATTAGGATCCTTTCAAGTTTCGTGATAAGTGTCTTGATTTCAGGTTAGAATTGGTGGATGAAAATATATATATATATATATATATATATATATATATATATATATATATATATATATATTAGAGTATTGAATTTATTCAGAGGGCTATTGCAACGCGAAATGATAATTATTTGAGTCTAATTAATTTCAAAGTAAAATTTCATCGTCAGAGATTTCTTTTTAAAGTCTCTGACGATGAAGTTTTACTTTAAAATTAATTAGGCTCAAATAATTATTATTTCGTATTGCAATAGCCCTCTGAATTAATTCAATACTATAAATTAAAATAACCTTTGCAATGCTTCAAGCAAATAACAAAATATTTCTCTCTCTCTCTCTCTATATATATATATATATATATATATAATTTCAAGTATCAAAACTCAATGCTGTACAGTAGGTTTTTTCATATTGGTGACTGTTGCGTGTCAGAGATGAATGGGAATAAATCATGGTTAAATAAATTCTAGGGTGACTGGTCGTGAAAGAAACTAGCTAGGGCACCATGGACAACAATGTTTTCTTTGTCTTTTTTCTTTTTCTTTCCCATCCCTTCAAATTCTTTGGGCCTTGTGCTTACCAAAAATTGTAAATTCATTTTCTCTTTTTGGAAATAATGAAATATGATACATAATACAATCTGTTTTGACAGTATGATGTCACACAAAAAATAAAATTCGGTTATCTTTCGTTTAGCGGAAAATTAATATTTTATCTTTTTTAAAAAAATGTTATAGTATATCTATTCATAGACAACACTTGAAACTCATTGATATTGTGTATCATAATTCATTACCAATCTCGACGACATTGAAACTCCCTAACAGAACATAAAGTTGTAACATATCAATCATAAAAATCAAAACTGCAGTTGCAGGAGAATACACCGACTGCACCTCTTTTGAGGGCTAAGACCCCCCAATGGGTGTCATGGATATGACACTAAACAATCTGATCGTGAGGTTCCAGTGATGCTGGAGCTTTGGGGAATGCAGAGCACCCCTTCATTGCCATTGCTCCCAGGTCCACTCTGGCCCGGAATGGTAGCATCTGATAGGGCACTATCTATGGGTTAAATAGAACTAACGGTATACTTATGCTAAACTGAATTGTTTGACTAAACTGAATAGCTTAAAATAGAAATGTTTTTGATATTAAACCATATTTACATTTAAACTGTGTGCTTATGCTTAACTGAATTGTTTGAAATGGAACTGTTTTTTGACATTGAAACTGTACTAACACTAAACTGATTTGTTTAATAAAGAACTGTTTTGACATTTAACTGTATGTAAACAAAATCTATACTTACACTAAACTGAATTAGCTGAATTAGAACTGCTTGACTAAACTGAATAGGTAGAAATAGAAATGTTTTTGACAATTTAATTCTACTTACATTTAAACTGCGTGCTTATGCTTAACTGAATTATTTGAAATAGAACTGATTATTTTCATAGAAATGGGTTTGGCGTTAAATAACCCACAAAGGTTGATATGCCATAAAACCCAACCCAACCAAATGCTATATATTTAATATATATGTATTAAAAGGTTTTGGAATTAAATAACCTACAAAGGTTGATATGCCATGTAACCCAAACAATCAAACCAACCAAAACTGCAGAGATTTATATAAAGTTTGTATTGTTACGTACATGTTCATATTTTTTTGCTTCAATTCTTTAGAACTTGAAAAATAATACTTTTACATTGTATAGCCTTCCAAGAGAAATAATAAAAGTGTTAGTATGGCTGGAGGTGTTCTCGTGGTGTAATGGTTAAACCGATGGATTGCGGAATCGTAGTAAGCGAGTTTAAACTCCAGTATGAACCCCCTTATCCTCCCATATATAGGTTAAATAGTGCCACAACTGTTCTTCTAGAAGGATGGATTTGGCATCAAATAACTGACAAAGGTTGATATGCCATCAAAAAGAAATAAATAAAGAAAGTCCTAATATGCAGGGGAGTGTTCTCGTGGGGTAATGGTTAAAGCGATAGATTACGGAATCGTAGTAAGCGAGTTCGAACTCCAGTCGCGCCATTACGTTCACTTTCGGACAAATACCCTTAGAAAAGGTATGAACTCCCATATGTAGGTTAAATAGCACTACTACTATTCTTCTAGAAGGATGGATTTGACATTGAATAACCGACAAAGATTGATATGCCATTAGAAATGCTGTATTTAAAAGAAAATTTAAGCATAATCAAAAATATTGTTTGAGTGTACCTTTTCACGGGTGATTATCTATCTCTCTGCTGACGAGTCAATTTAGCAAGAATACAATCTTTTGGGGGCTTTTTTTGTGACTTCGTCTTTTGTGTCAAAGGTTTATGGGATTTAGCTTGCCAGTATTTTAATCATTAAATATTTTTTGGACAGCGTTAAGTTGAGTTTATTTTTTCTATAAATCCATCATTCTTTATCAGCTTTCGCCAAAATTACTTCCCTTTGAGTCACATTGAGCCCCCAAACCCACCCAAACAATCCCCAAAATAAAATAAAAAAAAAAATAAAAAAAAAAACATAAACAAAAAAACAAAACAAAAGAAAAATAAAAGGAAACAATACAACTCTACCACCATCATCGAAACCCCAACCAAAAACAAAACAATATACGCTTAATAAAACACTTGGGATTTCTTTGTACCCACATCACATCTCTCATAACAAGAGTCCGTTTTCCAAACTGTAACCTTCTTATCGATAACAAGACGTATGTCCCTTTTCATTAATACAGACGCATTTTTCGAGTTGTCCAGAAGAATGGGGTAGAATGAGAGGGCCTATTGCATTATATTTAAAACCTGGGTCAGTTCCAGGTTCAGACATCCAGCTCCCACGGTGTTGACAATTTTTGTTCTCAAATTTCCATTTTTACAATGTTTCATTATTCGTTATTGTACCATGTAACCTTTTATGCCCCAGAAACCCTCACTGGTCGAATTAGCAAACTCGTTTGTAATTTAAACAATTTCGACAAACAGGATATAAGTCTTGATAAAAACATTCTTAACTTGTAACATTTTAACTTTACTATTTCGCAAGTAGTATGAGTGGAAAAATCAAAAGTACAAAAAACAAAGACTGATATAAAAATCATTTGTGACAAATGTAAAAAAAAAGTTTTTGAAAAGATGTTTTTACACTATAAAGTTGAATTCAAGAGTGAAAATAACCGAAAAACTATTTTTACGCGAGGTTCATCTTGATAATAAAAACCTACCAAATTTCGTCATTTCTTTGATTGGCCCAGTTGGATAGGGCTAGAGAATACACCGACTGCATCTCTGCTGAGGAGTAAGACTCCCCCAACCAGTCTTCTGGATATGACCGTAAACAATCTGTAATGCTGGAGCTTTGTGGTCTACTCTGGCCCGGACTGGTAGCACCTGATGGGGTCCTATCTCTGGGTAAAATAGAACTAAATTGTGTATTTATGTTAAACTGAATTAAACCGGACATTGGCATAATGGTTAGAGTGTTCGCCAATGGCCCGGGACGCCTGGGTTCAATCACAGGTCGAGTAATACCAAAGACTTTAAAAATGGTACTTGATGCCTTCTTGCTTAACACTCAGCATTATAAGGTACGGATCAAGGGTAAAGTGGAGAAATCCTGGGAAAGGAGTAGCGCCCTTCCCAAAACCTTCGTGTAGTAGCTATCGAAAAGGGAGCCTTCGAGTCTCTCTCGACTATGGTCGCCAACTTACTTTACTTATATATAAATAAATGGATTTGGCATTTAATAATCTACGATGGTTGATATGCCATAAAACCAAACCAAAACAAACCAAACCATTTCTCTGATTCTTGAGGGAATTTATTTCTAAAAATGGTGATTTGTAAAAATGTAGAAATATTTTGATGTCAATCATCTACATTTTTAAAATCTTGATAAAAATTTACTTGGATCTTGAAAATATTGACAAAGCTCCAGAATTAATCAAATCAACTGAAATTCTAATTGAAATTTTAAATGAAATTTTACGTGGTATTTTAAGTAAAATTTTGATTGAAATTTTAACTTAAATTTCTCAAACATGCCTTTAAGAGAAAAATATAAAGTGAAATCAAACTAAAGCACGATTCCCTAGCCTCCAGGCATAAAATAACCCTAGACGAGTTGACATGCCGTTAAAATCAATCAGTCATGTCAAGTAGCTTAGCTGCTGTTTATATATATTTCTTCTGCTTTCGAAGAGTAAAAGCCATTTTTAATTTAATGTACAGGTTTTTTTTGTTCTCTCTTTATATATAGTTTGATGTATTAAGATGAGATGAATTCTCTATTCCTAATCCCCTCCACAAACGAGGTCCTCACAAGGTCCTTAACTACCGCGTAACCCGTCAATATCCAGATCTCCTTATCTGGAAAACACTCTGCAAACAATTCTACGCAGATAAGAAACCACGCAAATAAACAAACACAAAGTGTTCGCGAAATACAACGGTGAAAGACAAACAATTCTTTTACAACTCATTGAGTCTTCCCGGTTCTTTCTATAAACGTATCACCTAGCCCACGGGATATGATCACGTTCCTTTCTCGTCACTTCTCATATGTTCCTGCATTCCGCCATTTTAATGTTTCAGCTTTTTGTCGGCTTCATCATTTCAGATCAACGCTGTCTTTTCTTCCCCTGGATCTAACTGTGTGTGTTTTGTTTCCCTTGAATGTTTGGATATCTGATCAGGATGAAAGTGAGATTTCGGTTTAAGCTGTCACAGTAACTGATAATCTTTGCTTTCAATAGGATTCGTGGATAAAGTAGACGAAATACGCAATTAAAAACCTGTTCACTGTTCTTTAGACGTTTCCTTGCAACCTTTTGGCTTTTCAGGCAAGATCTACGAGTAATTGTCAAATGTGTCTGCTTCTTATAAGAAAGCACAGAAAAATAATTGAATTTTATTTTACCAATATTTTACACCCCTTGTTTGTTTTGTCTTGGTTCATTTGTTTTATGGCATATAAACCCTTTATAGCTTATTCAAAGACAAAATTTAGTATCAAAATTTTGCACACTGTAATAAGGTTTCAAGTATTTCTCTCTATTATTAATAATTTATAGACAATTATACAGTTTCAAGTAACCAACACCAACACCACTACCAATAATAATAATAATAATAATATAGAGATGAAACTATTTATCACATAATAAGCGAATGCAGCAGACTAGCACAAAAGAAGTTCATAACTAGACATGATTGAGTGGGGACGGTAATCCATCGGGAATTGTGCAAGAAACTGATATTTGACTATACTACTATTTGTCCTAGATAATGAGACAAAAAGTTCTCTGTGATTTAGAGATGCAATCAGATCATCCAATCCCGGCCAGAAGACCAGACCAAGTGATAACAAAAAAAAAAAAAAAAAAAAAAAAAATGAATAAAAAAACAAAACAAAAAAAAACCAAACAAAAAACAAAAACAAACGAACAACCCCTCCCCCCAAAAAACCTACAAAAAACTAAAAAAAAAAACTCCACAAAAAACAAGAGAACTTGCCGAATAGTGGACTTTGCAGTCCCGGCTGATCACAAAGTAAAAATCAAAGAAAACAAAAAGCGAGTCAAATACTTGGACCTTGTGTAACATACCCATACATGAATATGGGAAACGTACATGGAATGTTCATAACATATATACATAGAACATAGGAATCCCGAAACACGAAAAACACTTACGACTTCTTAGTTCAGGTACGAAACTTTTTTTATTACCTTTGAGTTAAAAGGTTTTTCGACATAAGGAGAGAGATACACATTCTTTCGATTCTGGCTTTTCCATCTGCCCCCAACACGTGTGGCACCCGCCACAAGGCCACTGGCCTGGCTTCGGCAAGCATGCGAAAGTCAACCTTCTTCTTCCGAGCCAGGAACCCAACTAACTGACCTTTTTCAAAATCCCCAAAATCCTGCGCGCGAACTTCCGGTGCATTACGTCATTCACATCTCCTGGTCAAATCTGGGATTTTTATTTTGACATCTCTGAATGACACATCCTCCTCGCGCACGCGCATGAACACCTGCGCTCATGTTGCACCTAACTAACCCATGCGCTAAGCGAAAGGTTCTCAGCCTAACTAAACCAAAAGGCAAGATATATAAAACGAAATCCCTCGGCCATTATATTACATTTGCCAGAGAATTAAAAAAAAAGGTTATGAAACGTGAAAAAGACGATGGTACCAAATACAATTGGTACATTCGGAACGGTCCTCAAAGGTTTTTTAAGGGGACGTGAAGATCTGGAAATCGGAGGACGAGCAGAGACTATTCAAGCTAGAGCCTTTTTAAATTCAGTTAGAATACCGAGAAGAATCATGGAGACTTAAGGAGACTTGCTGTCACATAGACTCCATAAAAGACCATGAGCTAACGCTGGTGTGAAAAACTCGCTATGAATATAACAACAACAACAATAATAATAATAATAATAATAATATGGGGTGACAGAGATGAAACCATAAATCACATAATAAGCGAATGCAGCAAATTGGCACAGAAGGAGTACAAGGTTAGACACGCCTGTGTGGGCAAGGTGATCCACTGGGAAATGTGCAAGAAATGTAGATTTGACCATCCCAACAATTGGTATATGCAAAACCCAGCACCTGTCCTAGAAAATGACACACACAAACTCCTATTGGACTTTGATATACAAACAGATCACCTAATCTCTGCCAGAAGACCAGACCTTATAATAATCAACAAAAAAAAAAGAAGAAAATCTGCAAAATTGTCAACTTTACTGTCCCGGCTGACTACAGAATAAAACTGAAAGAATGTGAAAAAAGAGAAAAGTACCTCGACCTTGCTAGAGAATTGAAAAAACTATGGAACATGAAGGTGACAATTATACCATTTGTGATTGGTGCTTTTGGCACGGTAACTAAAGGATTATTAAAAGGCCTGGAAGATTTGGAAGTTGGCGGCCGAGTGGAGAACATCCAAACGACAGCATTATTGAAAACGGCCAGAATACCGAGAAGAGTCCTGGAGACTTGAGGGGACTTGCTGTCACTCAATCTCCAGTGAAAGACCATCAGATGTCGCTGATGTGAAAAACTCTAATGGGTAATAATAATAATTATAATCTCGGCCAGAAGAATAGATCTAGTGTTAATAAGAAAAAATACTTGGTCGTCTAGTGTATTTTACCGTTTCGGCGGACCACTGAATGAAAATAAAAGAAAACGAAAAGAATTCTAGATACTTGGACTTTGCTTGAGAATGACAGTGATACCAATTGTATGTAATGCACTTGGAACGGTCCCTTAAAGATTGGAGAAAAGACTGAAGGAATCGGAAATCGGAGGAAGAATTGAACCCCCACCATTTTCTATGACGATAACCGTTATGCTTCCACCAAACCATAGAAAATTTATCTTTTCCTGTTTAATGGCTACCAAAGGTAATTTTTTACAGCACAAAACAAGTCGAAGATTGGGCTGCGCCAGTCATTCATACTTGAAGAATCGTCCTTCCTTGAAGATTTCTCTTTTATTTTCTCTCATTTTTTAAAAAAAATTCTCTTAGAATTTTTGATAGCGATTTCTTTAGTTAATGGTATATCAACCTTCGTGGGGTATTCAATGCCACAGCCATCCTTGAGAAGATCAGTCGTGCAGGGAATAAGAGGTGTTCATACCTTGGGAAACTTATGAAAATGAACGTCATACCACGACTGGAGTTCGAACTCACTGATGACGATGTCACTGTCCAGCACTTTAGCCACAACGCCAGCAAGGAGTCGGGACTCCCCATTGAATCGTTGAGTCTTACGACTCCGTAAAACAACGGGAAATAATAATTGAAGTTCATTTTTATCAAAATTTTTTGTCCTGTTTTTTTTAATCAACTCCATCTATCGTTTATCTCAGCGTTCTCCTTAAAGTCTACGTATAGGGTAAATTATTAGAAATAAAATTTAAATGAAGGAAGTTTAATTTGGATCTTTTTAAAATCTGAATGGTATAAATCGAAAGAGAAAAGAACATGTGATGGAAGGAAATAAGTTTACGTTTGGTTTGGTTTGATTTGGTTTTATAGCACGTCAACCATCTTGGTTATTTAATGCCAAATCCTCTTTATTCATATATATTAAATACATAATTTTGATTTGGTTGGGTTTTATGGCATATCAACCATTGTAGGTTATTTAATGTCAAATCCTCTTTATACATATATACTAAATATATATGATTTGGTTTGGTTCGGTTTTATGGCATGTCAACCACTGTAGGTTATTTAACGCCAAATCCCCTTTATACATACATACTAAATAGATATGATTTGGTTTGGTTCGGTTTTATGGCATATCAAACACTGTAGGTTATTTAATGCCAAATCCTCATTTTATATATGTATTAGATATATATGATTTGGTTTGGTTTAGCTTTATGGCATACCAACCATTGTAGGTTATTTAATGCCAAATCTTGTTTTTACATGTATATTAGGTGTAGAATATGTAAACACATTTTGTAGATACACGCAGCTAAATGATAAAACAGTTTTATTTCGATCACTTCAAGTTAGCATAAGTCAATAAAGTTAAATATTTCCAAGTATTGCTATGTATCATTAACAATTTAATTAAACATCAGTCATTTGTTTACACATAGTTAAATGATCAAACAGTTCTATTTAAAACAGTTCAGTTTAGCATATGTCATTTGTTTTCACAGTTTAAATGTCAAACAGTTCTATTTGAACCATAGATAGGACCTTATCAGGTGCTGCCACTCTAGGCCACAGTGGAACTGTGAGCAATGGCAATGAAAGGGTGGTCCGTATTCCCCAAAACTCCAGCATTACTAGAGTCTCGCGATCATATTGTTTAATGTCATATCCAGGACACTGGTTGGCGGAGGGAGAGTGTTACCTCTCGGCAGAGATGCAGTCGGTGCAATCTACAACCCCATCCGACTGGGCTGGTAGATTATAGGTATTGTTAGTTTTTGTTTAGTTTGGATACGATATTTATTTTATTGGAGGGCTTTATTATCGGTGGGGATGCTTTAGTTAGCGTTTTAGTTATTGAAGACGTTTAGCACGTAAGTGTCGGTGTTGAATGCTATTTCATTTATGTCTGGTTGTTTATTTTTAATATTGATTGCTTTTATAAGGATTTATAAGCGTTTATGGTTGTTATTCTTATACATGATTTTGGTTTTATTGGTGAGGATTTTTCGTATTTCAACAGATGTAAATTTATCTGTGTTATTATTATGTGTTGTTGGAAATGGACACGGCGACACGAGTTCAAATCCTAAACGAGATTGATGGCATTTCACATAGAACTAATACCCTTGGGAAAGGTATGAATCCAATTATTCTCCCTCCAGCTATGTGTAAATAGTAGGACAGACTGGGTTCTTCAGTCTTGGTGAGGCAACTAGTCTAGGTGAAGGAAAACTCTGAATTCAAACCTGTTAAACCTCCGCTTAAAAAAATTGACCTTGTGTCATATCCTGCCCGAGCGGAGGGGTTGGTAAATAGGATTATTATGTGTTGTAGTTACATGAGGTTTATTGGCAACGGTATCCCAGAGATGATATGTAAGGTGACAAGATAGAGCGGTTGTTGTATGGCTATATATATATATATATATATATATATATATATTTAGGCGTGCACCGGTTTCAATGTCCACTGCATCATAAAAACCTTACGTCTACATTTAAAAGTGACTGGTTATCAATCAAACATAGTACCCCTAACTCTAACCCTAACTGTTTGGCCAATCAACTCTGGTGTTCTGACTTCCTTACTCCTCTCACACCTCTCATCATCCCTCACAGACTCCCTGCCTTCCTTGAGTCCCTTATTTCACTCAAAAACTGATGCTCAATTCATACAAGATGCTCCAAAAGCAGTCTGAAGCATTCCATACGTTTCTGTGGTATTTTTTCCATGTTTAAAACAGAATTTTATTGCATATCCTTCTTCTAAAGTGTCGTCACGTCCAGATTGCATTTGTGAAATTCACCAGCTGTGACAATCAGACTTTAGTAGGGTGTATTCCAATTCGTGCTGTAGCTGTTCATTTGAACATGAAATCATAAAAATTGGTCAGTCATCTCATAAGATGTATAGCAATAACATAGTGAATTTTCAAGTGTTTACGACAATTTTAAATGCCTGTACAAAAAAAGTCAGAAAACTTATTGAATGCACCACGTATAATACATTTCCTCAGCTACTAATGTCAGAATTGTGTTCCATATTGCCTAAAAATTGTGGTGGTACATAGATTCGACAAATATACGAAAACAAACCTTCAAGTCAACAATACCAAAACCAACTCGATCCAATTGCCTCAGATTTTTATTATAACCTGGAAAATGACCAAATATGGCTGAAAGCTCTCGGAGAAGAAAAATCCGGACAAATTTTGTCAAAAATTCAACCAAACTTATCAAATGGTTTAGAAAACCCTCTTTGGGGTTTTGAACACTACGTGTTTAAAAAAAGGAGTGTTATCTGAATATCACACACGCACACACACACACACACACACACACACACACACACACATATATATATATATATATATATATGGTGTTACAAATATTGATATCATTTGAAATGTACAGGATGTTTCAGAAATATAGGTATCATTTATTAATCTCATTACTTGACTAATTCTTTTTCAACTGATCTCAAATGTTAGCACTATGTGAAGAAAACAACTAAAAATTCAACATTGACTGTTTAGACGCCTTTTCTTTTCAAATAAATGTCATTTTTATACCGAAAAAGAAAAGAATTATATTGAAAATTTAAGTTGTTTCTATACAAACTGTTAAAATCTGAGTTAATTCTTAACTGGAATTGGTCAAGTTAGATTTACACATAATTTTGCCTTTTCTGAAACACCCTGTACATCTCAAATGATATAAAATGTTTAAAATAGTTTGTATATTTATGAGAGAAGTATTTTCCATAATTACTAGATATCCTTCATGTAGAGTCGATGAGTATTAAAAATAGATTTTGAGGATTTTATGAAGAAGTAGTGCAAAATAGATACACAAAACACTTCAACAGACATAATGTCTGAATAGGATAAAGCTTACTTCGAAACTGTAGCCCCATCCCCAAGTCACTCCCAATTTTTATGGGTAATAGTTTTGATAGGCACCCCATGAAAAGCCAAATTCTCAGACTGTGATCCAACTAATATGGAGAGTTGATTGCTTATCAAAAGAGTTCTAATATATATATATTAGAAATCTTTTATATATATATATATATATATATATATATATATATATATATATATATATATATATATATAAACAGATTAAGCAACTCCATTAAAACTAGCCCAAAAATTGCAGCAGGAAAAACCAAATTTTTCTCTGCGGGCATTTTGCCAAATTTATGGTTATTTGGTGCTTCTCTGAGCCATTTGCATGTATCGGGGTGGTCACGCAATGAAGAAAAATTCCTAAAATTAGTTTGGTTGTTCTCGTTAGAACTAAGTCCCACCCTTAAAATTATTCCGTATTCCTGGCCAAATAAAAAAAAAAAACTAAAGGAAAAATGAAATGAAATAGAATAAAATAAAATAAAAGTAAAAAACAAATACTCCACCCCCAGAAATAAAAAAAAGGAATAACTCCGCCCAGGTCATTGGATAAGAGTCAAGTGTTCCCTCGTCATATTTTCTTTCATTTTCTCGGATGATAAAAGAAGGAAAATATTATAATTAAAGTGAATAGACTATATCGATTTTTGTAGGGTCGTCGTACATACTTGACGTCATTTCTATCAATCTATCTATCTATCTATCTATCTTGTCATTTCTATCTTTATATATAATCATCTATCATCTATCATGGATGCAGGGTGATGTAGAATTATTAAGAACTCTCGTGTAACAAAACGTTATAGAAAATCTATAACTGCTGAAAATTTCTCTATATACTGGATTGATCATCATCATTATCATCATCATATAATACCGCTAGCACGGATTTCCCTGTCTCGTCGCTATCGTCCATCGATTCCGGCAGGTCTTCTTGGCTACATCCTATGTCCGCACAGAGATGTTGTAGATAAGTTCTAGCTGGTCGTCTAACACTTGCTCGTCTGTGTGAAGGGGTCCAGAGGAGAACGTTGCTTATGAGTTCTTCCTTACTTCTCCAGCAATGTCCTGCTTGTTTTTGTTTTGAATGGTTTTAGAGATGGGAGGTTGGTAGCCGTACAGCTGCTGTTTTATGGGATATTGCTTCCTGGATTTGTTCAATACAGCTCACAGCATTCTTGTGCAATTGCCGTCAAGGTTTTTCTTTTTACGCTTAGTCCGCGTACATGTGGTGCATCCATATAGTAGTATGGACACGACAACTTTCAAGATTTTATTTTATACCTAAGCCATCTTTGTGGAGGAACAATAATATTACTATTTAACCCATAGCATGGGGGATAAGAGAGTTCATGCCTTTCCCGAAAGTAAACTGAACGTAATAGTGCGACTCGCATTTGAACTCACTTACTACGATGTCACAGTCCAGCACGTTAGCCACTACGCCAGAGGGACTTCCCCAGGAAAAATATATAAAAAAGTTTATCTGGATTTTATATATAAAAAAAACTAACATCTTGATTATACCCTTGAAAATGACTAATGATGCTAGAAAGCTCTCGGGAGGAAATTTCGGACAGTTTTTGTCTAAAACCATACTAAAAAAGACTTGCACAAAGACAAGAAAAAACTACCCCCCCCAAAAAAAACCCAACCAAAAAAACAACAAAAAAAACAAACAAAACAAAACAAAACAAAACAAAACAAAAAACAAAACAAAAAGAACAAGTAAAAAACAAAAAAACTATCTCTTCTATCTCCATATGAAATCACGTATATATTAAACACGTCTATCTGTAACTACCTACCTATCCAACTACCTATCGTTTGCGTCTGAAATATAAATATACATTTGTTGTCGACTGCTTTTTTTGCACAACTAAACGCTTTAACAAAGTCTAAGAGAGAGAGAGAGAGAGAGAGAGAGGCTTCAAATCTGATAAGTGGGAAAAAACGAGGAAGGACAATGCAGAGAGGAGGAACAAAAGAGGATAGAAAAGGAATAGGTGTGTTTAAATTGTTCATATGGATGAAAAGCAAATTATAGTTTTTACCAGTTAAAAAAAATCCTCTCATAACTACAAGCCAATCATAACGTTATATTTCATCAAATTTTTTCATTCCCAGATAATGTATTATTCAATGAAAATGTGAGCAGCAGTTTTTCGCTAATTCCAGTTGGCTCATTCCAGTTTCAAACACAGGAAATAAGCCATCACCACTTTAAGTGGTAAGCCATTGAAATTGGTACACCGGTTCACATTACTCGGTAGCAATATCTCATCGACACATTACGAAACCGAGGACTGCCATTGACAGTTTATCGATCACATTGAAATCTGATCTCTCTGATAAAATGCAGGGTGTCTCAATATACATGGGACGCATGTGACTACCCTATCATTTCTGCTCACTCAGTATATGTATATATACAGGGTATCTAAATATACATGGGACCCATGTGATTGCTAATAACTCTACACTACTAATAATGTTGTGTCCTTTTTTGTTTCAGAATTGAAAATAGTATACTATATCAACTATTCATTCTCGATTGCAATGCCTTGGATAAGAGAAGAAAAGATATTTTTAATCACTAGGAAAAATCATGCAAAACTGTTTCAAAATAGATACAACCCATTAATATGATAATAATTTATTACTGAAACTAGAAACTCAAAAAAGTCTGCATGGTCTGGAAGCTGATATATAATATAATATAAAAACACATTGATTTGATGTCTCTAGTTCAGAGGATGCATTTTTTACTGGATGGGTTCCAAATGACCGCCATTATGCTTGTCTTAGTAATAAATCATTATCATATTAACGAATTGCATGTATTTTGAGACACTCTGTAAAAAAAATTTCTTCCAAGCTGTGGCTGTATCCATACTACTGTATGAATGCACCACATGGACGTTAACGAAATACGTAGAGAAAAAGCTAAATGGAAACTACTCAAGAATGCTACGAGATGTTTTTGTTGTATAGTATACTGTGTCGTTATTAACAACGAGGAACACGTATGTATATAAAAATATAAGATTATATTTTTATTTTTTGGCGATGATACTTGTGTGGAACAAAAAAGCAATCGAAGAGAGTTCGCGCACACGAAGGAGTTGTCGGGAGACAGAAGAGCCTGTGAACAACTGACTTTTGCCGAAATTCGGGAACATACTTAGTCTACAACTCTCACGTGACCTGCAGCAATTCCTCTTTTTCGTTGAATATGGTTACGCCTACCCCTCACTTCTTTGCTTTCCATTGGTTATGCTGTCTGCTTCCCATTGGATACTGGCCCAATCCCGGTTCTGTGGTTGTACGCATCTGCGACCATCACCGAATTCAACCACGTCCACAGATCAAGGTGATATTCCGATATCTTCGACCGGATGCACCTGTTTCAACATCCACCGTATTCACAGCACCTGTGGGCATGGTGACATTTCGGCAATCACCTTGTTGATATTATCTTTGAGCGGATGCAGATGTCTCAAAATCCACTGATACACAGCACCTGTGGACATGATAATATTTCGGTGATCACGCTGGTCTTATCAATCTATCTGTCAACAACATGCACCGTATTCACACCAGCAGGTCACGTTAATATATTACATTTTGAACAAAAACTGGAAGCAACACTCCAGAAAACAGTTGTTGTACTGCCACTTACCTCCAATCTTACAAACTGTTTAAAACGAACAAGACTTTAGGAGTATTGCTGGTGAAGTAAAGACAAACTCATAAGCGACATTCTTTTATGGAATCCTACACATGGACATGCCAGTGTTGGTTGATTGGCAAGTACTTATATACATCAGCTTTGTGCGGACACTGGATGCAGTTTAGAGGACCTGCTAGGAAGGATGGATGATAGGGACTATCAGGAGGTGCCTGTGGTATAATGGTTATTGTCGTAGGAAATGGACACGACGACACGCGTTCAAATCTTGGACGAGGCTGATTGCATTTCACATAGAACTAATACCCTTGTGAAAGGTATGAATCCAATTATTCTCCCTCTAGCTATGGGTAAATAGTAGGGCAGACTAGGTTCTTCAGCCTTGGTGAGGCAACTAGTCTAGGAGAAGGAAAACTCTGAATTCAATCCTGTTAAAACTCCGCTTAAAATTGACCTTGTGTCATATCCTGCCCGAGCGGAGGGGTTGGGTAAATATGGATAGGGACTATCAGCACAATGTAATGATGATATAACCTTATTTAGAGGAGTTCCCGGAGCGTAAATGCTAAAGTACTGGACCTGTAGCCTCGAAGTAAGCGAGTTCAAACTCCAGTCGTGTTATTACGTTCGCTTTTTGACGAAACCCTTGAGAAAGGCATGAACCCCCTTATTCTCTCAGCTGTAGGTTAAATAATATCACTCCTGTTTTTCGAGAAGGAGAACTTTGGTCTTATATTAGCCTTGAACGTTGATATGCTATTAAACTGAGAGATAAAAACAGAAAATAAAGGTTTATTATGATTATGTGCCAACAAAATAATATCATTAAAAAGAAATAATTTCCTGAAACCCTATAATTGTGTATAAAGTAGTATTAGGAATATTTAGAGCCATCATAGATCAGTTTTGAAATTATTAGGATTATTTGAAAGCATATTCATCATCATCATCATCATGTTGCGCTGCCAGCACGGATCTTCCTGACTCTCTCTCCCCACCCGTCTCTATGGTTCATCGCTCCCGGCCGGTCTTCCAGGCTACACCCTGTATCGGCACAAAGCTGTTGTATATGATGGTCGTTCTACCTTTGCTCATCCATGTGAAGGGGTCCACAGGAGTACAGTGCTTATGAGTTCATCCTCTCTTCTCCAGCAGTGTCCCGTATATCTGGTTCGTCTAACTTTGGTATTTTTCATAAACGGTGGTAGGTGGCCGTACAGCTGCTGTTTTGTGGGGTGTTGCCTCCAGGACTTGTTCAATACAGCTAGCAGCATTCTTGAAAGCATATTACTGTGCATAAATTATTTTATTTTGTTTTGTTTTATGGCAGCACAACCCTTGTAGGTTATTTAATGCCAAATCCTTTTTAAACATATATATTAGATACATGGTTTCTAAACACAATTGTCGATAACAGTTTTAGACAAGCTTGGGCTCGTTTTATAGTTGCACACAGTTAAATTCTTTCACTGATTTCTATCTAATACGGATAATTCTATTTACAATTATTCAATTTTTTTGCACACAGTTTAAGGTTTTCAATTATTACTATTTAACACTAACAGTTCAATTAAACAGTAGTCATTTGCTTACACACTGTTAAATGTAAAATCAGTTCTAATTCTAACAATTCAATTTGATTTAAGTCTACAAAGTTGAATTGTTTCAAGTATTGCTATGTATTACTAACAATTCATTTTAAATACCAGTCATTTGTTTCCACACAGTTAAATGATTAAACTGTTCTATTTCAAACAATTCAATCAAGGGTGAGTCATTTGTTTGAACTCAGTTTAAATGTCAAACATTTCTATTTGACCCATAGATGGGACCCGATCAGATGCTACCACTTCGGGGCAAAAGTGGACCGGGGAGAAATGGCAATGAAGGGGTACTCTGCACTCTCAAAATTTCCAGCATTACTGGAAACTTATCATCAGATTGTTTAGTGCTATATCCAGGACGCTCGTTGGGGGAGTCTTCCCTCTCTGCAGAGATGCAGTCGGTGTAAACTACAGCCTCAGCCGACTTGGGCAACGAATTATTTGGGTTAAGATTATTTTGCTTACTAAGGTTTATTGTTAAATAGGAATAATTGCTGGCTAAAAAAAAAAAAAAAAAAAAAAATTAAACCGTCGGAAAGATTTAGGGTTTCGAGCGTTTTTGATTATGTTTCTATATATTTTTAAGAATGGCTCTGTTGGTTTTTATTGAATTTAAACAAGGTTAATTTTGATAGTCTCAAACCATATAATGGTGCAAAGAGACGCTTTTCATATTTGTTTTAACCAAAACTATAGTAGGTCACTGAAACGTCAGTTGACATTGTGATAATATAGTAGTATACTTTTTTTTTCAGATTTGTGTTTTACACAGTTTTTATTGCTAGTTAACACCTTTTAGATCGTTGAATAGAGCTCGTTGAAATCTTTCTTTTCCACTTAAACATAAAACTATTGTTTATTCTTCGCGTCAAAGCTATATTCATCTTTTAATGACATCAAAGTATTGTGTTAAAAACAGCCTCAATGGTGTCGTGGACTGTAAATATAGTTGTTGATATTTCCACCAAAAAGGTCTGCGATTTCTTTCATACCTATTTTTATTTATTCATGGAGAGTTCATCTTTCTTACATTGAAGTCAAAATTAATGAATTTCTAAAACATCATTTAAAAAAATTCCTGATTTAAACATTTCCATCGTACATATTTTTGTCCAACATTGAAAGTTTTATGCCATAACTTGTAACGGTTTTCGTCGCAAGAAATAGAATTGGTGTGGAGGGTGTTTGTATTTCTCTTTGCCCCAATGCTCTGACGAAAGGCATGGATATATCTTTTCCCCCTCCGTAGCAAATAGTAATAATAGTAGTAGTAACGGATTTACAATATAAGAAAGAAACTCGGAATTCAAAACCAGCTGTACTCTCCTTGAAAGTTGACCGAAGCGGAGGAGTTGGATCAGTACATACTTTTCCACGGTACCTAGGAAATAAATATGTTAAAAATAGTGTTATTTTGTTTGTATTTGTAGTGAGAGCAACGGTTTGTTTGTTTGTTTGTTTGTGTTTTATGGCATATCAATCTTAGTGGTTTATTTAATACTAAATCCATTTTTACACAAGTGAACAGTTCTATTTCAAACAATTCAGTTTTGCATAAGTACAAAGTTTGATTGTCAAAAACATTTCTATTTCAAGCTATTCAGTTTAGTCAAACAGTTCTAATTCAAACTATTCAGTTTAGCATAAGTCTAGTTTTTGCTGACATACAGTTAAAGGTCACAGCAACTCTGTTTCAAGCAATTCAGTGTATCGTAAGTACAGTTTCAAAGTCAAAAACAGTTTCATTTCAGATATTTCAGTTTAGCATAAGTACGCAATTTACATGTCAAAACAGTTCTATTTTGTGCAATTCAGTTTATCATAAGTACGCAGTTTAGTTCTATTCCACTCATAGATAGGTCGTTATCAGGTGCTACCACTCTGAGCCAGAGTGGACCTGGGAACGATGGCAATGAAGGAATATTCCACACTCCCCAAAGCTCCAGTATTTCTGGAACTACATCATCAGATTTTTTAGTGTAATATCCAGGACACTCGTTGGGGTGGGTCTTACCCCTCTGCTGAGATGCAGCCGATTGAGCAAAAGAGCAATGGTCAACTGGAGCTTATAAACGTTAACCTATTGTCGATGTTTATTAATCTATATGCATCTCTTAAAATCATTTTTCGGTGTTACTAAATATTCTATTATAGGTCAAATTTTCAGCAGGTAAACACTATAACGCGGCTATCCAAAGATTATCGGCGTGTGTTCTCGTGGTGTAATGGTTAAAGCGATGGACTGCGGAAGCATAGTACACGAGTTAGAACTCCAGTCGCGCTGATACGTTCACTTTCGGACAAATAACCTTGGGAAAAGTATGATCCCCTTTATTCTCTCAGCTATGGGTTAAATAGAACCACTACTGTTCTAAGAGAATGGCTTTGGCATTAAATAACCTAAAAGAGTTGATAAACAAAGAAACCAAAACAAAGATTAGCGATATTTAAACAATTACCACCAATCAAATGTAGTACATTCATTTAGCAGTACTTTTTGAGGTGAAAAACAAGACAGTAAAACAGGAATTTTGATTGAGAAGGGTTTCATTTAATATTCAAATTCGTTGATCATTTGAATATATGAACACTGGGTTTAACCGCGGCATATCCAATTCTGTTAAGGCGCCTCTGGTGGTGTAATGGTTAGCAAGCTCGACTAGCAAACCTACACGAGTGAGTTCGAGTCTCATTGGGTGCCCCTTTCATATGGCCTTGTGCCACATCTAAGCAAAAAGCTTAGTAAATTTCCATATCCAATTCTGTTAATTTTTACCACTTAGAATATTCGGCCTATTGTCTTCATCTTCATTGTTATTCTCAAAACGTTTTGGCTGATATGTCCTTCGGCCTTCTTCAGAAGTTTCACATCAAACTCGGTAGCCCACACAGAACCCCGAAGTTTAACCCTTTATTTAATTCTCGAGAGTAGATTGTTCTATTTCCATTAACCATGGGTTCAGTTCGAAGTTCTGTGTGAGCTCTCGAATTCGACATGAAACACCTGAAGAAGGCCGAAGGGCATATCGGCCGAAACGTTTTGAGTAAAGAATGAAGATTAAGAAAATATTCTGAATATTCTAAGAGATAAAAATTATCGAGTTTCATCTCAGAAATTTCGACTGATAAAATTCTATTTACAACAAATAAATAATTGTGGATGTACCTATTCATTCTCAGCGGGTGTACCAATACGTCTGGCCTTGTGCCATAACTGAGCTAAGCTAAGTAAATAACTATACGTGTCTAATTGTTTTTAACCTTATATGGGTATAAGCATGAAATTTTACATCCAAATTTTACATTACGAAATATGTTTGTTTCCTCAAGCGTTTTATTTACATTATTGTTATTTTTTTGTGTCATGTAAATCAATAAGCATGAACTGATATATTCTGTGTGCCACATTATACACCACACACACACACATACACTTTTATGCCAGTGCTCACTCGTACATACATATCCACACACACACACACACACACACATATATGTATATATATGTGAGTGAGTGTGTGTGCGTTTTTACGCTTGTATGCATATGTGGGCATGTGTGTATTGTGAGCTTTGCTTTATCGATTCACCTTCTATTCTGGTTAAATGGTTACGTATATATATTAAGTCTAAAAATTTTAATTCGTTCCACAATTCTTTGTTATGTGTTCTGAGCAATGATTCCGCCTTTTCGAAAGGCACGTAATTTCTATTGTTTTTATCGTCAATGAAACCTTTCTGTTTTTTTGCACCCCCGACAGACACATTCACATCCATTAATAATAATAATAATAATAATAAATTCAAATTTGACCATACAAACAAGTGGTACATGTACAACCCAGAATCCGTCCTGGGGAATGAGTCGCACAATCTTCTCTGGTATTTTGAGATACACACGGATCACTTAATCTCGGCCAGACGACCAGACCAAGTAAAAGTAAGTAAACTTGGCGGGCAAACAGAAGGCTCCCTTTTCAACAGCTACTACACCGAGGTGTAGGGGAGGGCGCTACTCCTTTCCCTGGATTGCTCCCCTTTACCCTCGATACATACCTTATATTTCTGGGTGTTAAGTAAGGAGGTATCAAGTAACATTTTTAAAGTCTTTGGTATGACGCGACCTGGGATTGAACCAGGTCTCCCGACCATTGGCAAACACTCTACCCACTAGGCCAATGACCTGGTTTCAGACCTAGTAATAGTAAAAAAAAAAAAAAAAAAGAACATTCTGAATAGAGTACTTTGACGTCCCGACAGATCACAGAGTAAAAATACAAGAAACTGAAAAGAGAGATAAGTACTTAAACCTGGCTAGAGAACAAAAAATTAACAAACTATAGATCATGAAGGTAACAGTGATACCATTTGACGTTGGTGCACTTAATACAATCCCCAAAGGTAAAAGGAAGGGAATATTTGGAAATAAGAAGAGTAGAGACAATTTCGACTTCAGTATTATTAAGATCGGCCAGAATACTGAGAAGAGTCCTGGAGAGTTGCAGAGACTTACTGTCACTCAAACTCCAGTGAGAAACCATCAGCTAACGCTGGTGGGAAAAACTCTTAAAAGAGTTATAATGCAGCTAACTAGCACAAAAGGAATGAATCCAAGACTTGTAAAAGTGTTCTACTGGAACTGTGCGATTAAAATCTGCCCATGTTGACAAGTGGATTTTGCACAAACCAGAACCTGTTTTAGAAAATGAGACGCATAAAATTCTCTGTATACACACTTCCGTGTGTTCATTTTTTCGTCGCAAGTTTGTTTGGCTTAAGGTCATTGTAGAGGAGCACCCAGTGAGAATTGGGGATCTTAGACAAGTAATGGCATGACTAACCAGACTTACTGGCTAACCAACATTTTTAGCATATATATATATATATATATATATACCAAGGCTTGGTTTGATAATCACACTGGCAAGAAAGTGATTGTCACCAAGTGTCTTTGACTCTGGTTCGAGGCTACCCTAACCTAAATACGAGTTTATACTACTATATGGATTGACCACATGGATGCTGACTAAGCGTATAGAGAAAAAGCTTGACGGAAATTGCACAAGAATGCTGTGAGCTGTACTGAACAAATCCAGGAAGTAACAATCCACAAAACAGCTGCTGCACGGCCACCAACCTCCCATATCTAAAACCCATCCGAGTAGGACGAACAATACATGTTGGACACAGCTGGAGAAGTAAGGAAGAACTCATAAGTAACATGCTTCTCTGGATCCCATTCACACAGACGTGCAAGCGTTGGCCGACCAACAAGAAATTATCTACAACAACTGTGTACGGACACAGGATGTAGCCTAGAAGACCTGCCGGAAGCAATGGACGATAACGACCAGTGGCGAGAGAGAGAGAGAGAGAGAGAGAGAGAGAGAGAGAGAGAGAGAGAGAGACACACACACACACACAGAGACACAGACACACACACACACTCACACACGTTCAGGGGAATCCGTGCTAGTGGTATTATATGATGATGATAATGATGATGATCAATCCAGTATATAGAGAAATTTTCAGCAGTTACAGATTTTCTATAACGTTTTGTTACACGTGAGTTCTTAATAATTCTACATCACCCTGCATCCATGATAGATGATTATATATAAAGATAGAAATGACAAGATAGATAGATAGATAGATAGATAGATAGAAATAACGTCAAGTATGTACGACGACCCTACGAAAATCGATATAGTCTATTCGCTTTAATTTTAATATTTTCTTTCTTTTATTATCCGAGGGAATGAAAGAAAATATGACATGAGAGAATACTTGACTCTTATCCAATAACCTGTGCACTTCTTATTTAAAAACATAGCAAACTACAATATATATATATATATATATATATATATATATATATATGGGGGGTGGACAGAGAATATTTATGCAAATATTTGTGTATATATACTATCGTGTTTATGCTTTATATATATTAGGAAACGTATGGTGCCTTTTCGAATTCATTCCATTCATATGTCAAACGACTTATGCTATTGAACGGATCACTAATAAAATAGGCAGAAAGAAAATGTCTCTCTAATTTCATGAAATATGCTTTAAAGAGAAAATGCAGCACACACACATATACATACACATATATATATAGCGGGGTCTATGGGTTAATGGTTATCGTCGTAGGAAATGGACACGGCGATATGAGTTCAAATCCTGGATGAGGCTGATTGGATTTCACATTGCACTAATACCTTTGGTTAAGGTATGAATCCAATAATTCTCCCTCCAGCTATGGGTAAATGGCAGAGCAAACTGTGTTCTTTAGCCTTGGTTAGGGAACCAGTGTAGGAGAAGGAAAACCTGTTAAACTCCGCAAAAAATTTACCTGGTTTCACATTCTGCTCATTCGGAGGAGTTGGTATAGACATATATTTTCAGTATGTAAAATATTTATGTGAATACCTATGTGTACATAAGTATTTGAACAAACAGATAAGAAGCTTATAATTTATTAACGAGATTCTGTTTGTTCAATTAAACTATTGTATTCATCCCCGCCAAATATTCTCAGTACTCAGTATCTGAATTACCCAGTCGGCTGGGGCTATAGAATACACTGACCCCCCCAACGAGTGTTCTGGATATGACACTAAACAATCTGATGGTGAGGATCCAGCAGTTCTGGAGCTTTGGGGAATGCGGAGTACCCTTTTATTGTCATCGCTCCCATGTCCACTCTGGCCCGGAGTGGTAGCACCTGACAGGGCCCATTCTATGGGTTTAATAGAACTAACAGCATACTTATACTAAAATGAATTGTTTGAATAAACTGAATAGCTTGAAATAGAAACGTTTTTGACAATTAAACCGTACTTACATTTAAACTGCGTGCTTATGCTTAACTAAATTATTTGAAATAGAACTGTTTTTCGACATTAAAACTGTATTTACACTGAACTGAATTGTTACATATAACTGCTTGAATAGTTTGAAATAGAAATGTTATTGACAATTAAACTATGTACTTATGCTAAACTGAATTGTTTTAAATAGAACAGATTATTTACATAAAAAATTGATTTGGCGTTAAATAACCTACAAAGGTTGATATGCCATAAAACCTAACAAACAAATCAATCAGTATCTGTTGGCATAAAACTTAAGATATTTACTTAAAATAGTCCTCGAATGAAATCAGATGCTTCAATTAAAAGTTTCACTATATGTGAAAATACTATAATCTTCAAACAACAGGAAAGACAAGGTGGCTAATTTTTCTCTCATTTTTGATTAAAAAATTTATCTAAGTAACCGGTTACCAAACACCACTATTCAAAATTCATCAAACAAACTAAAATCAATCAAGTAAAGCACGAATACTTGTGAGTTACGAAGTACAAACTATAAACCAGAATATATATATATATATATATATATATATATATATTATATATATATATATATATATATATATATATAATTTCTTGAATTGAATCTTCAGCAGAGTTCAAGCAAATGAAATAATGTTTTTAGCAGAACAACAAAAAATATTCTTGTACAAAATCCATAAAAAGTAAATCGTTGAAACAAAATTATCGAATCATTGTTCATGATACCAGAGTCATGTAAACAGCTATTTTCTCCGGAAGTACATTATTCTATACTTTTCTTTTTTTTTTTTTTTTACCTGTAACAACTTCCGCTTCCGCAGGAAATCTTATTGAAAGTCATGATTTTTATGGAAGATTATTTATTTTTATATTTTTGCTGATATACTTATGGGTTTTGGTGATAGGCAGATGATTGCTATTGGATTAAAAAAATGTGACCAGAGTAGACATTAAAGAGATGATACACGTGAAAATGTTACTTTTCATCAGATAATTTAAGCCATTTTTTTAGTTACATGAAAGTTTGGAAAAAGATCACTGTAAAAGAGTTTTCAAAGATTCAATAACTTCACCCTATGGGCTATTTTTTTTTTTTTTTTTTAAAAGAGGACTAAAATAAAGGCAAACTTAAAAGTTGAAACTTTTCGCATTGATCATTCGAAATATTTGTTCAAGTCTGATGAAAGCTTCAGACCCGAGATATCGAACTGAGCTTTAGAATAAAGTAGAAGCCCTCTCAAAATGTCACACGATTTAGTGCATAGTGCTTAAACGTTTATTGTGTCAAGTGAGCCTGTGGCAAAATAGACGAACAGACAACAATAGAAGTGATCGATATTTATTTGCTTCAAAAATATCACGAACGAAATATAGTAAATTCACGTTTTCACGAGAATTGGCCAAACTTTTTTCATTTGACAAGACACTCTTAAAAAGAAGAAAAAAAAAACAAACGAAAAATAAGCTAAGATTCTTGAACGATATTATGTTGTTTTTTTTTTAAAATTCTTTTTTTATTATTATAAAAATGTTAAATCTTTGTACCGATAAAAATATTTTTGAGGACTAAAAAAAAACAAACTAAAACTTGGCAAAAAATATTTTCATAAAGGAGGTAAAAAAAAAAAATAAAAACGTTAAATAAACCATCTTTTCAAATAACTGAGAGTTGTATTTGATAAAGAAGATTATTTTTTGCCTGTCAATAAAATGATTTGATTATATGAAGTTGACACAAAAGTTGTCTTTCCTTTTTTGGTTTGACCCCCCCCCCCGGGGTGGGGGTCGAGTGCTGGGAAACATTTTTTCGTTTTAATCTTAGGGCTAGCCTTTTGGGCCAGAAAATATAATTCTTTAGCTTCTTATATAGAAAACAGAGTTTTTCAGTTATAACTTACCACCGCTGATAAAAATGATAGGATTAGAGGATGTTAAACTAATTTTTTTAGCTGTAAACTAATAAGACGCAAAATATTTTAATTTGATAGCTGAATATTCTGGCTTCATGAAATAAACAAAGTTGATTAAAGGAAGTTAGTTAAATTATTCCAATAAGTGGTTATAATTTTTTCCCCAAGAAACAGAGAAGAACATATTAAGAAATAACCCAATATTGACGAAAATTATGCAATGATCTTGTAATTTGAATTCCTAAACCAAATACAAGCAGAAGCCAAGAATGTTCAACTATTAAATAAAAATGTTTTGCGTTTTCTCTCTTGTTAGTTTATACACTGCTAAAAATAAAATTAAAAAATAAAAATTAAGTGCACATCTACGTGTGCTAACTCCATAATGTTTTCCAAGAAGTAATATTGCAATTCATTACTTATTTGAAATTACTCTCAAATTACAAACCTTGGCAAAAATTATGGAATTAGAACACTCAGAAGATGTTCATATTGATTTTTAGTCGGTGGGGTGGTAAATAAACTAATAAATAACACATAAGACGCAAACAAATTTTATTCGATGGATGAATATTCATGTTTGATTCTGAAAATTATTGTTTGATTCTGAACACTCTTGTTTTATTCTTAATATTCTGGTTTAATTCAGAACATTCTTGTTTTATTCTGAATATTCTTGTTTGATTCTGAACATCCTTATTTAATTATGAATATTGTTTGATTCTGAATATTCTTTAATGATTCTAAACATTCGTGTTTGATTTTAAACATTCTTGTTTGATTCTGAATATTCTTTATTAATTCTGAATATTTTTGATTGATTCTAAACATTCTTGTTTCATCCTGAATATTTTTGTTTCATAATGTATATTCTTGTTTGATGCTGCACATTAATGCTTGATTCTGAACATTCTTGTTTGATTCTGAACATTTTGTTTTATTCTGAATATTCTTGAATGATTTTGAACTTTCTTTTTTGTTTGTGAATATTCTCGATTGATTTTGAACATCCTTAATTGATTCTGAAAATTCTTGTTTGATTCTGAACATTATTGTTTCATCCGAAACATCCATTTTTGATTCTGGACATTCCAGTTTGATTCTGGACATTCTTATTTCATTCTGAACTTTCTTGTCTGATTTTGTACTTTTTTGATTGATTCTGAACGTACTTATTTGATTCTGTAAATACTTGGTTAATTCTGATCATCCGTATTTGATTCTGAACATTCTTGTTTGATTCTGAATATTCTTGAATAATTTTGAAAATTCTTGCTTGTCTCTGAACTTCTTTATTTGATTATGAACATTCTTCTTTGATTCTATATATTCTTGTTTTAATATGAACATTCTTCTTTGATTCTGAATATTAATACTTGATTGATTCTGAACATTCCTCTTTCATCCTGAACATTTTTGTTTTATTCTGTACATTTTTGTTTGATTCTGAACATTAATATTTGAATCTGGATATTCTTGAATAATTTTGAACCTACTTGTTTGCTCCTGTACTTCCATTTTTAATTATTAACATTGTTGTTTTATTCTGTATATTCTTATTTAATTTTGAACATTTTTGTTTGATCCTGATCGTTCTAATTTGTTTTTGAATATTCTTAATTCATTTTGAACATTCTTGTTTGTTCTTGAACTTCCTTATTTAATTAGGAAGATTCTTGTTTTATACTGTGCATTTTTGTTTTATTCTGAACATTTTGGTTTGATTCCGATTATTCTTGATAAATTTTGAACATTCTTGTTTGATTCTAGACATCATTGTTTTATTCTCTTGCTTCTGGTTTAATTCTTAACATCTTTATTTGATTCAGAATATTCTGGATTATTTCTGAACATTCTTGTTTGATTCAAAACATTTTTGCTTGATTCTGTATTTTCTTGATTAATTCTGAACATTTTTGTTTGGTTCTGAACATTCTTGATTGATTCTAAATACGCTTGATTGATTCTGAACTTCTGGTTTGATTCTGACTATTCTTGATTAATTCTGAAGATTCTTTCTTGTTTGATTCTGAACATTCTGGTATGATTCTGAATATTCTTGATTGATTCACAATATTCTTGTTTGATTCTGAACATTTTTGTTTCATCCTGAAATTTCTTAATTGATTCTAAATCTTCTTGATTAATTCTGAACATCCTGGTTTGATTCTGACTATTCTTGTTTAATTCTGAAGATTATTTTTTGATTCTGAACATTCTTGTTTGATTTTAAATATTCTTGATTAATTCTGAACATTCTTGTTTATTTATGAATATTCTTAATTGATTCTGAAAATTCTAGTTTGATTCTGAACATTCTTGTTTGAATCTAAACATTCTCGTTTGATCCTGAAAATTTATGTTTGATTCTGAACATCCTTATTTGATTCTGAACATTTTTGTTTTATACTGAATATTCTTGAATAATTTTGAACGTTCTTCTTAGTTTCTGAATGTTTTTGATTGATTTTGAGCATTCCTGTCTCATTCTGAACATTCTTATTTGATCGTGAACATTCCTGTTTGATTCTGAACATTCTTGTTTGATCCAGAACATTTTTGTTTTATTCTAAACATTCTTGTTTTATTCTGAACATTAATGTTTGATCTTGAACATTCTTGTTTGACTTTGAACATTCTCGCTTGATTCTGAATGTTCTTGTTTGATTCTGAACATTCTCATTTTATTCGGAACGTTCTAGTTTAAACGAAGTTAAATTAATGTTATATTTTTTAACCACGGAAAATATTATGGAATAACCCAATATTGAGGATAAAAAATTGCGGAATTCATAGAAAATAAATTATAATCAATATTTAGTTACCCACTTTGCGAGGTTTTATGCCAGTCTTAATTTTTTCAAGCGTACATTCTATATCAAAGTTTTCTAACTTTCCTGAATGTTGGTTAATAGATATTTGGTGGATGGATCTTTCTCATGGACCATCAAAAAATCTCCAGCATAGATTTTCAGTTGGATTTAAATCCGGACTATTCACTGGCTATGTCATTGATTTTGTTTTCTGTTCTCGAAGAAAAAGCTTTAATTCCCATTATTCTGTGACAAAAAGCATTATTGTTCTGAAAACTAACTTAACCATCACCAATATCGATGATATAAGAAAATTGTCCATGATTTCAATGTACACATTATAGACTGATTCGTAATTTGTATTCCTAAAACACATATCACTAGATAAGTGCTTTGTGTGCTCATTCCATAATTTTTGTCAGAGGAAGAATTTATGAAAAAAAAAAAGCTTCAAAAAAGGTACGATTGTTTGAATTACTTCCCCTGATTAATTCATATCCATGTTGCTTTGTTCAGCAATTGTCTTGTGCTAAGAAAAAAAACAACAAAAAACAGTAACATAAAGTCTTGTAAACAATTGTAAAAACTTCATTCTTTTTAGAGACCAATTAGGGGTACAGATTATAGTTTTCGGATCAGCTGTCTGGACGAAAGGAAATTTGGATAAACTGCAAATTCTAATCTCCAACAAAACGTCTTTCTTTGCATACAAATAAGTTATATGGTGTCAAGTATCCGACCTGATAATTTTAAAACCGATCTTCAGATGAAGATCGAGTTCGTTCTTTTCTCGTCTGTCACGAGTCTCTCCCAAGTATTCATTCAAAATGATTGTTTAAGATCATTTGTTTAAGATGATTGTGAACTAAGTCCTGGCGACAACACCCAACAAGACACCAACTATACGGCCACTTGCCTCCCATCACGAAAACTATCCAAGTTAGACGAACCAGACTGCAGGACACTGCTGGAGAAGCAAGGACGAGCTCATAAGTGATGTACTCCTATGGACCCCCACATATGGCCAAGCAAAAGCAGGACAACCAGCTCGAACTTACATACAGCAGCTATGTGAGGACACAGGATGTAATACTGAAGACCTTCCAGAGGCGATGAATAATAGGGAGGAGTGGCGAGAGAGGGTCAGGGATATCCGTGCTGGCGGCACGACAAGATGATGATGATGCGATATAACTGTGTAAATTATTTGTATTAAGAATAGTTCCTTAAAGTTATGATTTTTTACAAAGGATTATTACTTACTTAAAACTACATGACTGTGTACAAACAAATGGCTATCATCAAATAGAAATACTTACTTGAAACTGTGTAATTATTAGTATTAGACAAGAATACTTAAAACCGTACAACTAAGCGCAAATCATTTGATGCCATATAACGGTAAATTATTTGTATTAAGAATAGTTACTTGAACTTATGCTTGTTTACTGAGGATTATGATTAGTTAGTTAGAACCATATAACAGTGTGCAAACGAATAAGAATTATTAAACAGAAATAATTACTTGAAATCATTTAATTGTAGTATTAGATTGGAATACTTAAAACAATATATCACTTTTAAAATTATTAGGCAGGATTACTTGATACCAAAAACATATTTGCATGCAAATTATTTTTATTATAAGTTTGTGTAAAACGCCTAGTCTGGGTCATGAACGATCTATTTAGTTTACCCATCAACTGCTCTCTTGGTGACTTTTACTATATATTATATAGTAATATAATATAATTGGTTTTTGTACGGCATACAATTGATTTTTGTTCAGGAAATAATTGATTTGTGTACCGTAAATATTTGATTTTTGTACCGTCTATAATTGGTTTTTGTACGGTATATATTTGATTTTTGTTCCGCATACGGTAGATTTTTGTACGGTATATAATTTTCGTACGGTATATAATTGATTTTTTCTGCATATAATTGATATTTGTACGGTGCATAATTGATTTTTTCCCGCATATAATTGATCTTCGTACGGTATATAATTGATTTTTTTCTGCCTATGATTGTTTTTTGTACGGTATATAATTGTTTTTTTCTGCATATGATTGTTTTTTGTACGGTATATAATTGTTTTTTTCTGCATATGATTGTTTTTTGTACGGTATATAATTGTTTTTTTCTGCATATGATTGTTTTTTGTACGGTGCATAATTGATTTTTCCCCGCATATAATTGATTTTCGTACGGTATATAATTTTCGTACGGTATATAATTGATTTTTCCCGCATATACTTGATATTTGTACGGTATATAATTGATTTTTTTCTGCATATGATTGTTTTTTGTACGGTATATAATTGTTTTTTTCCATTTATAATTGATTCTTGTACTGTATATAATTGATTTTTGCATCTGAATAATGTTTGAAAAAGTTAAAATTTTCATCGCCCGCCGTCATATTATTTACTCCTTTATTACTTTTAATAGGGCCTGTTTTTAAGAAAAAGGACAAAAAAGTTTTAAACTGGGTAGAAATTTAAAAATCCTCACACAAAGACCCCACAAAAACAACATCAACTACAAAAAAATAAAACAAACAAAAAAACAACAATAAAAGTCAACCTCAAAAATGTGACTGCTGTCAAGAATTTAATAATAAAGTAAAGTTAGCGACCATAGTCGAGGGTGACCCGAAGGCTCCCTTTTCGATAGCTACTACACCAAGGTATAGGGGAGGGCGCTACTCCATTCCCTGGATTGCTCCACTTTACCCTTGAACCGTACCTTATAATGCTGAGTGTTAAGCAAGGTGGTATCAAGTTCCATTTTTAAAGTCTTTGGTATGACTCGACCTGGGATTGAACCGAGGTCTCCCGGGCCATTGGCGAACACTCTAACCGCTAGGCCAATTTAATAATAGCATGTGAAAATATACATATATTTCGTCATATGTTTCATTTTATTTACTATAAACGGCTTAAAGCAACGAGTCCACCCTAAAAAATAACCCTATTTTTATTTTGTAGAGTAAGTAAAAGATTTCCATTAAAACAGACGGGACGAGCAAAAGAATATTGTCAAAACAATATATCAAAAGATTTTTCGCCAGTCGATAATAATGACTGACCGAAAAAGTATTATGAGAATAAGTTATTAATATTGCTAACCATTAAAACTGTGGGGAAAATAGCAGCACAAATTAGTATGTAAGATTAAAATCGAAACTCTTATAAAAAGGCTGAGTTTGACATTTACTAAGTTAAGACGAAGTTTAAAAGCGTAAGTATTAACTTTTTTTGTGACCTGCTGGTAGTGTCTTTTTCCTTGGAAGAATACCAGGTCACATCTATGACAGGAACACAGATAATAATCAACCAACCTCATCTGTAAGTGTGGCGTCTATTGATAAGAAAAAAACAACAACCCCAAAGCAGCCAATGAAAGTTTACCATGACTCTTTGTCAAGGAACTCCGTCCGAACGGCACGATTTGATGATGATAATGATGATAATTAACTTTTTACAGTATATGATCGATTTTTGTACGATATTTCATTGATTTTATACTATATATAATTTCGCATCGTATATAATTTTGTACTGATTTCAATTAATTTTTGTACCGTACATAATCAATTTTTGTACGTTATATAATTGATTTTGGTACCTTATATAATTGATTATTGTTACGTATATAAATGATTTTTGTACCGTATAAAAGTTTGTATCGTACAAAATTTTGTGCCGAATTTAACTGATTTTTGTACCGTGTATAATCGATTTTTGTACCGTATATAACCGATTTTTGTACGGAATATTATTGATTTTCTTACTGCGTATAATTGTTTGTTTTTTTAAGCGTATGTAACTGATTTTTGTACCATATATAATCTATTTTTATACGGTATATAATTGATTTTTTCACCTCATAAAATTGATTTTGTATCCTATATAATTGATGAGTATGTTAATAAGGTTGACATATTAAAACAACAATACAGAGAATAGACTCATTGATGGTATTTCAATGTTTCAAGTAAATTTTCAGTGTTCAATATTTACAGTCAGTCACAAGGCCAAATATCAAATACAAAATGGCCGCCACTATCTGACATTTCATGGCAATTGGAAGATTTTCTTTCACAGAATGCAACGTTAAACTGCCATATATATCTTAGACCGGAAACTGTTTATGGCTTATACCAAAAATCTAGTCAAGAAAAAGGAAAACTCTGAATTCAAACTTGTTTAACTCCGCTTAAAAATGGACTTTGTGTAACATCCTACTCGTGCGGAGGGGCTGGATAAATACATAAAGTAAAGATTTATCCAACATAAAATGAAGGACACTAAAGAGATTTATCAATTTAAACATTTTTGTTTCATCTTCAATTTTGATGCCCAGAAACCAACCAACCAACCAACCATGTCACTGAATAAAATTTGATTCATATTAGCTGAAGGACCGGTCTGGATTGGCTAAAGGCACAAAGCTTGGATGGCACCTTGTTCAAAAGTAGCACCTATCTATGGGTCAAATAAAAATGTTTGACATTTAAACTGAGGCAAACAAATGTGTTATGCCAAATTGAATTGTTTGAAATAGAACTGTTTTTACATTTAATTGTGCATAAATAAATGACTGATATTTATTGAATTGTTAGTGAGACATAACAATACTTGGAACAATTTAACTACGTAAATACATATAGAGAGACGGACCACAATGTATTATGGTTAACGTGCCGAGCTGTGATACCGTAGTTCGGACTCTCATTAAGCAAAAAGAACAAACTGAATCAAACCAAACAAAACCACACACACACACACACACACACGGATACACGTATATATATATATATATATATATATATATAGTTTGCATACTGACCTTTGACAGAGCTGTCATGTTCCAGTTGTTTTTGACAGGAAGACAGCGATGCGTTGGTGTAAGCAACTCACGTAGGTTGACTACCGGAAGCAGGTCACGTGGATTGACAACCTGAATGCGTGGGCGTTGGGGAATTATATATGCATAGGTACCCACGCCTGACAGTCAGAATTTTATGTGTCGCATTTTCTTGGACATATTCTGCTATGTCTGTATACCATTTGTCAGTATGGCCAACTTTTAGTCACTTGCACAATTCTTAGTGGATTCCCTTTCCCACTCAGTTATGCCAAGTTTTGCCCTTCTCTTATGCGAGTTTACTGCAGGTAATGATCATGTATTTAAGTGTTTTGTCTCAGTCTCCAAGTAACCTTCACTTGTTATTCTGCAGCTTATCATCAATTTTCGTTTGATGTATTCGCTCCCTATGGCATTTAAAGATATTACATGTCTTCCCGTGTAAAATGACTTCTGTTTGTCGCTTGAAGTATCCATACAGTTGTTCTTGCTTTCAAGATTTTGTTGTTTTACTGCCTATCCTTAAGTTATCGCTGTTAGTATTACTATTACTGACTGATGTCTATCCTTTTTCTGTTTTAGTTTTACTTTTGTATGTTCCTTGCGTCTCTGAATTGTTGCTATTATTATTATTATTATTATTATTATTATTATTCCTGTTGTTTTTGCTCCTTTGAGAGTTTTTAACACCAGTGTTAGCTGATGGCCTTCCACTGGAGTTTAAGTACAGCAAGTGTCCTCATGTCTCCAAGTCTCTTCTCAGTATTCTGGCTGATCTTAATAATGCTGTAATCTGGATGGTTTCCACTTTTCCTTTTATTTTTAAGTCCTCCAGTCCCTTTACCAATCGTTTGGGGATTGGTCCTTGCACACCAGTTACAGTTGGTATCATCGTCACCTTCATGTTCCATAGCTTTTTTAGTTCTCGAGAAAGGTCTAGATGTTTTCTTTTAAATTCATTCTGTGGTCAGCCGGGACGGAAAAGTCTACTATTCGGCAGGTTCTCTATTTTTGTGACTGTCAGTAGGTCTGGTTATCTGGCTGAGATTAGGTGATCCCTTTGTATCTCAAAATCATCGAGAGATTTGAACGTCTTATTCTTCTGGCCGGATTCCGGTTCGTGTATATACCATTTGTTCATATGGTCAAATTTCATTTTCTTGCACAATTCCATATTTACTAACCCCTCCGTTCGGGCAGGATATGACACAAGGTCAATTTTAAGCGGAGTTTAATGGGTTTGAAATCAGAGTTTTCCTTCTCTTAGACTAGTTGCATCACTAAGGCTGAAGAACCCAGTCTGCCCTACTATTTACTCATAGCTGGAGGGAGTAGAATTGGATTCATACCTTTCCCAAGGGTATTAGTGCTATGTGAAATGCAATTAGCCTCGTTCAGGATTTGAACTCGTTTCCATTTCCTACGACGATAACCATTACACCACGGGCACCTCCCGACGATAACCATTACACCACGGGCACCTCCCGACGATAACCATTACACCACAGGCACCTCCCGACGATAACCATTACACCACCGGCACTCCCCCGACGATAACCATTACAACACGGGCACCTCCCGACAATAACCATTACACCACAGGCACCACCCGACGATAACCATTACACCACGGGCATCCCCGACGATAACCATTACACCACGGGTACCTCCCGACGATAACCATTACACCACAGGCACCTCCTTGCACAATTCATGGATCAACTTCCCCATACTGTTGTTTCTAGGTTTATACTCTTTTTGCGCTAATTTACTCTATCGTTATTTACTCCTTTAGAGTTTTTAAAATCATTTTTAGCTGATGGTTTTTCACTGGAGTTTAAGAGATAGCAAGTCTCCTCAATTCTCCAGGACTCTTCTCAGTATTCAGACCATTCTCAATAATGCTGTAGTTTGGGTAGTCTCCACTCGTCCTCCTACCTCCAAGTCCTCCAGTCCCTTTAATAACACTTTAGTGACTGTACCAAAAGCACCAATCACGATTGGTATAATAGTCAGCTTCATGTTCCATAGTTTTTTCAATTCCCTAGCAAGATCGAAGTACTTATCCTTCTTTTCACTTTCTTTCAGTTTTATTCTATGGTCAGTCGGGACAGCAAAGTCGACAATTTTGCAAGTTCACATTTTCTGTTGATTATTACTAGGTCTGGTCGTCTGGCTAAGTTTAGGTGATCCGTGTGTATGTCAAAGTCTCATAGGAGTTTAAGTGTATCATTCTCTAGGACAGATGCTGGGTTGTGCATATATTATTTGTTCAAATGGTCAAATTTAAATTTCTTGCACACCTCCCAGTGGATCACCTTACCCACCCAGTTGTGTCTAGTTTTCTACTCCTTCTGTGCTATTTTGCTGTACTCGCTTATTATGTGACTGATGGTCTAGTCTCTTTCACCACATAACCTACATTTGCTATTTTGTTGCATCTTATCTATTCGCGCTTTGATATGATTGATTCTTATGGCGTTGTTTGGTGCTGTCATTAGGAAAGATTCTGTTTCTCTCTTAAGGTTTCCTTTTCTTAGCTACGTCCAGGTTTTGTAGTATATTATTATTATTATTATTATTATTATTATTATTATAGTTTTTTTTTTCACATCAGTAAACGCTGATGGTCTTCCTCTGGAGTTTGAGCTACAGCAAGTCTCCTCAAGTCTCTGGGACTCTTAGTATTCTGGTCGTTCTCAATAATGTAGTAGTTTCGATGGTCTCCAATTGTCCGTTAACCTCCAAATTCCCCACTCCCTTTAGTAATCCTTTAGTTCCTGTTCCAAACGCACCAATTACAATTGGTATAATTGTCACTTTCATGTTCCATGGTTTTTTCAATTCCCTAGCAAGGTCGAGGTACTTATCTTTCTTTTCACATTCTTTCAGTTTTATTCTGTGGTCAGCCGAGACAGCAAAGTCGAAAATTCTGCATTTTTTCTTTTTTTGTTGTTGATTATTATCAGGTCTGGTCTTCTGGCCGAGATTAAGTGATCCGTGTGTATGTTAAAGTCCCATAGGAGTTTATGCGTGTCATTTTCTAGGACAGGTGCTGGGTTGTGCATATGCCATTTGTTCGTATGGTCAAATTTAATTTTCTTGCACATCTACCAGTGGATCGACCCAGTCGTGTCTAGTCTTACATTCCTTCTGTGCTAATTAGCTGCACTCGCTTATTATGTTTTCTAGTGTATTATTATTATTATTATTATTATTATTATTATTATTATTATTATTATTATTGTTCATTCATTAGAGCTTTTCACATCAGCGATAGCCGATG
This sequence comes from Sepioteuthis lessoniana, assembly GCA_963585895.1. Taxonomy (NCBI): domain Eukaryota; kingdom Metazoa; phylum Mollusca; class Cephalopoda; order Myopsida; family Loliginidae; genus Sepioteuthis; species Sepioteuthis lessoniana. Next base: position 21,133,372 of record OY757914.1, read on the forward strand.
ATTTTTCACTGGAAGCTGAGTGACAGCAAGTCTCCTCAAGTCTCCAGGACTCTTCTTAGAATTCTGGCAGTTCTCAACAATGCTATCGTTTGGATGGTCTCCACTCGTCCGCCAACCTCCAAGTCCTCTAGTCCCTTTAGTAATGTCTTAATTACTGTTCCAAACGCACCAATTACAATTGGTATAATTGTCACCTGTATGTTCCACAGTTTTTTCAATTCCCTAGCAAAGTCGAGGTACTTATCCTTCTTTTCACATTCTTTCAGTTTTATTCTGTGGTCTGCCGGGACAGCAAAGTCGACTATTTTGCAAGTTCTCTTTTTTTTGTTGTTGATTATTATTGTCTGGTCTCCTGGCCGGGATTAGGTGATCCGTTTGTATATTAAAGTCCCATAGGAGTTTATGCGAGTCATTTTCAAGGATATTTTATTATTATTATTATTATTATTATTATTATTATTATTATTATTATTATTATTATTTACACTTTGTGAGTTTACACACAAGTACTGTTTAACTTTATTCAGTGACAACGAGTCACTTCAGATCTTCGAGACTTTTTCAGTACTCTAAAATGTCACTTTAATGTGTGTATTAATCAACCTCCCCCGCAATGGGCAGGATGTGGTACAAGGTCAATTTTTTTAAGCAGGTTAAAATTGTTTTGAATTATGAGTTTTCTTGCTCTCAGAATTGTTATATAACTAAAGCTAAAGAACCCAGTTTACCTATTTTCTTATTGCTGGGAGGGAACAGATGTATTGATGTGAAATGAAACGCAGTCTTGTGCAGGATTTGAACTCAGGTCACCGAATTCATTATATGCAACGATAACCGTTACGATTGGAGTGCCTCTCAGCGTCAGTTTAATGTACGCAAATACAAAGTGGACAAAAAGCAATGAGAGCATTTACCCTTTTTTTTTTTTTTTTAGCAAATATTGCATCTGACGGGGGGTAAAGATTATGATTACGAGAATGTATAATGAAAAATGTCAATATTTAATTAGGAAAAGAAATCGTTTGTGTCTCTTTAGAGATTTTAGTTTGAATTTCTGTTTTTTTTATTTATTTATTTATTTTTTTTTTACTAATCACTAAATTTGGATTCCCTCTCTGTCTCTCTTGTCTTTTACGTTTGGAAATCTATTTTCTTCTGGGTAAAAAAAAAAGAAAATTAGAAAAGAGTCTCTAAAAGTCAAAACATCAATTATGGCAAGCCAGGTGTTCTATACCAAAAAAAATAATCCATGCATCTCTTGAAACTTCTTGCACACACACACACACACACACACACACATACACACACATACACTGTTTCTCTCTGTCTGTCTGTCTGTCTCTCTAATTCATTTTAAAGTTTACAACTTGAAAACTTCTGAAAAGATATATTAACGGTAACAGATAAATTGGTATTTTAAAGAAATACTGTAGATAAGTAAACCCTAACGATTTTTTGATCTTTCTTTGTTTTCAATGGCATATCAGTCATCGTGAGTTACTTAATGCAAAAAAAAAAAAATGCAAAAGCCATCTTTATAAAAAAATAGCAGTGATACTATTTAACTCGTAGCTAGGGGGATAAGGATTTCATGCCTTTCATCATGGTATTAGTCCGAAAGCGAACGTAATAGCCTTGCTGGAGTTCAAACTTGCTCACTTCGAGGCCACAGTCCAACACTTTAATTATTACACCACGAGGACTCACCCAACATTTTTTACATTAAAAAAAATGTATGAGGACAGGGATTTAATGAGTAGAATGAAAACGAATAAAATAAATCTCTGGCGCCTTTCGACTGACTCTTTTCGAAGAAATCGGGAAAATTAATGAACATTAAGATAATGAAAGGTGTAATCACAAAAGAGGAGAGGAGGAGAAAAATTTTAAGGTGTATTACAACATATCTTTGAGTAATTTTAATCTTAAAGCAAGTTGACTCGGTCTATACGAGAACAGACGTTGCATGGTAACCACTATAGCTTTTGGATAATCAGAACATTCATTGTCCGAGCCTTGTGCCAAACAGAGAACTATTCATCAAAATAGTGCTCACTACAATTATTTAAACTCATGAAATGGTCACCTATGGCGGACTCTTGAATATGTAAATGCCCGGATGTGTGTCTTTGTCTGGGGTTACGTAAGTATCGAGGTACATTTTGTGCGGTTCTCACCTCTGTTCTTTGAATGGTTTTACCCTAATCAGCCTAGCATTGACCCCTAGACGACCAAATTCTTCTTTAAGGTACCCTACCTTGCAGAAGAATTTAGTCGACTACAATTTTCTTGCCAATAACCTTCAGGTTAAACCGTAACATCAACATACGTACCGATAACAGAATCGTAACTGTAGGTTATGTAGTAATAGAGATCATCATCATCATCATCATCATCATGTCGTGCTGGTAGCACGGATATCCCTGACCCTCTCTCGCCACTTTTCCCTATCGTTCATCGCCTCAGGCAGGTCTTCTTGACAACATCCCGTATCCTCACATAGTTGCTGAATGTATGTTCGTGCTGGTCGTCCTGCTTTTGCACGGCCATGTGTGGGGGTCCATAAGAGTACATCACTTATGAGTTCGTCCCTGCTTCTCTAGCCTGCATGTCTAGTTCGTCTAACTTGAATAGTTTTCGTGATAGGAGGCAGGTGGCCGTACAGTTGGTGTCTTGTTGGGTGTTGCCGCCAGGACTTGTTCAAGTTTGCTCGCAGCATTCTTGTGTAATTGCCGTCTAGCTTCTTCTCCAGCCGTTTTGTTAGAGTCCATGTAGTGCATCCATATAGCAGTATCGATATGACCGCTGCCTGGAAGTAACTGCGTTTCATTTTATCCGTTAGGTCTGATTTCCATATAATCGATAGCCTATTGATACCTGTCAATGCTTTCGTTAACCTCGTGTCGATGTCCTTTTCGGTTGATGCGACGCTGCTTCCTAGGTAAGTGAATTTGTCTACTAGATTAAGAGGGGTTCCGTCTAGAGTGGAGATGTTCCCCGTTTGATTATAGCACATATATTCCGTTTTGTGTGCATTGACATAGAGGCCTATGCCTGCGGCTGCTCATTCCAAACTATGCAGTACCCGAAAATTAACACAGAAAGAGTATAAGACTAGCCACGACTGTGTGACGAAGGTGATCCACAGGGAATTGTGCAAGAAATTGAAATTTGACCATCCCAAAAATTGTATACGCACAAGCCAGAATCCGACCTGCTGAATGAGACGCAGAAAATTCTATGGGATTATTGAGATACAATTAGGTCATGGTTAACTAAAAAAAGAGAACTGGCCAAATAGTGGACTTCACTGTCCGGCAGACCACTGAGTAAAAATCAAAGAAAACAAAATGAGAGACAAATCTTTAGACCTTGCTCGAGAACTAAAAAAGGTATGGAACATGAAAGTGACAGTGATATAAATTATAATTAGTGTACTCTGAACGATCTCCAAATGTTTGCTCAGAGGGCTGGAAGAGTTGGAAATCGGAGGACAAGCAGAGACCATCAAAACTTCAGCATTGTTAAGATCGGCGAGAATACTAAGAAGAGTCGTGGAGACTTGAAGAGGCTTGCTGTCACTTAAACTCCTGTGAAAGACCATCAGCTAAGGCTGGTGTGAGAAACTCGCAAGTAGTAATAATAATAATAATAAAAGGTAGTGGCTGGAGGCGTTGAAAATTGGAGCAAGGATCGTGACGATCCAGACTACAGCATTGTTGGGATCGGCAAGAATACTAAGTAGAGTCCTGAAGACCTGAGAAGACTTTTTGTCACTTAGACTTTATTGAAAGACCATTAGGTAACGCTGGTTTGAAAAACGTGCAAGGAATAATAATAAATAAAAAGTTAGCGTCCTTAGTCGAGGGTGACCCGAAGGCAAGTACAAGACTAGGCATGACTGAGTAGGAAATGTGATCCACTCAGAATAGTGCAAAAATTTATGATTTGATCATACTACCAAATGGTATATGCACGAACCAGAATCCGTCCTGGAGAATGAGACGCAAAAAATTCTTTCGAGATACAAACAGATCACGAAATCCTGCCTCGAAGACCTGACTTAGTTTTGATTACAAAAACAAAAACAAAAACAAAAAGTACTTTCAATCTTGTGGATTTTGACATTCTAGTGGACTGAAAGTAAAAGAAAGCGAAAATATAAACAAATAATTGAACCGTGTCAGAGAATTAACAAAAAAAAAAAAAAAACAACAAAAACTGTAGGACATGAGGGTGACGGTGATATTAATGGTAGTAAGAGTACTTGGACTGGTACTCAAAAAGCTCAAAAAAAGACTGGATGATTTTGAAACTAGAGGAAGAATCGGGACCTTTCAAACCATAGCATTCTTAAGATCGGGTTGAATACTCACATGAGTTCTTGAGACATGAATGAACTTGATTTCACTTAGACTCCAGCGAAAGACCACCCGTTCCAGGTGATGTGAAAAACTTAAACGGAGTGATATAATAATCCTTATTAAACATAGTTTTAAGTAACTATTCTTAATATGAATAATTTGTACAAAGTTATATGGCATCAAGTATACCTGTTAAATACCAATAACTTAAAAACTGATCTATTTGACTCATACACGGAACCCTAACGTGTACTACCACTCTGGGTTGGAGTGCAGGTGGAGAGATGCTAATAAAGGGGTACCCCATACTGCTCATACCTTCAGAACTGTAGCCTCATTATCCGACGCAGTTCATGGTCATACTCAGGACGCTATTTTTTAGGGGTTGTTGAGGGGGTGTCTTACTCCTCTGCAGAGGATACATTCAGAATACTCTAAGCTCCACCGACAAACCTTGTTTGGTTTGGTTTGGTTTAGTTTTATGGCATATCAACCATTGTTGGTTATTTGATGCCAAAATTCTTTATACATATATATTAAATATATATAATTTGGTTTGATTTGGTTTGGTTTTATGACATATCAACCATTGTAGGTTATTTAATGCCAAATCCTCTCTCTACATATATATTAAATATATATGATTTGGCTTGGTTTGGTTTGGTTTTATGACATATCAACAATTGTAGGCTATTTAATGTCAAATCCTCTTTCTATATATATATTAAATATATATGATTTGGTTTGTTTGGGTTTTATGAAATATCAGCCATTGTAGGTTATTTAATGCCAAATCCTTTTTATACATATATATATTAAATATATATTATTTGTAAACACATTTTGTTGATAACATTTGTAAATGAGTCCGTGCTAATTTCTTTGCAGACAGTTAAATGGTTTCACTTATTGCTATCTAATATGAATAATTCTATTTACTATCAATCATCAGTTTGCACACGGTTAAATGTTTTTAAGTATTGCTATTTAATACTTATAATTAAATTAAACATCAGTCATTTGTTTACTCCCAGGTAAATGACCCAACAGTTCTATTTCAAACAATTCAGTTTAGCATAAGACAACAAAGTTAAATGTCTCCAAGTATGTCTATGTATCACTAACAATTCAATTAAACATCAGTCATATGTTTATACTCAGTTGAAGGATTAAACAGTTCTATTTCAAACAATTCAGTTTAGCAAAAGTTCAGTAATTTGTTTACACACAATTAAATGTAAGAACAGTTCTATTTCAAGCATATCAGTTAGTTAGTTTAGATGTCAAACAGTTCTATTTGACCCATAGATAGGACCCTATCAGGTGCTACCGCTCTGGACAAAACTTGTGAAAAGTTGAAAGCTCTTTCGTAAAAAAGCAAGGAAAGAAGTTAGATCTCCAGTGAGATCGATTGTTCTATTTATCGCATAACTTATATTGTTGTACTACATGAACCCTGAACATGTTGAGTGGTGCTTCTATTGAGAAAGAAGTGAAGATTCTAATGCGTATCTGATTGTTGTTATTTCCGTTATATCGAGTCTATAGACTTCAGTTTAATGTCATCTCTAAGACATCAATTTTTGTACTTGGGTTGGAAAAGGCCATACATAATTTTAGGGCTAATTATTAATCAGGTGTCTAACTGAATTAAAAAAAAAAATCAGTCTCATTGCTTGGTTGACCTCTCGTTGGTGAATCTCTATCATTTGTTCTGACACTGAGTCAGAGTTGAGACTTTTAGAAGACAACGAAGGTTGTATTTTGCTTTCTTTCTTTCTTTCTTTCTTTCTTTCTTTCTTTCTTTCTTTCAAACCCAATCGATTCATTCGGGCTGTTGAGGAAAATACATCAGGTGTTTTCCGCCATTTTTTTCTCTTCGTTTTATCAAAATAAGTTGTATTTTTTTGTTAATGTTTATTATTTTTATAAAATTTATATATATTTATTTTCTTTTTCTTTTCATTTATTTATTCATTTAATATTTTTGCTTTTTTGTTGATTTCTATTCTTCTTGGAACAGCCAAGTCAGTTTTTGTTGAAGTAAGTTACTTGACCTTGATTTTAAATTAAAATTCGAATTTAATCTATTTCCTATCGTTTATTTCTATTCAGCATTGATTTTGTTGTATTGATCTTTCGTAAATCGATTACATTATCTTATTTTTACTTTCATTAATTTAGAAAAAAAAAGAAAAGAAAAGAATATACTGCAAAACATTCTTCTCTTCCAATATTTATCTCTTTTTTTTCTTTTTTCAGGATTCGGTCCCCCTTGATAGATTTTAGCAGATTGTTCAAGACGATAGCATTCGATTTTTTCTTTATCTTGTAAAGGAAAGTTTTCTGTCGAATGCTTGCCTTCTAAGATTAGAGCAAATAATTCAGTTTTCATTTTCTTCCTTTCTATTTTATTACATGACAATGTACTGGACTTTTGCCAGACGAAATTAACCTTCCTATATATATATATATATATATATATATATATATATATATATATATATATAGTTAAGCTTATACTTACTCAATCTACATCCCTCCTCTATGATCTAACAATGAACCCAACCTGAGATTATCATTAGACAAAGTTTTTTCGATTCCTGTTTCTAGCTCTCACTTTTTAACTTTGCTTTCATTGTTTAGATATATATATATATATATATATATATATATATATATATATATATATATGTGTGTGTGTGTGTGATAACTGCATCGTTTTTCAGAGATGACTGCCGACCTTCATAATCATACATCCTTACCATCAACACTCCGACGTCTTAACGTGTTGTGCTCTCCTAAATAGGACTGCTTAGACACAAGACTCACGGACAACTCAACAACAATGTCAAAATAAAATTCCTAACACCCATGTCTAGATATGCAACTGCATGCTTCCAACTTTTTCAAACCTGCATATGTCACCACAGCTCCATCGCCATGAGACTTTTTCGAGAGAAAGGTTGGTAGATAAAAAGATCATAAGGGAACGTTTTCTACATCATGATATAGTGGTCAACGCTTGTACAACACGAATACTACTTTTAAATCGATCATATGGAAATCAGACATGACGATAAAATGAAACGCAGTTTCTTCCAGGCAGCGGTCGTATCGATACTGCTGTATGGATGCACTACTTAGACGCTAACAAAACGGTTGGAGAAAAAGCTAGACGGCAATTACACAAGAATGTTGCGAGCAATATTGAACAAGTCCTGGCGGCAACACCCCACAAGGCGCCAACTATACGACCACCTGCCTTCTATCACGAAACTATCCACGTTAGACGAACCAGACATGCAGGACACTGCTGGAGAAGCAGGGACGAGCTCATGTACTCCTATAAACCCCCACATATGGCCGAGCAAAAGCAGGACGACCAGCTCGAACATTCATACTGTAGCTATGTGAGGATACGGGATGTAGCCCTGAAGACCTGCCAGAGGCGATGAATGATAGGGAGAAGTGGCGAGAGAGGGTCAGGGATATCCGTGCTAGCGACACTACATGATGATGATGATGATGATGATCTAGTTGTACACCTTGAGCTCTGAGAACAAATAAACCGGATATTTTTGATCTGGTTGTGAAAAACTCCGTCACAAGAACCTAAAATGCTTCAACAAGTGTATGGAGATAACAACATAACGTACATACGTATTTTTGAGAGGCACGAGAAGTTCAAAGAAGGTCATGGGGAAGTGAAAAATGACTCTAGGAGCGGGAGGCTTTCAACAAGCAGGATAGAGGTCGACGTCGAGTGGGTAAAGCAGGTGGTGTGTGGCGATTATCGGTTGACTGTTTAAATGATTGCTAGCCAGCTGGACATGGAAAGGAACAGTGTTTGGGAGATTATTGTCGAAGATTTTGGTGTATCTGAAAAATATTAGTACTGTGTGTTTTGAACATTAGGCAATTCCTGGCCGAGAGTAACATCACAATACCGGACCAGCCTCCCTTTCTCCTGATCTTGCTCCGTGTGACTTTTCTGGTTCAAGGAGATCATCAAGGAGACCTTTTTTGAAGGCGTGGAGGCCCTCAAGAGACCGTAGCGACGGAGCTGAAGGGAATCACAAATGAATCCTTCTACAGAACATAAAAGAGTGATAGAGAAGGACAGGAAAGTACATTAGATTCGAGACGTATTACTCAGAAGGGAAAATCAGATAGTTTGTTGCTTAGAGTTGAAATGAATTGTTTTTGACACCAGTCCCTTTACTTTTCGGACATATATATATATATATATATATATATATATATATATATATATATATGTATATATATATATATTACATATACTGCCCATCCACCCTACCCCACAGTGAGAGAGAGAGAGAGGGAGAAAGAGAGAATAGCGAAGGAAATGGACAAAAGAGCAATAGATAGATAGATAGATAATGAGGGAGAGAGAGAGAGAGAGAGAGAGAGAGAGAGAGAGAGGGGGTTAGATTAAGACACCGAAGAAATGGAGCTAACGGAACTTACTGACCGTCAGTTTCTCACCTAAGAGATCATTGACTTGGTTTGTAGATACTCTCCTCTACACTATCCTAACTTAGATACGAAGATCATTAAATAAGTTTCCAGATTTTTTTTCGTATAGGCACTTTTATTGATAGTACACACATGAAACTCTAGTACCCTTCGAAGTAATCGCCTCTGGCTTCAATGCACTTTTTCTACTGTTCTAACAACTTCTGGAAGGACCACTGGAAGTCCTCTTGTGTGAGCGTATCATTGACCTTCATCACAGCCTCTTTCATCTCCTCAATTGTCTCATAACGACAGCCTCTGAGCTCAGGGAATAAACAAAAGTCACTGGAGCAAGGTCTGGACCCTCTGGGGAGGGTGAGGAACTGTCTTGGTGCCCATATTGGTCAAATAGTCTGTGACAAGGATGGAATTGTGGACTGGTATATTGTCCTGGTAGAAATGCCACTGACCCGATTTGAAGTGTGCTGCCTCTTCCGACGGAATCTCTTCCTGAACTCCCTAAAACCTCAACATAGTAACCCTAACCCTAACCGTTTGGCCAATAAACTTATTTAATGATCTTCGTATATAATTCTTTTGTATTGTATTTATTTATAGGGCTATTGCAATGCAAAATAATTATTCGGGCCTAATTAATTTCGAAGTAAAAATTTCATCATGAACTCGGGGTGTGATATGTTCAATTTAAAAAAACGAAAAATTGAACTAAAAAAAAATTAGAACCAAATAAAATAATTCGAGCAATGCTTCAGGAAATTATAATATATATATATATATATATATATATATATATAATATATATATATATATATATATATAATCCGAGAAGGAAATCCAAGGGGTAGGAGTATCCAATTTGAGTGTTCAGTGTCAACAGCTATCGACGTATAATTAATTTGGGATTAAAAATATATCAACACTAGGCAAATGAGAAACGTTTTATTTTATGAAAAGAGAACCCGATACTATCATAGCAGGAAAAATATAAACCTATAAATATTTGAATTATAAACAAAATAAGTCCCCTACGTAAATTTCCTGTGTTTTACACGATTTTCAAACGGTTGAGTGATAAAAGGGTTAGCATACACACGCACACACACTCATATATATATATATATATATATATATATATATATATATATATATATATATATATATGTGTGTGTGTGTATGTTTTATGTGTGGGTGTGGGTGTGTGTATTTAGCCTTTTCTAGCAGGTGCCTCCATTACGTTCGGTATTACAGAGGATACCATCTGGCTTTATCTTCCCGAAAAGGGGAAGTACTCACACGCCCAATTTCATAGCTGCTTTTGGCTAATGTGGTTTTGTACTTGCTGATACGACTCAAGCTTCAATTCAAAATAACATGGGCTTCCCTTTCGGGTTAGTAATGTGTATCTGTCTCGAACTGTCCATTTCCCTCTTGGATTAGAGTTCAGCTCCTGCTATTTTATAATACATATATATATATATATATATATATATATATATATATATATATATATATATATTAAAACAGTGTATGGTTGTCACTATCTCACTCGGAGGGTTTGTGGCCGACAAAATGCCATGTATATATATATATATATATATATATATATATATATATATATATATATATATATATACAGCAGCTATGTGAGGACACAGGATGTAACCCTGAAGACCTGCCGGAGGCGATGAATAATAGGGAGAAGTGGCGAGAGAGGGTCAGGGATATCCGTACTGGCGGCACGACATGATGATCATGATATATATATATACAGAGTCTGGTATATATTATGCGATAGTTGATTGATAATGGTTTCTTTGTTTAATGGCATATCGGCCTTTGAAGGTTATTTAATTCCAAAGCCATTCTTCTAGAAGAACAGTAGTGGTACTAAGTTTCCCAATGGTATTTGCCCAACAGTGAACGTAATAGCGCGACTGGAGTACTAACTCACTTACTAAGATTCCGCAGTCCATCGCTTTAATCCTTACATCACGACCCCCCCCCAACAGTTGATTGATAAGTAATGTCGCGTAACAGCATAACATATAAAACCTCGCACAAAACCGTTTAGTGCCACGTGACTTTATGACTGTACTGTGTAATAAAGTCATGAGTATTATATCTAATGTTTAGTTAGCCTGCAATCTTTTAAGTTTTTATTCACATTATGAATAAAACCTTGGGTCTTTATATATATATATATATATATATATATATATATATATAGTCATCCACAGACAGATCTGTTTCGTTCTATCAGGACTCATCAGTGTGGCTAGACAGTATCTTCCCGTAGCTGGGATCGAAACAAAGTGTGTTATATGGAGATCCAGTGTAAGGACAAGGTCTTGACGAAGGCAACCCTTCTAGAAGTAAACTCGAAAATCGAAACTGGAGAAGGAAGTAAGTACAAGTATCAAACATCTGGTGACTTGTACGAATACTTTGACGGGAAAAGTCTAAAAGAACTTATTCTGAAATAAAACCTACCGTTTGCATAGTTACCAGTTTTCTAGCTACGATGCTCACTGGGCTGTCGATACGAAAAAAAAAAAAAAAACCCGAGAAGACAAACGTATATTACTATAATCATTTACAAATGTCTTATCGTATCTTACACATCTTGTATATTTTTCACAAGATAAATTAATTATTATCAGGAAGTTTGAATTTTAATTTTGATGGTAAAGACCGGTATTATCTCTCAAGAAGCGTCAGTCATCTCTCTCTCTCTCTCTCTCTCTCTCTCTCTCTCTCTCTCTCTCTCTCTCTCTCACACACACACACACACACACACACACACACACACACACACACACACACACACGTACAATAACCAAATTTCAATAACACATTTCTTTCTCTGTTTCCTTCTTCTTTTTTCTGTCTGTCTGTCTTTCTCTCCCTCCCTCTCTCTCTCCCCTCTCTCTCTCTATCTATATATATATATGTAAATAGATCGATATATATGCATATGTCCACATATACATTAGACAAACTCAACTCCCCTTTCAATTTTCTCTTCCTTTTCCTTCACTAACTCACTCACTCATGTCTTTCTTTCTTTCTTTCTTTCTTTCTTTCTCAAATTATATATATATATTGGATTGTCGAACACACACACACACATATTTGACAATCCAATATATATATGTATATATATCGTTTTTCCGATAATCCATTATATAAAAGTAAAAAAAATAAAGACGACATGAATATCTGATTTGGCGTAAAATGTTCATTTCGATATTGGCAGTGTTTCTTCTTTTATTATTGTATTTTTACCCCAACTGAAACTGCATAACATAAACGCATATATATAAGCATGCACATACAAAACATTACGCATAGGTCTGCAGACACATGTGCGCATAAACCAATATCTTCGCGCATACACGCGCACATGCATACACACCCACATAAGCATATATATGCACACACAAGTCTAAGCATATTATTTACAGACAAATCACACACACACACACACACACACACACACACACACACATGAATATAGGAAATGATTATTGTATACCAGACGTTGCTTGAGTGAAGTCTGGTGTCTGGTAAAGAGGCTTGGCCACTTTCTGAATTTAGGGCGTTGCGTGGATATAAGAAAGGAACTTAGTCACGAACAATATAATTGTATATAAATGTAATATAATGGCCGAGGGATTTCGTTTTATATATCTTGCCTTTCGGTTAAGTTAGGCTGAGAACCTTTCGCTTAGCGCATGGGTTAGTTAGGTGCAAACATGAGCGCAGGTGTTAACGTGCGTGTGGAGCGGACGTGTCATTCAGAGATGTCACAATAGAAACCCCCAGATAGAAAATGTGACCACGGGATGTGAATGACGTCACGCACCGGAAGCGTGCGCGGAGGATTTTGGGAGATTTGAGAAAAGTCAGTCAGTTGAGATTGAGACCTGGAGTTAGGCCAGACGAATTTGTGCGCTACGGGCGCCGCAAGTGTTGGGGGGCAGGTGAAAAAGTCAGTATAGAGAGATGGTATCTCACTCCTTAAAGAGTTTCGTACCTGAACTAAGAAGTCGTAAGTGTTTTTCGTGTTTCGGGATTCCTATGTTCTATGTATATATGTTATGAACATTCAATGTACATTTCATATATTCATGTATATCTATGTTACATAAATTCTTCCTTTTTATCTTGCATTTAAAAACAAAACACATGAAGGTATAGTTAAAAACAATTATAAATAAAAAATAATGGTACAATAAAAAAAGATTACAATAAAAATAACATGTAATAAATTTCTTCATTTTATGGAAGTATTTTTTGTCAAAAGCGTTTGGATTTGTCCATATTTTCTATTTTAGTAATTGTGCCCCGGTGAATAGGGTTTATGTCACTTTCATGGAACTGTAATTATTTTGATATTATACGCACTCGGTTATATAATATGCGCCTTTAAATTTGGGCTACAAAATTTAGATCTTCCCACAGAAAAACAAAAATTAGCAATAACAAAAACATATATACATACTGATTTTTTAGAATTTGGGGTAGCAAAATGTTGGTCTAGTGAGTAGAGTGTTCGCCAAAGGTCTGCGTCATACCAAAGACTTTAAAAATGGTACTTGATACCTCATTGCTTAACACTCAGTAATATAAGGTACGTATCAAAGGTAAAGTGGAGCAATCCAGGGAAAGGAGGAGCGCCCTCCCCTACATCTCAGTGTAGTAGCTATTGAAAAAAGACCCTTCTGGTCGCCCTCGACTATGGTCGCCAACTTTACTTACTTTACTTACATTGGCATGAGTGTTCGCCAGTGGCCCGGAAGACTAGGGATCAATCCCAGGTCGAGTCATACCAAAGACTCAAAAAATGTTGCCTCCTTGCATAACACTCAGAATTATACGGTAGGGAACAAGGATAAAGTGGAGCAATCCAGGGAAAGGAGTAGCGCCTTCCCCTACATCTTGGTGTAGTAGCTATCGAAAAGGAGCCTTCGGGACACCCTTGACTAAGGTTGCCAACTTTACTTACGTTTTGAAACAAAACCCTGATGCTGCATTTAGAGTAAACATCCGGACAGGTTCAGACCAGTAAAGTTGTCGACCGTAATCGAGAGTGACCCGAACGCTCCCTTTTCGATAGCTACTACACCAAGGTGTAGGGAAGGGCGCTACTCCTTTGCCAGGATTGCTCCACTCAACCCTTGATCCTTACCTTATAATGCTGAGTGTTAAGCGAGGTTGCATCAAGTCTTTTGTATGACTCGAGACTGAACTGAACCCAGATCTCCTAAGCCATTGGCAAACACTGTAACCATTATGCCAACGTCTGGTGTTCAGAAAAAATTGTGACAAACTTAAGGCAAAAATAAGCTCCCTCGAGGAGAAACAAAATAGCTAACATATACTATGGTAACCACTGTATATGTAATCACTGTATAAGTAACCGCTGAAATGGTATAACCATTTCAATGTTTACTTTTCTGTAAGTAATTAAATTTGGCGAACTTAGTCGAGAGTGACCCCAAAGTTCCCTTTTCAATAGCTACTACACCGAGGTGTAGAGGAGGGCGCTACGCCTTTCCCAGGATTGCTCCACTTTACTCTTGATCCCTACCTTATATTGCTGAGTGTTAAGCAAGTTGCATCAAGTACCATTTTTTGAGTTTTTGGTATGATTCGACCTGGGATTGAACCCAGGCCTTCCGGACCATTGGCGAACACTCTGGCATAAAAAAAAGTGCTTGTTAGTTTTGATCATAGAAATTAACTCATTTTCATGCTGTATTGAATATGGTAATGGTTGGTTGGTTGGTTGGCTTTTATGGCATATCAAACTTTGTAGGTTATTTAACGCCAAATCCATTTTCATACACATAATCAGTTTTATTTCAAACAATTCAGTTTAACATGAGTATACAGTTTAATAGTAAAAAAAACCTCTATTTCAAGCTATTTAGTTTAGTCAAATAGTTCTAATTCAAACAATTCAGTTTAGCAACAGCATAGATTTTGTCCATACACAGTTGAATGTCAAAACAGTTCTATTTCAAATAATTCAGTTTAGCATCGAAGCACCTGACTTAAAGCCTCCTCATCAGCAACAGTTAAGTGTCATAATCAACACACCCTTTTCATGTGAGTGGGTGGGGGCTTTACTCTTCTGCAAGTGATACAGTCAGTGGATTCAAAACTTCGGTGATAGAGCACCGTATATGGGGAATCGCAACTTGTAACATGAAACTCTACGGGGTCGTCCAGTCAGATTGAGGTCATGACGTCATGTTTTTGTTTTCTCAGATTTCAGCTGCCACTAATGTATAACAGGAGACGGAGTACACAATTCAAAGGAACAATTAGAAAGAAAATTTCTAAGCGTTTATGTATGCTTGTATCTATCTATCTATCTATCCATTTATCTGTCTACGTATATTTACATATTTCCCTGAACACACATCTATTAGCATCTGTGTACCTATATATGTAAAATGAACCTGCCTTTATGTCACTCTATCATGGTATGTTTGCTTATAGTTTTGCGTGTGAGTGTATGAAGGTGTTTGTGTCTGTATGACAATTTACACGCGTGCTGCTTGCGTGTATGTATGTATGTATGTATGTATGTATGTATGTATGTGTTTGGTCAGTAACTTGTTCCACGGACGCTGTTCCTCTTCCTTTCGCTTTCACCTTGACCCGTGGTGGTCGAGCATTGCCAAGAAAAGAAAAGACGAGAAAACGCCGCGGAAAGACAATAGAAGAAACGAAACGTGTCAGCTACTTTCAAAAATGTCACCATACACATTCGATTCGTAGACAACGTCATATCGACGTCAAAGCTGGAATATTGAACAGGCTTCTGCGTTCGGCTGCCACCATTATTAATAAAAGTTGATTTCCAGCCAGTAGACGTTTTGGGTTGAGCATACAACACGAAACATCCCCCCTCACCACGCAGGTGCCGTGCTTATTGGTATAATTGAGGGACACTTGCCAGAATCATTCAATAAGTAAGTAACAGAAACGGTGGATTAAATGAGTCGCAAAGACATAGACATGATATTAGATTTTAATACATATACAAAGTAGGTATTGGTCTCAAGTCGTGCTGATAGCGAGGAGTCCCTTGAATTTCTCTTGTTATCGGTCCCAATCATCGATCACTGTAAGCAAGTCATCTAGACTGCCTCCGATGTCCGCTCAGAGCTGATATAGGTATCTTTTCTGATCGGCCGGCTCTGGTGTATCCCCATGTATAAATCCATTGGAAAACGTCGTTTATGAGTTTGTCCTTACCCTATCAGCAGTTCCAGCATGCATTGTTCGTATTACTAGGTTGGTTCATGAGAAAGGGTCGAGCTGCTATTTTGAGGAGTGCTGCTTCCAGGATCTGTTCAAAATACCACGTATCATTCTTGCGTAGGTCCCATCAAGCTTTTTCTTCAAGCGTTTCGTTACAGTCCAGGTGGTGCATCCATACAGTAGTACTGACACCGCTACAGCTTGAAAGAAATCCTGTTTTATTTTATTAGAGTAATCAGACTTCCATGTGATCGGTAATTTGTCAATAGCAGTTCATTTCTTTCCTATGTGTATACTGACTTCGCTTTTTTTTTGGTGGATGAGATATTGCTGTCGAGAGATGTGAAATGTTCCACTAATTCTTTCAGCTTTCTTCAAGCTATGCCGAAGGGATTTGGCAAGGGCAGGTATATTTTTGAAAAGTGCTAGATCATCTGCGGAGTCTGCATCTGTTGTATTTTTTCTGCAGGATATTCTCTGCTTCTTGTCTTTAATTGGAAACCATTTTATTTATTAAATTGATTGACGTTCGTAGTATGTAATCTAAACATATATTGTTGCTAATGTATGTCTCTGCAAGATTCTATCGACAATACCAAAGAAGTCGGTGTCACCATCGGGTGAGCGAACCATTATTTTCATGTTGTAATCATCATTATTGTGGTTATAGTTTATTTGAGAAAATCATATGGTTATAGCAAAAATTTACAGACAACAATCTATAAAAAGTCGTCGTAGTCGAGGGTGACCCGAAGGCCCCCGTTTTAATAGCTTCTACACCAAGGTGTAGGGGAGGGCACTACTACATTCCCTAGATTGCTCCACTTTACCCTTGATACGTACCTAATAATACTGAGTGTTAAGCAAGGCGGCATCAAGTACCATTTTTTGAGTCTTTGGTATGACATGACCTGGGATTGAACCCTGGTCTCCTGGACTATTAGTGAAATTTACAAACAACAATCTATAGAAAGTAATGGAACTTATTCTTTATTTCAGGTTGGAAACCCTGACTGGAAATCAATTGATCAATATTGACTATAAACATGTTTGAAAACATTCAGTTTATATTTATTTCTCATTATTCACATCTAACAGGTACTGTTGGTATGTCACGAAAATGGCATTCGAGAATAAACAATCTATCCATCTTTGTAGCGGAGATGGTCATTTTCTTTTTTACACCCCTGCGATTCTATTTCACACGATTGACTGATCAGATTACTGATCAGAAAAAAAAAAAAAAGAGAAAAAAGACAACAGCAAAAACAATAAAAAAAAAACCCAGCAAATTATCTTGTCACAATTTTTCATGTAAACAGTCTAATGCTTTTTAATATGGAAGTCTCATATAAAGACAAAGTTATATATATATATATATATATATATATATATATGATGGCTGTCCTCTCGGTTTCGAGCGTGACCACCTCCTTTCTATCATGTCCTCTCTCTCTCTCCCCTACTCCCCCCTTAAATTCTGTGTGTTCGTAGGTGACTCGTCAGGCCAGCCAAGCTTTGACAGATTTTACCACAGAATTGGCACAACCGTTCAGTTTTGCTTGCAGGGACATTATTTGGCAGCAAGATTTTGCACATTTACGTAGATGGCTTTTGAGACCAGCAAGAAATAGGCACAATTTTCCACATATGTCACAGTTAGCGTGGTGACTTTTTGGACCCGGTGCTGGGCCCTGTTTGCCTTTGCGAATCAGACGTTTGTAAGCGCTGTACTGCATACGGCTATTCTCAAAGGATACCATGCTTTCGTGAATCAGTTTCCGCCACTTACTTCTATCTGAAGCCATTTTTCCCTTTGGTCCACAGGTAGTCCAAATTGTTTCAGGCAATATTTTATTGTGTCCTTAAAAATCTTCTTCGGTTTTAATGCACTTCACTTTCCTTCCCACATTTCACCATAGAATAATTGCCTCGGCAGACGGCCGCCATTCATACGCACAATGTGACCAACCCATCGGAGACAACTTTTCATGACCATCGACTGGATGGTTGGTAGCCCTGCTTTCCCTTATATTTCTGTATCTGAAACATGGGACTGCAATTTGATAGGAAGTATCTGTCTCATTTATATATATATATATATATACCAAATATGAAGGTTGCAGGAAAAAATATAATCCAAATCGGTGAATATATCAGGATGTAAAGTCGACGTTAACGTTTCGGTTTCAGTAACCATCATCAGGACTTGGATATGAAATAGTTCACATATCGATGGGTGCTTGCTGAGATGACAGGAGCAAAAGAGAAATATACAACGAAAAGATACATAAACATCCACATAGCGTTCAAAATTCAAAAGTCATCAGAACGTGTTTGGCACGTGGAAAAATATTTGAAAATGTTGGATTTTTCAAAGAAACGAGACAAAACCTCCCGTTTATTGAGAAATACGCAACAAATAAGTTTTCATATGTATAGATCATTAGGAATCATCCATGTTAAATGTTATGTAAGAATGTATTTGGTATTAGTTTTTTTCCGAAAAGACAGTATGAAAGTAAATATGGATAAAATCCGACAGTATGAAGGTAGCAGGAAAAAATATAATCCAAATAGGTGAATATATCATGATGTAAAGTCGACGTTAACGTTTCGGTTTCAGTAACCATCATATATATACCAAATATATATATATATATATATATATTATATATATACCAAATCCCTTCGTCCGAACGGGATGTTACTCAAGGTCAGATTTTTAAGCGGAATTTAATAGGTTTGAATTCAGAGTATTCCTTCTCCTAAACTGGTTACCATACCACGGTTAAAGAGTTCAGTCATAGCTGGGTGCATACCTTTCCTAAGGGTTTTAGTGTTATTGGAAATATAAACAGCCTCGTCCAGGGTTTGAACTCGTGTCACAGGGCCCATTTCCTACCATGATAACCATTACAACACGAGCAAACACACACATGTCTCTCTCTCTCTCTCTCTCTCTCTCTCTCTCTCTCTCTCTCTTTATATATATACATATATATATATTGTCATCCACTGACAGACTGTTTCGTTCTATCAGAACTCATCAGTGTGGCTAGACAGGCTAGATTCCCGAAGCAGTTAAACAGTTAATGATTAAGCCGCCATAATCCATGCATTGACATCAATTCAATATATATATATATATATATATATATATATATATATATATATATATATATATATATATATATATATATATATATATATATATATATATATATATATTGAATTAATGTAGAAGCAAACATAATGGCTGCTTAATCATTAACTGTTAAACAGTTAATGATTTAGCAGCCATTATTTTTGCTTATACATTAATTCAATATATATATATATATATATATATATATATATATATATATATATATATATATTGAATTAATGAAAAAGCAAAAACAATGGCTGCTTAATCATTAACTGTTTAATGATGCGGTTTATTCTCCTCTCTATAAAGAGATTCTGTGTTCTTGTATATATTTTTCCGTTTGTTCCAACACTTTTTTACAGGGTTTTCCTGAAGATACTTTTCGGTGAAATCCGGGTAGTAAGGTTCTGTAACTTATTCGGTTCTCTATACCGGTGCTACATACTTATTGAGCACTTTTTCAATATATATAGTATTTAGACTCACTTGATTTTCCTTTTCTTTTATCCAACGAAGTCAGTATTTTGACTAGTTCCGTTTTTCTTAACACACACACACACACACACACACACACACACACACACACACACACACACACACACACATATATATATATATATATATATATATATATATATATATATATATCAAGGAAAAAAACGTAAGAAAGAACAAGAAATTATTGCAAAACTCCAAATCTTCACTTTTCAATTTCTTATTTCTAAAATACAAAACAGTCGCTTGCTTTTTTTAAAGGGTCAAAGAAATTTTATCCTTACAGTTACACGTCAGCCATAGGGGTATTTTATCCCCTTTTCATGCTAACAAAAGCTAAAATAGATAGGAGCACTTATCTTGGGTCCCTCGCGCTAAAAGAAAATCCACTAACGAAAACCCTCTTGGCTGAAATCAATAAAATGTAATATTGTAGAAGAAAAAAAAATAGTGCGAAGGGATTCAGTCGGCTCTGCGGTTAGTCAAAATGGGGAATAAAAGGTATGGCCTCGGGTGGATGATGCACCCAACAATCAGGCAACCTACACACCTACCAGCTTTCGCTACTTGTGATTGGTCAATGAAGTTATCTCTCAGACGGCTGTCAGTAGGTTCTGTTTATTTATCGCTTTCAGATATTGAAAAAAAAAAAAAAAACCGCTAAAAAAGCACACACACTTCTTTGACGATCTATTGAAAGGAAATAACGTTCAATATTTATTCATTAGCACCGGAGGACTATCGATCCGGCGCGCGTGTACACACACACACACACACACACACACACATGCTCGAACACACATGCATACACACATTACATACACTCATATATACTCATGTGATAAATGTAAATTTGTGAATATAAACATAGATACAATACAATATATAAAAACGAAAACACACGCATACACACACTCTCACAAACTAACACACATGTACACACACATTCACACATACATATGCACACACACACACACACACACACACACACACACACACACACACACACACACACACACACGCGCACACATGCATATATATATACAAAATTTAAATCACTACATATATAAAATGCAATAAGTGTAAATATATATATATATATATAAACACATATATACAATATACACACACACACACATATATATATATATATATATATATATATATATATAAAGTTTAAAATACAATTATACATATATACATACATAGAATATATGTAAATAAATGCATATATAATATACGATTGTATATTACGTATAAGGACACACACACATGCACATATAAAAGTTAGAATTTACATACATACACACACACACACACACATATATATGTACAAAGACAAAAACACGCATATATATATATATATATATATATATATATATATATATATATATATATAAGTTCGAAATAAAGTAATACATATACTTACATGAAATATATGCATATAAATGCATACACACAATATATTATACATATATGCACACACACACATACACATACCTGAAGTTTACATTGCTACATACATAGACAAACAATATATGTATATGAAATTGGTGACCCTATTCGGGAAGGCTCCCTTTTGAGTAGCTACTGCACCGAGGTATAGGGAATGGCGTTATTGTTTGTCTAAATTTCTGAGATGATGCTTGAAAATTCTTATCACTTTCAATACTCAAACAATTGACCTCATCTTCATTATTATACTGATCATTTTTCGGCCGATATGTCTTTCGGCCTTCTTCAAGAGTTTCATGACGAACTCAGGAACCTACAGTAAACTTAGAACCGAAACCTTTATTCAATTCACGGTGGTAGACTGTTTCAATTCTGTCAAACATGATCAGGCAAAGTAAGTACGTGTATGTGCGTAGGTATGTATATGTAGTGCTTATATATATATATATAATTTAGTAATTTAAACTTTTGTTAATATATAGTAAATATTCCTTGCGATTCTTACGTGTAGTTGGGATTGAACCAGCAAACGCCGGAGAAATTCCCTCGGAAGAACTTTCTAACCAAACGCCTTATCCAGTGCACCATGTGTCCTTGTTGGTCGAATATATACAATGCAATATACACACAAGCGCATAAACACACACACACACACACACACACACACACACACACACACACACACACACACACACACACACACACACACACACTCTCTCTCTCTCTCTCTCTCTCTATCTATCTATCTATCTCTCTCTATCTATCTCTCTCTCACTCACACACATATATATATATATTGGGTATATATATATATAAATACATCACACTCATATATATAAACATTTATAAATACAAAATAAATATGTAATGTATATGCATGTGTAACATATACATATACATCTATATATATACAAATGTAATATAATTGCCGAGGAATTTCGTTTTATATATCTTGCCTTTCGGTTTAGTTAGGATGAGAACCTTTCCCTTAGTGCATGGGTTAGTTAGGTGCAACATTAACGCAGGTGTTCACGCGCGCGCGGAGAAGATGTGTCATTCAGAGATGTCAAAATAAAACCCCAGATAGGAAATGTGACCAGGTGGTGTGAATGACGTTATGCACCGGAAGCATGGGCTGAGGATTTTTGGGATTTGAGAAAAAGCAGTGGGTTGAGTTCCTGCCTCCGAACGAGAGAGTCGAGATTCAGAGCTGGGTGCGGCCAGACGAATTTGTGCGCTACGGGCGCCGTGCGTTGGTTGTATTGAGAGCTGACGATGTAAAAGCAGTCAGCATAGAAAGATTGTGTCTCTCTCTCCTCATGTCGAATAACCTTTAACTCAAAGGTAATAAAGTTTCGTACCTGAAGCAATTTCGCGTTTTCGGATTCCTTATGTCTATTTCACACATCCATATATCTGGCTATGTAACACAAATCCCATTCATCTCCATGCAAGGAGGTGTCCTCGTGGTGTAATAGTTAAAGCGATGGATTGCAGAATCGTAGTAAGCGATTTCAAACTCGAGTCGCGCTATTACGTTCACTTTCATCATGAAACACTTGAAGAAGGCCGAAAGACATATCGGCCGAAACATGATGAGTATAATAATGAAGATGGAGGTGCCCGTGGTGTAATGATTATCGTCGCAGGATATGGACACGTCGACACGAGTTCAAATCCTGGACGAGACTGATTGCATTTCACATAGCACTAATACCCTTGGGAAAGGTATGAATCCAATTATTCTCCCTCCAGCTATGGGTAAATAGTAGGACAGACTAGGTTCTTCAGCCTTGGTGAGGCAACTAGTATAGGAGAAGGAAAACTCTGAATTCAAACCTGTTAAACTCCGCTTAAATATTGACCCTGTGTCAAATCCTGCCCGAGCGGAGGGGTTGGGTAAATAGGACTACGCTCACTTTCAGACAAATACCCTTGTAAAAGGCATGAACCCCCTTATCCTCCCAGCTATGGGTTAGATAGTACCACTACTGTTCTTCTAGAAGGATGTATTTGGCATTAGATAACCTACAAAGGTTGACATGTCATTAAACAAAGATATCGTACTAATATATATGTGCATCATATATTTTGAATGTTTTTGTGCTTAAAATGTATAGATATACATTTGATATATAGACATATGTATACAAAATATATACACACTTATATTGTGCATACATAGACTAGATGTAATTATACTTCTATGTGTGTATGTATGTCAACACGGATTGTATTCATATACACCTACCTTAGATATAGTATATGTATGTGTGTATATGTGTCGAATGTATATATATTGGACATATAGACATACGAGGTGCAGACGATAAGTTTCCAGACTTTTTTCGTATGGGCACTTAAAAATTCAGTATGTTATTGCTAGACATCTTATGAGATGACAGACCAATTTCGGGTTCAAATGAACAGCTACAACAGGAATTGGAATACACCCTACTAAATCCTGATTGTCACAGCTGGTGAATTTCAAAAATGCCATTAAACACTTTAGAAGAACGATATGCAATAAAATTCTGTTATAAACTTGGAAAAAATACCAAAGAAACGTATGGAAGGCTTCAAACTGCTTTTGGAGCATCTTGCAGGAATCGAGCATCAGTTTTTGAGTGGCATAAGAGATTCAAGGAAGGCAGGGAGTCGGTGTATGGAAGATGGGAGATGTGGGGGGAGTAAAGAAGTCAATACACCACAGTTGATTAGCCAAAGGATTAGGGTTAGGGTTACTATGTTGAAGTTTTAAGGAGTTCAGGAAGAGATTCCATCGGAACAGGCCAGCACTCTTCAAATCGGGTCAGTGGCATTTCCAGCAGGACAATACACCAGTCCACAAGTCCATCCTTGTCACAGACTATTTGACCAAGATGGGCAACAAGACAGTTCCTCAGCCTCCTTATTGTCCAGGGCTTGCTGCCTGTGACTTTTGGTTATTCCCTAAGCTCAAAGGCTGTCATTATGAGACTATTGAGGAGATGAAAGAGGCTGTGACGACACGCTGTGTCATTGACACGAGGCTGTGTCATTGACACGCTCACACAAGAGGACTTCCATGGGGCCTTGTAGAAGTTGTTGGAATGTTATAACAAGTGCATTGCAGCCGGAAAAGATTACTTCGAAGGGGACTAGAGTTTCATGTGTGTACAATCAATAAAAGTGTCCATACGAAAAAAGTCTGGAAACTAATCGTACGCAACTCATACGTATATACTTAATAAACTTATATACAAGTAAGTGGAAATTATATAAGTATACTTCTCTCCATGCATATGTATATGTGTTTAGGAATGTATGCACACACTCACATACTTACCTACCCCTCCACACAGGCAGGGTACGACAAAAGGTCAATATTTTAAGCAGAATCTAACAGGTTTGATTTCAGAGGTTTTCTCTTACTATACCGGTTGCAAAAGAAGCTAAAGAGTTCAGTCTGCCCTACTATTTGCACATTGCCGGTGGGAGATTAATTGAAGTTATACTTATGTCAAGGGTATTAGCGCTATGGGAAATGCAAACGGTCTCGTCCAGGGTAAGAACTTGAGTCGCTATAACTATTTCCTACACTGGCACCCATTACACTACGAACGCATCCACACACACACACACACACATATATATTTAGTGAACAGATGAGATTAAATGATAGTTTAAAAACGTTTCGTTAAAGCTTACTCAATTGCTGGACAGCAGTAAGCATAAAACCTAAATGAAATTAAAATATCACCACTCCGCACTAAGAATAGTATGTATCAACTAGGTTGCGTATTAAAACAACCTCATTAATAAAAGTCGTATGTATGAACTAGGATATGTAATATAATAGCCTAATTAATAAAAGTCATATGTAACAACCAGGAAACGTAATAAAATAGCTTGATTAATAAAAGTTATAAGTATCAACGAGGAAACGTAATAGAATAGCCTGATTGATAAAAGTCATATGTATCAACTACGATACAATCATCCGATGAAACTTTGATGAAATTATATATATATATATATATATATACATGTGCATGTAGTGTAACGGTTTTCGCCGTAAGGAACTTGACCATTAACCTGAATTCATATCCCAGACAAAGCTGCAGGCGTTTCGTTTCACGCTAATGCTATTGGGAAATGTCTGAATCCATCTCTTCTCCCTCTCCCAGCTATGCATAAAATAGCAGTGCAGAAGAGTCTCTCTTGCCTCGACGGGGCAACTGGTTTAGGAGAAGGACAAATTCTGAATCAAAATCGGAGTGATGTCTTGGAGAATCCATAACACTGGTGTCCCATTCTTCAGTTATCATTTCAATCAAAAAGTATGGCTGCTTCGACACAGGCCTTCACGACTATTAACAAATCACCTGTGCAGTTTATCCAAAGGTTCTCATGTTTAACTGAATTGGTGAGCTCTTATACATCGAGATCGATGGGAGAATCCCCTCATATATATATATAGAATATATACATATATTGTCATCCATAGACAGATCTGTTTCGTTCTATCTGAACTCTTCAGTGTGGCTAGACAGGATAGATTCCCGAAGCTGGGATTGAAACCAGGTTGACTCAAACACCAATCCAAGATTCTATCACTCAGCCACAATGAAACTAGCGCGAGCGACGGAAATTTTAACGGTAATGTATCACAATTGTTTTTGTTTTACATATATCCGCTCAACGGCTACCGAGAGCTCGATTCATATGAAGAGCCTTGCATTACGCTAATGGCAACACATTTACTTCCCTCGTTAGAGAGCTCAACCCTACAGGAATAGGGGAGCACACACACACACACACACACACACACACACACACACACACACACATATATATATATATATATTGTCATCTACAGACAGATCTGTTTCGTTCTATCAGAACTCTTCAGTGTGGCTAGACAGGCTAGATTCCCGAAGAATATATATGGTTTGGTTTGTTTGGTTTTATGGCATATCAACCTTTGTAGGTTATTTAACGCCAAATCCATTTTTATGTAAATAATCTGTTCTATTGAAAACAGTTTAGTTTAACATAAGTACACAGTTTAATTGTCAAAAACATTTCCATTTCAAACTATTCAAGCAGTTATATGTAATAATTCAGTTAAGTGTAAATACAGTTTTAATGTCAAAAAACAGTTCTATTTGAAATAATTCAGTTAAGCATAAGCACGCAGTTTAAGTGTAAGTACGGTTTAATTGTCAAAAACGTTTCTATTTCAAGCTATTCAGTTTACTCAATTCATTTTAGCATAAGTATGCTGTTAGTTCTATTTAACCCATAGATAGGGCCCTATCAGGTGCTACCACTCCGGGCCAGAGTGGACCTGGGAGTGAGGGCAATGAAGGGGTACTCCGCATTCCCCAAAGCTCCAGCATTGCTGGATCCTCACCATCAGATTGTTTAGTGTCATATCCAGGACACTCGTTGGGGGGGTCTTACCCCTCTGCAGAGGTGCAGTCAGTGTATTCTACAGCCCCAGCAAAGAATATATATGTATAGAAATATATATGTATAGAAATGTCATGAAGAAAAAACACGAAATTTAGTTTGAAAATGCATTGAATATTAAAATAATCTAAATAGCTTTGCAAACACACACACACACACACACACACACACACACACACACATTCATATCGAAACGCACGAATACAAGTGGACACACAAACACACACACACATTCATATCGAAACGCACGAATACAAGTGGACACACACACACACACATTCATATCGAAACGCACGAATACAAGTGGACACACACATACACACACACACATTCATATCGAAACGCACGAATACAAGTGGACACACACATACACACACACACACATTCATATCGAAACGCACGAATACAAGTGGACACACACACACATTCATATCGAAACGCACGAATACAAGTGGACACACACACACAGAGAAGAATATGGACACATGCAAGCACGTAAACATACACATGCATATAGATTCTCGGAACAAAGGGTTTTAAAATCAGAGTTTTCATTCTTTTAGATTGGTTGCCTTATCACGACTATAGAAACCATTCTTTCTTATTAATTGGCCATAACTAGAGAGAAGTCTTTTCCAAGGGCATTAGCTTAAATTGAACAGGGTCGTTCAGGATATATATTTATATATATATATATGTCACTCCGAAATAAGTACAAACCCACGAATAAAAAAAAAAAGATGAAAATACGAATTTTCTTCTGAACCAAAAATATCAGAATTAAAAAATTTTCCTGTGGAATATAATATAATATAATCATTTCTGTTTATATCATTTAGATGTTTGACCAATCCGACAAAATAAGTCTCAATTTCTTCCAAGCAGCGGTTGTGTCAGTTCTACTATAGGGATGCACCACATTGACGCTGACTAAGCGTAAAGAGAAAAAGCTAGACGGGAACTGTACAAGAATGCTAAGCACTATATTGAACAAATCCTGGAAGCAACATCCCATGAAACAACAGCTATACGGCCATCTACCCTCAATCTCTAAAACCATCCAAATAAGACGAATAAGACATATGGGACACTGTTAAAGGAGCAAGGACGAAATCATAAGCGACGTTCTCCAATGGACCCCTTCACACGGACGTGCCAGTGTTCGACGACCAACGAGAAATTATCTACAACAGCTCTGTTCGGACACAGGATGTAGTCTAGAAGACCTGCCGGAAGCGATAGATGATAGAGATAAATAGCGCGCGCATGAGAGAGAGAGAGAGAGAGAGAGAGAGGGAGAAGGAGAGAGAGAGAGATACTTAGGGAAATTCGTGCTAGCAACTCGACATGATGACGACGATGATGATAACGATGATATATATATATATATATATATGGGAGTTCGTTGACCGTACAGCTGCTTTTTTATGAGATGTTGCGTCCAATATTTGTTCAATATTGCTCGTAGCATTCTTGTGCAATTCCCGTCTAGTTTTTTTCTTTATATATATATATATATATATATATCAACAAAAAATAGAAACAAAGGGACATTGGCCCAGCGGTTAGAGTGTTCGCCAATGGCCCGGGAGACCTGGGTTCAATCCCAGGTCGAGTCATACCAAAGACTTTAAAAATGGAACTTGATACCACCTTGCTTAACACTCAGCATTATAAGGTACGGTTCAAGGGTAAAGTGGAGCAATCCTGGGAATGGAGTAGCGCCCTCCCCTACACCTTAGTGTAGTAGCTATCGAAAAGGGAGCCTTCGGGTCACCCTCGACTATGGTCGCTAACTTATTAACTAATATGTTTTGGTTTATTTTCAGAGAATATATTAGAGATAAATAATACCAAATAATGACAGTTTTGTAAGCTAGAATATATATATATATATATATATATATATATATATATATAGTTATTTACTAAACTCAGGCTTGGTTAGGACAAGTCCTCAATAAGCTTTGTTGCTCATCGGCTGAGGCTATAAAATACACCACCTGCTTCTCTGCAGACGCTAAACAATCTGATGGTGAGATTTCAGTAATGCTGTAGGTTTGGGGAATGCGGAATACCCCTTCATTGCTATCGCTCTCAGGTTTACTCTGGCTCGAAGTGGTTACACTTGATTGGGTACTATGTAGGAGTCAAATAGAACTGTTTGATATCTAAACTGTGTATTTATGCTAAACTAAATTGTTCGAAATAGAACTGTTTTGACATTTAAACTGCGTACTTATACTAAACTGTATGGTTTGAAATATAACTGCTTTGACATTTAACTGTGTGTAAACAAAAAAACTAAACTTATACTAAGCTGATTTGTTTGAAATAGAACTGCTTATATGTATAAAAATTTATTTGTCGTTAATAACCTACAATAGTTGATGTGCCATAAAATCAAATAAAACCAATCAATAAGCTCAAACTCACTACTCAAATTAATTGTGCATTACATATTTGAACAATCTCACTGCCACAAGCAGAATTTGACAAAAGGTCAATTATTATGCTGAGTAAGTATGGTTTAAATGAAGTTTTCCTTCTCGAAAACCGAGATGGAGTACCCGTGGCGTAATAGTTATCGTAGTGGACTACGACACTGTCGTGAGTGAGTTCGAACTCCAGGTGGACTATTACATTCATTTTCGGGCTACTCATCTTGTCGTGCCATCAGCACGGATATCCCTGACCCTCTCTCGCCACCCCTCCCTATCGTTCATTGCCTCCGGCAGGTTCTCAGAGCTACACCCCGTATCCACACAGAGCTGCTGTATGTAGGTTCAAGCTGGTCGCCCTGCTTTTGCTCGGCCGTGTGAAGGGGTCCATAGGATTACATCACTTATGAGCACGTCCCTACTTCTCCAGCATGTCTGGTTCATCTAACTTTGATAGTTTTCGTGATGGGTGGTTGGTGGCCGTATAGCTGCTGCTTTGTGGAGTGTTGCCTCCTGGATTTGTTCAATATTGCTCGCAGCATTCTTGTATAGTTGCCGTCAAGCTTTTTCTCCGTCCGTTTCGTTAGCGTCCATGTAGTGCATCCATACAGCTGTATCGACACGACCAAATGAACTTCCTCTACTGTGGGTAAAATAGCAACACTGCTATTCTTCTATAAAGATGTCTTTGACATTTAATAACTCATGAAGATTGATATGCCGTTAAATTAAAAAAAAACAAACCCAAAACAATCTCCTCGACTGATTCCCTAAGGCTAAAAAAGCCAGTCTGCCGAAATATTTATTCATAGATTTGAAAAAAAACAAAAAAACAAAAAACGATGGATTCATCTGTTTTCCAAGGATTTTAGCGTAAGTTGAAAAATCAGACGACGAGGTCAAGGATTGAACTAGAATTACCAATCCCATTGGATATGACGATAACAGTTACGCTAAGCCCCTTTGCTTGTACTGTAAACAGAGTTTATTCACCAAGTATCCATGTCAAGCGATCCCTCCTTCCACACATGTGTGTGTATGTGTGCGTGCGTGCGTGCGAAAAACAATTAGTTTATATCTATTAGTTCATATACCTCAACGCTATTGTCCTAACCATTCGTCAGTCGAGTAATCTGAGAGGCCGCTAAAATTCTTAATTATTTACGTACGTATTTTCAATAAACGTCAAATTGTTGCTGATTCTCATTTTTTTCCTTCTTTTTCTTTCCTCACCTTCCGCGGTGGGTTATCGACAAAGTCAAGTCATTGAGAGTTAACTCAAATTTTACAAAAGCAGGTGACATTATGCCGAGTCAAATTCAAG
The DNA here is from genome assembly GCA_963585895.1 of Sepioteuthis lessoniana. Lineage (NCBI taxonomy): Eukaryota > Metazoa > Mollusca > Cephalopoda > Myopsida > Loliginidae > Sepioteuthis > Sepioteuthis lessoniana. Next base: position 21,163,837 of record OY757914.1, read on the forward strand.
CAAGTAAGTAACAATACCCTATCCTGACTCCATTTCTCTTGTTTCACTCGTTTTCAAACATACCTGTGCGCATGCGCTAACATTCTTGCTTTATTGCTCATTTCCTGAGATGACCATTCGTACGTCTTTCAGTTGCTTGTTTTTTTTTCTATTTGCTTGTCTTTTCCACTTTTAACCTTCCATTGTCGCCATCAACTCTGTCTTTTCATCCTGCGAATATACCAAGCAACCTAGACAGAACTAATAAGCTTCTAACTGAATAGAGTACAACTTTGAATATTGTTTTGGGGAAAAAAGTTGTTTTATTTATTTATTAAGAGTATTTTAAAATGTTTATTCCGTCTCTTTCTGAGTGTTTCTTTATTCAAAATTTTCTATTTTTATGCGTTATAACTTTCATCTTCTTTCTTTCTTTCTTTCTTTCTTTCTTTCTTTCATTCTTTCTTTTAATTTTCATTGTCTTTCCTTTTTTTTCTTCATCTAACTTAAAATTTTTAGAGAATTCTTTGTTTGTTTTAATTTTAATTTTCTTTCTTTCTTTCTTTCTTTCTTTCTTTCTTTCTTTCTTTCTTTCTTTCTTCCTTTTAAATTTCATTGTCTTTCCTTTTTTTCTTTCTTCATCTAACTTAAAATTTTTAGAGAATTGTTCGTTTGTTTGTTTGTTTTAATCTTAATTTTCTTTCTTTCTTTCTTTCTTTCTTTCTTTCTTTCAATTTCCTCCGACTTTCTTTACATTTGTCTTTCTTTCTTTTGATTAATTTAAAAGGACTCTTTCTTTCTTTCTTTCTTTCTTTCTTTCTTTCTTTCTCAGAGCTTCTGATATTTTTTCATTCTTTGTGTTTTATATCCTTTCTATATTCAATTTATTATTGCTGTCTTTCGTCTTTCAATTTGTCTGTTTCTTTTGTTCATTCAGCTTTTCGTCCAGTTTTCCCAGTGTACACAGTTAATGTCCGAAATAAAATAAAAGAAAAAATGTCTGCAAAATCGACGGGGTCGGAATTTCGAACGACATTGGAACGTTATTGAACGGAAACTCGAAACGGTCGGCTGGCTCACCGAAAATGGTTACAAGGCCTGCAAAAAACTCATAAGTCAGAAAGTAAGACGGTTATGTCTGTTTGAAAGCATTCACATGTATCTCCAATATTATATATATATATATATATATATATATATGTGTGTGTGTGTGTGTGTATGTGTATATGTGTGTGTTTGTGTGTGTGTATGACCATACGATGTATTCACTGGTGCTAAAAATTTATGGAGACTAGGATGCATTTTTTTTCTGGAAAAAGTAATTTTCCTTTTATAAAAATATAAAACAGACTTATTGACTTTGAAAGAAATTCAAAAGTCAATTCAAAAGATCAGTTCGAGACTAATACTACTCGAAATGTCAAAACAAAAGGAGAGCAGTCATGGAGTTTTGTCAGTGCATTGATCCTTTTTAAATAATGACATCTCTTGCCCACTTGTTGGGATTAAAAGGTCAGATCTTTGGATAGATTAATCAGATCTTTGTTTTTTTTTTCTTTAATGTAAAGAAATAATCCCCAACAAGTTATATGCTGAGACCCTTAATTAGCGAAGCTCGTATATTGTGATTTGATTTGATGACCAATTAAGATCTGATATGTGGAAGGGATACTGTTCCCCCAGACATAGATCAACACATTTGATTGGCTGACCGGTCAAAAAGTTGTTAAAGAATACAAAATGATCTATGATTGGTTCGACAATCAGGAATGTTTGTTCCCAGGGGAATCCTCTATAAAATTAGATGGTTTAAGGGTTAGATAAAAGAAGAAATTCGATGTCCATACCGAAGACAAGAGAATAAGAAAAGAAATCTCTCCAAGAACAAAAGCCTCTCCAGCCCAAACCCCACTTTCCGAAAAATTGAATAAGATGGAAAAACTGCACCAGTCAGATCCCTCATTTGCCTGTCTCTCAAATGCAACAAAAATCGACAATTTATCAATAAATATACATATTGTATATATCATTGTTACATCATTGTGTTTCAATAAATGTTTGTTAATTGTTAGCAGAGAGTTTTTCTTGTCTTTGGGTTGCCAATACCTAGGGAACTTGTTTCAACAAACCACCCATCCGTCAGAAAAAGTTCTGGATAGACTGTGTCATCCTCATCTGTAGATCTTGCAAACACAACGTGGGTCGAGAGGGAATTGATAAACAAACTAGACGTAAACGTATGAGGTTGTCACAGAACAATCAAATACCGTGACTGGCATAGGACCACATATGTATTATATTAAGTCACTACATCAGTTTGAAACCAAATTATTAAAAAAGGGACATTTTGTCATAAACTTTTCTATGAAGTACTCTTAGTTTTGCACAGATATAATAGTGAATTTAGTTTCGAGCTGATAGGGCAAACCGGAGTTAAGCTATGGATACTTTTGGGGTATCTTGACTTAGAAAATGTTTAAATCTTATACGAATAACTACAGTTATCTCCCTTGTTTTCAAATATTTTGAGATCAAATCAAAACCGAAAACGTTTCTGCATTAGAGAAAATTTATATTTGTTATAAAGATAATTCCTCAAAGAATTGAAATCATTAAAAAGACTTTAAAAATTGACACGTCTTCTAGACGAAAATCTGCTTTGAATTGAAAAAAAAAAAAAATGCAATAAAATGAAAATATTTCTTTTAATTTGGAACGCTTTACCGATATATTTTTGAAAAAAAAAATCTAGCTATCTATCTATCTATCTATCTATTAAGGCCCTTACTTTTGTAATTTTCTGAAAAATTCTGTATGGAAAATATATTCCTTATTTATATTTTGTTAATTTAGTTGCGAGATTTTATGGGTGGAGTTGCCAGCCCTATGTTTCCCCTTTCGAGTTTGTCTTTCTAGACTAATTTGTCCTCTACAAGACGAGATGTGCCCGTTTATTCTACTAGTTATTTATAGCTAGGGTGTCGGTAGATAAGATAAGACATGAATTCATGTGCCTAGAATATATATATATATATAACTTGGAATATATGAAAAAGCACGATGTCTCCAAAAGACAAAGAAGAATTAAAACAAAGTAGATAAAAATCGATTTACCTTTAAAACTTTTTGGTGTAACTTAAAGTTTCATGCAGTGAGGCATGACAATCTCCAGACAACTGAATAGATAGATAGATATGACTAGACTGAGAGAAAGATGATAAATTTGATCAGACAGAGACATAGCTAGATAAACTATGAATAGATTGAGATAGATTGATAGATGTGACCAAATGAATAGATGGATAGATAGATAGATCCACATAGAATTGTGCAAGAAATTAAAATTTGATTATTGGAACAAATGGTATATCCACAAACTAGAGTCTATCGTAGAAAATGAAGGGTATAAAATTCCCAGTCTCCGTAACTTAGAGATTCCAACGGATCCTTTAATCCCGATCGGAAAGGATGATCCCTAAATTCCGGTCAGAAAGCCAGATCCAATGTTGTTTAAGAAGAAAAAGAGAACTTGTCATCTTGCCGATTTTACCATTTCAGCAGATCACAGAGTGGAATTAATCGTAGGCGAAGGTATAGAAGACAAATACTTGGATCTTGCTAGAGAACTGAAAAAGTTGTGGAATATGAAGATGACGGAGATACCAAAGGTAGCTGGGGCACTGGAGATTAGGGGAAGAATCAAAAACCATCCAAAGCACAGCCAGTACTAAATTCAGGTTGGATACTTAGGGAAATCCGGAAGATTTGAGGAGAGACTTTCAGATTCCAGTGAAAAACCATCAGTTAGAACTGAGAATTTTGGAAGCAAAATAATAATAATGATAATAATAATAATAGAATCACATAATAAGCAAATACAACACATTAGGACAGAGAGTGTATAAGACTAGCCACAACTGGGTGGGCAAGGTGATCAACAGGGAATTGTGCAAGAAATTTAAATTTGACTATAGGGACAAATGGTATATACACGCCCCAGGAGTCATGGAGAATGAGACGCACAAACTCCTCAGGGATTTTGAGATACAAATGGATCACCTAATCCCCACCAGACGACCAGACCTTATAATAATCAAAAAAAAAAAAAAAAAAAGAAAAAAGAAAAAAAGGAAACCGGCAGATTTGTGGACTTTGCCGTCCCGGTTGACCACAGAGTAAAATTGAAAGAAGGCCAAAAGAAGAATCAGTACCAGGACCTTCCTAAGGAAATGAAAAAAACTGTGGAACCTGAAAGTGACGTTTATATCAATTGTGATTGATGCTCTTGGTTCTGTCATCAAAGGATTGGTACAGGGATTGGAGGACTTACAAATAAAAGGACGAGTAGAGACTATCCAAAATACGGCATTGCAGAGATACGCTAGAATACTGAGAAGAGTCCTTAAAACACTAGGGGACTTACTGTCATTCAGACTTCATTGAGGGACCATCAGCTGGCGCTGATGTGAAAAACTCACAAAGTGTAAATATAATAAAAAGTGATCCACTGGGAATTGTGCAAGAAATTTAAATTTGACCACACGAACAAATGGTATATGCACAACCCAGAATGGGACGCACAAAGTTCTCTGGGATTTTGAGATATAGACTGATCACCTGATCTCGACCAGACAACTAGACCTAGTGAAAAAAAAAAAAAAAAAAAAAAGAAAGAGAACCTGTCGAACAGTTGACTTTGCTGTCCTAGCGGACCACAGAGTGGAATTAAAAGAAATTGAACCGAGAGATAAATATCAAGACCTTGCCAGAGAACATGAATGTAACGCTCAGTAAAATCACCAAAGTTTTGGTACAAGGACTGGAGTATTTGGAAAGAAGAGGACAAGCGGAGACCATCCAAACTACAACATTAAGAATACTGAAAAGAGTCCTGGAGACTTGAGGAAACTTACTGTCACTCAAACTCCAGTGGAAGACCATCGGCCCATCCTGATGGGAAAAACTCTCAAAAGAGTAAAATGATGATAATAATAATGATAATAATAATAAACGCTCCCCAAATACTTGGAGGATGAAGCGAAACCATCTCGACTAGAACATTGTTGAGATCGGCTAGAATACTGTGAACAGTTCTTGGGACCAAGGGAGACTTGCTGTCGCTCAAACCCCAGGGAAAGACCGTCAGCTAATGTTGGTGTGAAAAAGCCGCAAGGAGTATAATGATAATAATAAATGAGTAAATAAATAAAAGTGTGACCCTCGATATTCATAATTAGATACTTGTCTAGACAGATGATCCGATCGATAGATGAGTCATTGTATCGATCCACTGTTTGATCGTTCATTTGATTGATTGTACGCCAGAAGCATTTTCTCAGTTTACCACTAGAAATTCAATGAGACTCTTAAGGCAGACGTTGTGCACATCACTCCCAACATCGAGGAATAAAACCCATCAAAACACTTCAAAAAGGATGTGAAAGCAATAACATCAATTCGTGTTGTGTGAACTTTGAATGGAAACCACTAGAAGAGATTTTCCTTTTGATGAAAGCCGCAACCCTCGACTGACTGTAGCGTTAGGTTACCAAGCATAAAGAAGTTAACCTCTAAATCTAATCACAAAATACCAACGTCTCGTATGAAAATAATAGTAAGAGAACAAAGGTGGGTAAAATGGAGATATAAAAAGAAAAGAAAACGGAAAACAATAAAAAATGAAGAATAAAATATCTATCTATCTATCTATCTATCTATCTATCTATCTATCTATCTATCTCAGTCTGTTCTATCTGTTTTGTCAGCGCTGCTGTTGACTGCACAATTCGGGCCAGAAATTCTGGTTTCGATCTTTCATTTGAAACGGTTGCACCTGCGCACCTGGAACTGTTGACAGTTTAAAGGTTTTTGATTTTCACCTTAATGGATTGATAGAATTACACATGCGATTATATATTCTGTAGTGGCAATCTTGTGACGTCACCCTTTGGGCCCTTGATTGATCACTTGGGACGCCGGGAATCGCAAACAAATATAGATCTATGGCAGACATGATTATATAACATAGAGGGAAAAATTCATTGTTTGAGGAATGAACTTCACATAGTAACTGATCCAACGCATCTCACTGTCTGTTTTCCGAGTCAGTTAAGTTGCAAACCGTCAACGGGATGATCAACAGATAAAAAGTTTTGCTTAACAGTACTATAATTGATTTATATATAATTATATAAGATAAAACAGGATATTTAGCATCGGCCTTAGATATTCATAGCTGATAATACACACACACATATATATATATATACAAGGCTCATTAAATGTTTCCAGATTTTTTTTTCGTATGGGCACTTTTATTGATAGTACACACATGAAACTCTAGTCTCCTTCGATGTAATCTCCTCCGGCTGCAATGCACTTGTTGTACTGTTTCAACAACCTCTGGAAGGCCCCATGGAAGACCTCTTGTGTGAGCGTGTCAGTGACCTTCGTCACAGCCTCTTTCATCTCCTCAATTGCCTCATAACAACAGCCTCTACGTTTTCCCTTGAGCTTAGGGAATAAGCAAAAGTCACAGGGAGCAAGACATGGACTATGGGGAGGGTGAGGAACTGTCTTGATGCCCATCTTGCTCAAATAGTCTGTGACAAGGATGGAGTTGTGGACTGGTGTATTGTCCTGATGGAAATGGCGCTGACCCGATTTGAAGAGTACATAGTATTCCTTGTTGACTGTCTGTCCAGTGGGAACCCTGTGAATATCGATCATGCCAGTGCTGTGAAAAAAGGTATTATCAAAAGTTTGTGGGTGGATTTGCTCTGTCTGGCCTTCTTGGGTCTAGGAGAGCCAGCATGCTTCTACTAGGAATTCTGTTTCTTGGTCTCTGGGTGATAGCGGTAGATCCAGTTTTATTCGCAGGTCACCAGAGCATCAAGAACAGCGGGATCTGAATAGACCAGCTTGACCATCTCCCTGCTGTCATGACAACGTCTTTCTTTCTGATCTTCTCTGAGCACCCTTGGGAAAAAATTGGCACTAATCTTCTGCATCTTCAATTCCTCGCGAATAATTGTGTGTACAGTTCCCACACTGACATCAAACTGTGTACTTATTGTCTCTATAGACACACGACCGTCCTTATTCATGAAACTCTTTTTTTGGCCAATCAACTCTGGTGTTCTGACTTCCTTACTCCTCCCACACCTCTCATCATCACTCACAGACTCCCTGCCTTCCTTGAATCTCTTATGCCACTCAATAACTGATGCTCGATCCATGCAAGATGCTCCAAAAGCAGTCTGAAGCATTCCATAAGTTTATGTGGCATTTCTTTCATGTTTAAAACAGAATTTTATCACATATCGTTCTTCTAAAGTGTTCTCACGTCCAGATTGCATTTTTGAAATTCACCAGCTGTGACAATCAGGTTTTAGTAGGGTGTATTCCAATTCCTGTTTTAGCTGTTCATTTGAACCTGAAATCATAAAAATTGATCAGTCATCTCATAAGATGTATAGCAATGACATACTGAATTCTCAAGAGTCTACGATAATTTTAAATGCTTGTACAAAAAAAGTATGGAAACTTATTGAAGGCACCTCGTATATATATATAAGTTAAAAACATAACATGTGGAGGCCTCGTTGAGTAGTGGTTTATGTGTAGAACAGCGACATTGTAGAAAGCGAGTTCGAAATCCAGCGGCGTTTTTACGTTCACTTTTCGACTGATATCCTTGGGAAAGGCATGAACTCCTTTGTACCCCGGATATGGATTAAATTATATCACTACTGTTTTTCTACAAGGATAGCTTTGGAATTAACTCTCGAAGGTTGATATACCATTAAACAAAGAAATCAAATCAAACTAAAAACAGGATAAGTAGTATCAGACACAAATGTTTATAGACAACACTTTATATAAAGTGAAAAGAGGATATGTACGTATTTGCCAATTCCTCTGGACGGGCATGATTTGGCACAAGGTCAATTTTTTAAGCGAAAATTTTGGTTTTACGGCATATCAACCATTGTTGGTTATTTAATCCATTTATATACATACAATGTAAAAAGTAAAGTTTACGACCCGAAGGCTCCCCTTTAAATAGCTACTACACTGAGGTATAGAGGGGAGGGCAACTCCTTTCCCTGGATTGATCCACTTTACCCTTGATCCGTACCTTATAATGCAGAGTGTTGAGCAAGGAGGCATCAAGTACCATTTTTTAAGTTTTTGGTATGACTTGACCTGGGATTGAATCCCCGTCACCTGGGCAATTGGTGAGCACTCTACCTACTAGGTCAATGGACCGATATACAAATGATAACATATAAACAGTTCCATTTCAAACAATTCAGTTTAGCATAAGTAGGCAGTTTAAATGACAAAACAGTTCTATTTCAAACAATTCAGTTTAGCATAAGTACAGTTTAGTTCTATTCGATCCATAGATAAGACCCTATCAGGTGCTACCACTCCGGGCCAGAGTGGACCTGGAAGCAATGGCAATAAATGGGTACTCTGCATTCTCCAATGATCCAGCATTACTGGAGTTTCACCATCAGATTGTTTAGTGTCATATCTAGGACTCTCGTTGGTGGGAGGGATGTTATACTTTTGCAAAGATGTTGCCCCATCCAACTAGGCCATTTAAAGCGGAGTTTAACAGGCTTAGCTTCAGAGTGTTCATTCTTGTAGACTGGTCGCCTAACGTAGGCCAAAGAACCCAGTCTGCTTTACTATTTGACCATAAATAAAAAGAGAATAATTAGATTCATGCCTTTCCCAAGAGTATTAGTGTGATGTGAAATACAGCCTCGTCCAGGATTTGAACTCGTGACGCGGTATCCATTTCCTACGATCTATAACCGTTATACCAGTGGCACCTATCGGTAATATCGGCCCTAAATATCTATGGACAATTCTATATAACTTAACTTACATATTTTACCTTGAAATTAAATCTTAATATGTCGACTTATACATGGATATCTACAGTAAATAATTTACTTTCTCAACGCAAGGCATATGATTATCGTATTGAGTACTGGAATAACAGATCAGTGATCCGACTGTAATCTATACCAGAGTCGCTTGGTACACGTAACTCAATCAACTTCCGGTGTAATATGATTTCAAATTTCCCAGCGGGCCCTGCGTTATCTTGAGAACTTCCGGCAAAACGGAGCACCGACGAAGACCGCGAATAAAACTAGAAAACATGTTTACAACTTTTTTTTTCTGGTACGGTGACTGATTTTCACGGCTTGTTAGCCGTTAGAAATATTTACTTTCCAAAATTGTACTTAAACATACTTTCTTGAATACATTTACTGTTCTAGGTTCCAAAAATGTGGGTAAAAATTTCTGCATTCCCACGCTCTAGTAAAAGAAACCTATCTTACAATAATACACTGATCCATTAGATAAATATTACAAGGGTGAGTCAAAAGATTTACAATATTTTTGCGCATGCTCAGGCAAGTACACCAAATGAACGAAGCTGTTCAAGCCATAATGGGGTACTCGCTGTGATTTATATTGTGATTGATAGTATTGTGGAAATGGGTGTGATGACATGTTGTGCATTGATTCATTCGGTATGTGATTTGAAGACCACACAGATGAACATGCAATGCTGTCTAATTCAGGAACTTATGCCTTATTTTGGTTTGAACTGGGCCGTGGAAAGCAACTTAAAATATATTTGTCGTGCCAAACGTGAAGGTGCAGTTGATCCCTGTACAGTGACCAGATAGTTCAAGGAATTTTGCTTGGGTTTACAAAAATGATCAAACAAGGTCATGTAAATCTAAAACTGTAGATTCAGAGGCCGTGCTTAAAGTCATAAAGGTAAGTCTAGCGAGGAGCAATCGGAGAGTATCTGGCGAGCTGGGCATTTAAATAGTCCAGTATAAGTCATCTTACAATCTTCGAAAATTGATATTGCAGTTGATTGAAATTGTTATTTCAAGATATATAACTGATAGCAAGTCAATTTTTTTATTATAGTCAAATTGATTAAAAAAACAAAAAAAAACTACTTCAAACGAATTTAATGTACGATTCAAAATGCTAACAAAAACTGCCCTGTCTGCTGGGGCTGTAGAATACACCGATTGCATCTCTGCCTAGGGGTAAAACTCCACCCCAACGAGTGTCCTTGATATGGCACTAAACAATATGATGGTGAGGCTCCAGTAATACTGGAGCTTTAAGGAATATGGAATAGCCCTTCTTTAACATCACTTCAAGGTTCACTCTGACTCTGAGTGGTAGTACTTGAAAGGGTTCTATCAATAGGTCAAATAGAACTGTTTAAAATTTAAACTGAGTGTAAACAAACGACATGCTAAATTGAATTGCTTGAAATAGAACTGTTTGATCATTTAACTATGTGTTGTGGGACCCTTACCCATCTCACTATAATGTACTCTTCTCACCGTTATTAGTACTGAGAGATTTCGTTGCCAGAGAGGGAGATTAATATCGGTGTTATCCGAACAGTACGAAACTTCTTACCATAATTAAATAGGCCAATAATAAAGATGACAAGCAAGATGGCACGAACGGTAACAGGAGACAAAATAAAATTTGAAGGCGAAATAATTATCTCAGTATCACTAAATGATATAACCAAAAAATTAAAAGTCTTCATACTGAAGAACACAGAAAATTTGTTTGGGTCGGACTGGTTTCAGAAATTTAATCTCTGGGATCAACCAATTAATACATTTTGCCAAAAAGTAGAATACATTACGGCTGAAGCTGAAAAAATTAAGATGGAACTGAAAGGTAGTTTCCCCGAGGTATATTCAGCTGGTCTTGGCAAATGTACTAAAATTAAAGGTAAAATTTGAATTGAAGGAAAATACACGCCCTATTTTTAGAAAGAAGCGAAACGTACCGTTCGCCGCGACCGAAGAAATAAATAAAGAACTAGACCAATTAGTGAATATGGGCATATTATCGAAAGTGGAATTCAGCGAATGAGCTGCTCCAACGGTATATATAAGAAAAAAATCTAAGGAAATCCGGGTATGCGCAGAGTTTTCTACAGGATTGAACGCTGCACCTAAGGATTACCACTATCCACTCCCCAGCTCGGAAGAGGTTTTTAATAAATTAAATGGAGGAAGAGTCTTTTCAAAAATTGACTTAAGCGAGGCTCACCTCTACATTCCAGTAGAAGAAAATAGCTCTAAACTAGTCTGTATTAACACACACAGAAGGCTGTACAAATTTGACAGACTAGTTTTTGGAATAAAAGTCGTCGTGAATATCTTCCAACTGGTGATGGACACCATGCTCAGCGGCTTTGATTTCTTTTTCGCTTATCTTGGTGATATTGTAATTAGTAGTAAAACGAAGGATCTACACAGGGAACATCTCAACAAGGTTTTCGCACAAATACGGGAATTTGGGTTCAAGGTAAAGGAAGCAAAATGCGATTTCTGTACGAACAAAATCAAATATCTAGGACATATCATTGACAAAGACGGGAGACGTCCCGACCCCGAAAGGGCTACAGCTATCAAGGATATTCCTGCCCCTGATAATGTTACGACAGTACAGGGCTTCCTTGGACTTTCAAACTACTACCAAAGTTTCATTAAAAATTTTCACCATCTCCATGCCCCGCTAAACGAACTACTAAAAAAGATAAAAAGTGGAGATGGACGCCCGAATGTCAAACAGCATTTGACCAAATTAAAAAGGCATTAACATCTGATCTTTTTCCCATGCAGTATGACCCAAAACTGGAGATTATTGTCGCAAGCGATGCCAGCTCATATGGGGTTGGTGCGTGTATCCTACATAAAATGCCCGATGGCAAAAAAAAAGCCAATAGCCCATGCATCTAGAACCCTTCTTCCGGCCGAAAAGCATTATTCCCAGATTGAAAAGGAGGCATTGGGAATAATATTTGTAGTGACAAAATTTCACCGATACTTTCATGGCAGATTCTTTACTCTACAAACAGACCACAAGCCCTTAATAACCATTTTCGGATAAAAAAAGGGTCTACCAATTTATACTGCCAATAGACTACCAAGATGGGGGACGATTTTACTGAACTACAATTTTAAAATCGAATACCTCCCGTCAAAACAGATTAGCCACGCAGATGGACTATCAAGGTTGGTACCGAAATATAGTGAACCCTTCGAGGACACAATAATAGCAGCTTTACGAACAGACTGTGAAATTAAAAATATGATAGCCAACGCCATCAAAGAACTGCCTGTGACGCTACTCGAGATAAAAAGCGAAGCAATGAACGACGACTTTATTACCAATATTAAACAGAAAATCACAGCAAAAAACGAAAAAGTACCAGAAGTATTTTCACTATGTGACAACGTCCTCCTCTATAGTGAAAGGGTCGTAATACCAAAGAAATTGCAAAACAGAATCTAAGAGATTTCCACACGGGACACCCGGGAATAAATAGAATGAAGAGTCTAATGAAAAGCTATGTTTATTGGCTGAAGATGGATAACGACATTAGGGATGTGATCGAAAAATGTAAAGGCTGTGCCTTAGCGGCAAAAGCACCCCCACCACTTTCAAACCTTGGCCAAAAACAGAACAACCTTGGTCGAGGATACATGTTGGTTTTGCTGGTCCCCTGGAAGATTTCTACTACCTAATTGTTGTGGATAGTTACTCGAAATGGCCTGAGGTTCTCAGATGCAGAAGACCTACTACGGGGACAACTATGAACTGTTTGCGCGTTTCGGTGTTGTAGATTGTGTGCTCAGCGACAACGGAAGCCAATTCACATCAGTTGAATTCAAAGATTTCTGCGAAATCATCCAAATAAAGCACATAACCACACCGCAATATCACTCAAGATCAAACGGCCAGGCTGAACGTTTTGTAGACACGTTAAAGCGAGCACCCCAAATAGCATCAGGTACCCCGACGGACAAGGCACTACAGCAATTTCTGCAGGTATACAGAATCACACCCAATCCCAATCTCACCAGCCGAGACGATGTTTGCCAGAAAGATAAGATCCGTCTTCGATAAGTTACCCCCGAAACAAAATAAGCTACGAAGGACCACATTAGCGCCTAAAAAAAGGCTCAACCCGGGAGAAAAAATTTATTTAAAAAAATACCAAAATAATACGTCTTGTTGGGAACGTGGAATAATCTTAAAATGAATAGGTGATATGGTGTACATTGTAGAAGGACCCAAATACACACATAAGAGACACCAGAACCAGTTACAGAAGCGCCGTTTGAACGACTCCAATGACGTACCACAAACAGAAGAAGAGCCTATACGCACTATTTTCGACATGTTCGATTTAGATCCTCCCCAATAAACACCTGAAATACGTCGGTCAGGGAGAAAAAGGAAATTCACCGACCCGTTGATGATCGACCCAAAAAGAAAAAAAATATTAACAGTACTTTTACGAAGTAAAAGGCTTGGGGGAGGGGTGTTGTGGGACCCTTACCCATCTCACCATAATGGACACTTCTCACCGTTATTAGTACTGAGAGATTTCGGTGTTATCCGAACAGTACGAAACTTCTTGCCTTTTCTATGTAATTCTATCTTTCTTGCGTAATATAATCTGTTATCTAATATCCGTGTTTGCGTTTTCATTAGTGACCCTTTCCGGGGCCACAATTCTATGTGTAAACAAACAACTGATGTTTAATAGAATTGTTAATGATACAAAGCAATACTTGAAACCATTTAACTTTGTTGACTTGTGACGATACCCCCTCGGCCTCCCGAATACGTCAACTTCTTTAAACCCATTTCACTTCTTGGCCGGTGATGAACTAGTGGTTTCGATAGGGACATCGCACATTTCTTCATAGCTACAAGAAATATAATCTAGGGAGTGGGAGGAAAGAACAAAGAACAAACGAACAATATGAGCTTGGGTTAACTCAAAGTGCAAGAAGAGGAGTTATGTAACATTGCAATCCCTATGTGCATATGTAGACTAACGCTAGCGTGGATTGCTAGCGAAAATTCTACAACCCACGAGGAGTGCTGACTCATCTTTACTGGTCTTCCCTCACTGCAGCTGGACCCTATATCATGCCAACTGGTCTCTCTGCTGTCCGGTGTCGACTGGCCACACGCGTCACCCTTCGCCAACTGCCTTCTTTCAGTTCCTTTGTCCTACTCTCTCTGGTGTTCCCTTCCTACTTTCGGTCGCGTCGAGATCGCGGGCTCAGGCCTTTGTTTGGTTTCGCGCCAAAACAGACAAAGGGATCGTCTGCTTGGCGGACCACCTACATAGTGTTACAGACTTATACTTAATAGAATTGTTTGAAATAGAATTGTTTGATCATTTAATTGTGTTTAAACAAATGACTGATGTTTAATCGAATTTTTAGTGATACATAGCAATACTTGGAACCATTTAACTTTGTTAACTTCGGTTTGTAAATCATATATATCTAATTTACATGTATAAACCATATTTAGTATTAAATAACCAATAATGGTTGATATGCCATAAAACCAAACCAAACCAAACCAAAAGCTACCAAAAACAACGGAAAACTAACTTCAAAATCAACCAAATTTTTGACCCGATGACTGTCAAGGATAGTGATGCACAAAATTGATAACAAAAATTATATAAATGAGGTGAAAGCTCAGAAGACGACGAGGAGTGTGGACGTTTCTATTTTAAAGCGTTTGATGACTTTCCGTTGAAAGCCATTATTGAAGTGAACCTACATTAAACAAATCGAGAAGTTGAAACAGAAGAAAATGTTCATCATTTAGCAGGTGTTCGATATTTGCACTAAACTGTAAAATTAGATTTTTTCCTTTCTGACTGTTTCTAACGAGAAGATGTCGCGGAAAGGTGATGATGTCGCCGATCAGCTATTCTCCTCTCGTGGGGAATTGCTAGACATTGTCGGTCTGCCAACCCCGACGCAGCTGCTTATTAAATTCCGAGTCATTTTTTTTTTGTAAACTGACCAATACGAGAGAGCCCAGTCTGGTCAACAATTTACCCGGCGGTGAGAGAGAAAAAAAAGTGGCTTCATGCCTTTCTCAAGGGCATTAGTGTAAAGTAAAATAAATTGCCTTGATTGGAATTTGAACTCGACTCATTTGTCATTGACCTTCTGTCTGACTCTGTCTCTTTGTCTTTCTTTGTCTCCGTCTTTGTCTATATTTCTTTGTTGGTGTCTCTTTCTCTCTCTCTCTCTCTCTCTCTCTCTCTCTCTTACAGTCCGTCTATCTATGTGTGCGTTTATCTTTGTCATTCTCTATACTTTCTGTCTCTCTCTATATATCTGTCTGGTTCCCTTAGTATCCCTGTCTCTCTGTCTATCCATCTATGTGTTTGTCTCTTCTTGTGTCTTTCTCTCTCGTCTGTCTATATTTATCTCTGGCACTGCCTCTATCGGTCTGTCTGTAATATAATTAAAAAAAATATTCGCAGGTTCACAAGTGTTTACAAAATATTAATATTTCAATGGGAGCATCTTTATTAGAAAAGCAGAACTGATATTCCGGAGACTATTTGACAGAGATTCCAATAATGTATCGCCAAGGATGGTGTACAAGTGGAAACTTTAAAAGACATAATATCATAAAGTAACTCCTATATATGTGTAGACATAATGAACAAAAGAATAGCTGGCTGAATATATATATATATATATGTCAGCTTTGTCTTCTTTAAGGACCGCTGTGCCATGAACGTTTTTTTTTACTGGAGTGTCGGTGTGTTTCCGCAACGTGAACTGTCTTTTCGATTTTGGCCTATCGTGAAAACTCATGTTTCGCCTATTTGTGAACTGTGGAGACGAAACCAATGAACAAGCACGTTAGAACTACAACAGAAAACCAGAAAGAAAATTAAAGGTCTATGTCTGCTCTCTTTCTCCTCGTGACTTGTTGTTTCTCTTTGTCCAGTTAACGCGGTCGACTCATTTTTCATTCTCTGCTTTTTTCTTCCGTCGACTACATTAAAAGTGTAGTTGCGAATAAACTTTTGTATTAGTGAACTAAGACAAAGTTTCATGTGTTCGTCACTTTTTCCCACGGTGAGGTTATTACAGGGTCCGACAACCACTTAAGACGTAGCGATACACGCATAAACCCATTTGCTCGTGGTGGTACAAATGGCTATGTGTAGACGTGGCGGTACAAGCGTCTATTTGGTACTGTTATGGTACAGGAAGATTCCATTGTTAATGATCATATAATCAATTTTAAGCATGCTTTTTTCCATAGATTAACCAAAGGTTACTATGCAACCTTTCCATATTGTATTTTTGAAATGTTATTATAACTGGAGATAAGTTCAAAATGTTCAGAACTTTTAAAATCCATTCATGGGGTTCAATATCGAAATCTTTTTTTTTTATAGACAACACAAGCCATTGTCAGATTTTTGTTAGGATCGAAAATTCTTCAATATCATCTTGTTTATGAGGAACTGATCTTTGCAGCCATACGGTTCTTTTTTGCATCCCCACCTTTTTTTAAAAGGAAAAATGTCCTTATATTCTATAAATTTGACTTTTCTCTTCTTTAGAATCAATGTTATTTTATGTGATGGGTCGATAGATTTTTGTGCTTGTTGTTTCCTGATTATTATTACTATTATACTTTTTGAGAGTTTTTTTTACACCAACGTTAACTGATTTTTTTTTTCTGGAGTTTGAGTGACAGCAAATCTCCTCAAGTCTTCAGGACTGTTCTCAGTATTCTGGCCAATCTTAGTAATGTTGTAGTTTGGATAGTCTCTATTCGTCCTCTGATTTGTTATTTTTCCTGTCCTTGTATTCTTCTTCTTCTTCTTCTTCTTCTTCTTCTTCTTCTTCTTCTTCTTCTTCTTCTTCTTCTTCTTCTTCTTATTATTATTATTATTATTATTATTCACTCATTAGTGCTTTTCACATCAGCGTTAGCCGATGGTTTTTCACTGGAGTCTGAGTGACAGCAAGTCTCCTCAAGTCTCCCGGACTTTTCTTAGTATCCTGGCCGTTCTCAACAGTGCTGTCGTTTGGATGGTCTCCACTCGTCCGCCAACTTCCAAGTCTTCTAGTCCCTTTAGCAATCCTTTAGTTACTGTTCCAAACGCACCAATTACAATTGGTATAATTGTCACCTGCATGTTCCACAGTTTTTTCAATTCCCTAGTAAGGTCGAGGTACTTATCCCTCTTTTCACATTCTTTCAGTTTTATTCTGTGGTCAGCCGGGACAGCAAAGTCGACTATTTTGCAAGTTCTCTTTTTTTGTTGATTATTATTAAATCTGGTCTTCTGGCCGGGATTAGATGATCAGTTTGTATGTTAAAGTCCCATTTATGCGTGGCATTTTCTAGGACAGGTGCTGGGTTGTGCATATAACATTTGTTAGTATGGTCGAATTTAAGTTTCTTACACATTTCCCAATGAATCACCTTGCCAACCCAGTTGTGTCTCGCCTTATACTCCCTCTGTGCTAACCAGGATTAAGTGGCTTTTTGCTGAAGTAAAAATGATAGCAAGTCCCTCAGATCTCCTGGACACTTCTAAATATCCAAGCCGATTTTAACAGTGTTGTGGTCAGGATGGTCTCGATTTATTATTATTATTATTATTATTATTATTATTATTATTATTATTATTATTGTTATTTTACTTCTTCTTGGGTTTTCACATCAGCCCTAGCAGATGGTTTTTACTGGAGTTTGAGTGAAAACAAAACTCCTCCGGTCTACAGGACTCTTCTCAGTATCCTAGCTGACTTTAGTAGTCCTATGATATGAATGATTTCAAGTAAAAGAAAAAAAACAAACTCAATAACAATCGTCTGCCAGACTAGGTTGCTAACTATTACACCAAAGAGATGCCCTAATAATGTCAATATTCTCGGCTGATCCAAGTTCTCCACAAATTCAGAATTAAGAGACACCTAGTTAGCAATAGTTTGAGTTTTTTGTTTAATGGCATATCAACCTTCGTGAGTCATTCAATGCCAAATCCCGCCTTGTAGAAGGATAGTAGTTGAGCTATTTAACCCATAGCTGGGGTAGATAAGGTAGTTATACATATTTACCCAACCCCTCCGCACGGGTAGGGTATGACACAAGGTCAATTTTAAGCGGGGATTAACAGGTTTGAATTCAGAGTTTTCCCTCTCCTAGACTAGATGCCTCACCAAGGCTGAAGAACCCAGTATGCCTTACTATTTACCTATAGCTGGAGGGAGAATAATTGGATTCATACCTTTCCGGAGGGTATGAGTGCTCTTCGAAACGCAATAAGTCTCGCCCAGGATTTGAACTCGTGTCACCGTGTCCATTTCCTACGACGATGACCATTACACCACGGGCACCTCCTTAATGGCTTATCAACCTTCGTGAGTTATTCAATGCCTAATCCCGCCTTGTAGAAGGACTGTAGTTGTGCTATTTAACCCAAAGCTGAGCTAGATAAGGTATTAGTTCGAAAGTGAACTTAATAGCACCAATGGAATTCGAACTCGCTTACTACGATGTTTCAGCCCAGCAAGGGGACTAGCTCCTACTTAGTACTGATGATGTAAATTTAAATGAATATCAATCTCTTCATTATATCAGCTCCATCAGTGTTGCTTTGAATATGCCAACTATTGAGGGTTAAGACCCTACTCTCCTCAATAAAAGGAATTTCCTAGGTATGACACTAAATTACGTCTAGTGGTGAGGCTTTGTAGCCCTGAAGAGTGCAAAGTATATTATCATTGCCAATACGAAGTGCGAAGAGGATGATGGTTTTATGGTTAGTCTTCTTTTAACCTTTGGATGATAAAAGAGTTCATGCCTTTCCCAAGGGTATTAGTCTGAAAGTGAACGTAAAAGCACAACTGGAGTTCGAACTCGCTTACTACGATGTCACAGCCCAGCGCTTTAACCATTTCATCATAGGAATTTCCCCTAGGTCTAATTTTAAGTAATGAGCAGATTTACAAATTAAATGTTTCTTTACAAAATAATGAGCGTTATTAAATTAAAAAACGTATATTAAAATATTCATTAGTTTCTCTTATCTGTATCCATATTTACCAACCCCTCCGCTCGGGAAGGATATGACACAAGGTCAATTTTTAAGCGAAGTTTAACAGGTTTGAATTCAGAGTTTTCCTTCTCCTAGACTAGATGTCTCACCAAGGTTAAAGAACCCAGTCTTCCCTACTATTTAGCCAAAGCTGGAGGGAGAATGAATGGTTTCATAACTTTTCCAAGGTTATTAGTGCTAGGTGAAATGCAATCAGTCTCGGCCAGGATTTGAACTCGTGTCGCCGTGTCCATTTCCTACACCGATAACCACGGGCATCTCCTTACACCACGGGCACCTCCTGTATCCTATCTGTATCTATACTTAATAGAACGAAGACTGGTGAAATCATTGCAATATTTTGGTACGTGTCAGTGTCGTGGAAATTGGTACGCTAACATATTGTATATTGTTTCTTACATTTGTTGTGTGAAAGGGGAGGTCGTAGTTGATCACAGTACAGAAACCAGATGGTTCAAGAAATTTCGCTTGGGTTGCAAGAACCTCGACGATCAGGTAAGCTCAGTTAGACCTAAAACCGTAGATTACGATCCCTAACTCCAAGCTATAGAGGCAAGTCCAACGAGTTTCACTCGGAGAGTATCAGGTGATCTCGGCATCTCACAGTTCAATGGAGTTCGTCACCTGTACGACCTCAGCAAATTATTCCGAGCTGCCGAATTGTGCATGACTTTACCTAAATATTGCAGTACTTTTGAATAATTCTAGTAGAATAGTTTAGAATTAAGAGCTGGCAGGTCCTTTGTTAGCCAACAGAAAAGAGCTATCTATGATCCGTTCCCTCAGTATGGCCTTGAATGAAAGTTGTATAATAGATGCTTTTAAACAGTGTGATGCTTGAACCATCACAGAGCCAGCAGAAAAAAAAACCCCATTAGGTGGCATTAGATAATAAAAAAAAAAGGCAAACCCAGGCCTAGTTGTTGCTGGGATACAAGCAGAAAAGTGATCAATACCACCGAGATCACATGGGCAAGAGGGTCTGATATTGAAATATCCCAAACCCCAGAGGAAATCAGAATCATCTCTGAGGATGTATCTCAGTGCATCTATGAAATGTATCTTTATGAATTTTTGAGACTGTCTATTTCTTTTGTCGATATTCTGTATATATTTTTTTCCTTTTTTCAGCAGGTGGCCATGTTGATCAAATGAGCATTGTTCAAACGTATGAGAGTAAACCAATTATGGCAGATAGAGAAGACGAATTGTCCTATCGACTAATTGACCTCATGACCAATTCATTTGTAAAGAACTGTCCTCGCAACGTGTATAGCGATTTCTTTGAGGTTAAAGCAAAAATTTATGCATATTCTGAGTCGGTTAAAATCTTCCATTGGAGGCTGAGATGAAAATGAAATCGATTTACTAAAAGAAATAAACTGTATCTGGTGGCGAGGCTCTAATTCAAGACCTTTTTAATATGTGGTGGGGTTACCGTTTAGTTGCCATTACTCCATGATTAATTCTGACTCTGGGAGGTATTATCTGTCAGTCTCATCGCTGTGTAAAATATATCAAGTTTTCATTTGGTTGGTTGGTTGGTTGGTTGGTTGGTTTGGTTTGAGTTTGAGTTTGGGTTTATGGCATATCAGCATTTGTGGGTTATTTAATGCCAAATCCTCTTCAGATATAGGAATTAAACATATAGGATTTGGTTTGGTTGGGTTTAGTTTGGTTGGGTTTTTATGGCATATCTACCATTGTAGGTTATTTAATGTCAAATCCTCTTCATATATAGGTATATTTATGGCATATCAACCATTGTAGGTTATTTAATGTAAAATCCTCTTTATAAATATAAAATGAATATATATGATTTGGTTTGTTTTGGTTTAAGGTATATCAACACTTGTGGGTTATTTAATGCCAAATCCTCATCGTATATTGGAATTAGATATATAGAATTTGGTTGGGTTGGGTTGGGTTTCATGGCATATCAACCATTGTAGGTTATTTAATACCAAATCCTCTTTATTCATATATATTAAATATATATGATTTGGTTTGGTTGGGTTTTATGACGTATCAACCATTGTAGGTTATTTAATGCTAAGTCCTCTTTATACATATAAAATGAATATATGTGATTTGGTTTGGTTGGGTCTTATGGCACATCAACCATTGTAGGTTATTTGATGCTGAGTCCTTTTTATACATATACAATAATATATATGATTTGTAAACTCATTTTGTAGAAAACATTTTTAAACAAGCCTGAGCTCATTATTTTTGCACACAGTTAAATGGTTTCAAGTATTTCTGTTTACTATTAATCATTTATTTGCACACATTTAAATGGATATACATATATGATTTGTTGTTAATTGGATTTTCCAACGAGTTAGAACTAATTAGTTTGCATACGAGTATTACTATTGATTCTATACAGTTAATTAGTTTCAATAATCATTTTTTGCACTCAGTGAAGTGGTTACAAATATTGCTATATAATTCTAATAATTCTATTCAACACCGTTCATTTGCACACAGTAAATAATTTCAAGTATTGCGATTCAACACTAACAATTCTATTCAACATTACTCATTTGTTTGTACATAGTTAAATGGTTCCAAGTATTGCTTTGTTATATCAATATTTTGATTTAGGCACACAGATAAAGAGTTTCAAGTACTGCAATTTAACGCTAATATTTCTATTCAGCATTACGAATTTGTTTGCACACAGTTAAATGGTTCAAAGTACTGCTACGTATTACTATCTATTCAATTAAACATCAGTCATTTGTTTACACAGTTTAAATGTCACATAACACTATTTGACCCATACATTGGACCCTAAGAGGTGTTACTACTTCGGATCAAAGCGGACCTCAGAGAAATGGCTATGAAGGGGTACTCCATACCTCCCAAAGCTCCAGGGCTGACTCCTATCCATATTATGGTTTAATGTCAAATCAGGACACTCGTTCGAGGAGTATTACTCCTATGCAGAGATGCAGTCGGTTTATTCTACAGATCCAGCCGACTGGGCTTTAGTTGACTGTGTTTTGTGTGATATCACTATTTAATGCCAAATCTTTCTTATACATGTATATTAAATATGTATGATTTATAAATGAATAGTAAGATTTTTAAATGGGCCTGAGCTCATTTGTTTGCACACAATTAAATGGCTCCAAGAATGGCTATTTAATACGAATAATTCAATTTACCATTACTAATTTTCTCACAGTTGATTGGTTCCAAAACTTGTTATGTAATACTAATAATTCAATCTAACACCAGTCATTTGATTGTACAAAGTTAAATTACTTCAAGTATAGAAAATGATTATATATTTCTATTTGACTCATAAATGGGCACTACTTCTTCAGGTCAGAGTGGAGGCGGCATTAATGGCAATGAAGAGGTGCTCCACATTCCTCAAAACCCCAGAACTGGAGCCTTGTCATCCCATTAGATGGTTTAGTGACATATTCAGTACATTCTTTGGGGAAGGTTTACCTCTCTGCGGAGATACAGTCGGCGAATTTTACAGCCCCATCCGAGGGTGTGTCCTCGTGGTGTAACGGTTCAAGCGTTGGATTTCGGAATCGTAGTACGCGAGTTCGAACTCCAGTTGCGTTATTACATTCACTTCCAGACAAATACCCTTGAGAAAGGTACGAACCTCCGTATCCACCCAGCTATGGGTTAAATAGCATCACTGCTGTTCTTCTAGAATGATGGCTTTGGCATTAAATAACCAATGAAGGTTGATATGCCCTAAAACAAAGAAACCTAACCTAACCTCACCCAGTACCAGCCGACTAAACTGTAAAAATTATTAGCATTGGATGGTAATATGTAAAACAATATAACTGTGTACAAACAATTATTTTTAAAATGAATTATTAATGTTAGGAAAACTTGAAACCATTGGATCATAATTAGTTTCTTGAAGTTATACGAAGTATGTTTGAAAAGTAACAGGACAGGTGTAACATCAATTTATTTCAGATCCAAACAACAAACCATATAGTTTCACCTTCAAAGTAATCCCCCTCAAGTCTAATGGTCTTTCCCACATTTCTCTGTCACGTTTCTATGCATTGCTGGAAGGAATCTTCTGGAATGTCCTTCAACTATGTCGTCACGGTCCTCTTGAGAGACTTCACAGCTTCAAAACGGCTTCCCTTGATGATCCTAGATGAGTTTGTGAAAAAGAAAAAAAGTTACCTGAACTGCCGGATTCTTTGGGGGTTGTGAGTAGGTGCATTTACGTGGTGAAGCAGCCACGATTTGTCATGCCACTATTTTCGTCTCTTCCCGTACTCCGAGCAAAGCATTCGACGTAGAATCTCTTCGTTGATTTGCTGACTGATCGTCTGGCCATGTGGCAAGAACTTGTTTTGGCGTTGCCCCTCATACAAAAGAACATGATCAACTTATTTTTGGCTTTTAAATTGGACTATCTGTGGCCTCAGAGACGTTGGAGACTTCCATTGATTGTTCTGGTGCTTGGCTAAGAGGTCGCACTCAAAAATCCATGTCTCATCTCCAAGCAAGTTTGATTCAGTTTAAAAACGTCCAGTCGACTGGGGCTGTAGAATACACTGAATGCTTATCTGCAGAGGAGTACCCTCCCCCCCAAACGAGTATCCTGGATATGACACTAAACAATCCGAGGGTGAGGCTCCAGTAATGCAAGATCTTTGGGGAATGCGGAGTGCTCCTTCATTGTCATTGTTCCCAGGTCCAATCTGGCCCGGAGAGGTAGCAACATGAACAATTGACAATCAACACTGTTACAATATATATATATATATATATATATATATATATATATATATATACTTTCTTTAAAGAAAAAAAGCAAAGACCGGTTATTTTAGGATTATAGATTTATTTCCATCCTGTTTTGTGTTTCTGATATACGCCAAAAACACGAAGAAAAATATAACAGGACTTCTTCAGATCTTATGGATAAAATAAAACAGAATAGACACGGGGGGGGGGAGAGGTGAAGAGTTATCTCCTTGTTTTGTTAAACTTCCGTTTTTTTATTTACTTATTTATTTTTCTAATTTTACCGTCGGTTGGAATTATGGTAATTTAACTTTTTTTATTTATTTTATCTATTTTCTTTTTTTTTGTTAAGTTCGATAATTAACTTTGGTTTTTTCTTTAAAGAAAGTATTGCTCTGTAATATTAGTTACATTGAGCTCTCGACCAGGAAAATTTAAATGTTCAGCCTTTGAATGATTTTCTTGTCCTGAAGGAATTACTACCAACTCTGGTTTAACTGGATCGAATAATACATATATATATATATATTCTTGTGTGTGTATATATATATATATATATAAGGTGTGACTGATATACCCATAAAAAGGTATTACTTAGATATTTAATTGCTTTCTACAAAGTACTCCTCTGGGTTTAAGACCCACGTTACTCATGAAGAATAGCAAAATGTCCGAAATCCATTTGACCCAAATTCACTGTTTAATTTCTGAAAGTCTTGGAACATCTATTGTGCTTACCACTCTATCTATCTATCTATCTATCTATGAAAGTAAATATTGATTGAAATCCGATAATATGAAGGTAGCAGAAAAAACATAATCCAAATTGGTGAATATCATCATCATCATCACCATCATCATGTCATGCCACAGGCACGGATATCTCTGACCCTCTCTCTCCACTTCTCCCTATCGTTCATCGCTTCTGGCAAGTCTTCGGGGCTACATCCCGTATCCTCACATAGCTGCTGTATGTATGTTCGAGCTGGTCATCCTGCTTTTGCCTGGCCATATGTGTGGGTCCATAAGAGTACATCACTTATGAGCTTGTCCCTGCTTCTCCAGCAGTGTCCTGCACGTCTGGTTCGTCTGACTTGGATAGTTTTCGTGATGAGAGGCAGATGGCCGTATAGTTGGTGCCTCGTGGGGTGTTGCCGCCAGGACTTGTTCAATATTGCTCTCAACATTCTTGTGTAAATGCCGTCTAGCTTCTTCTCCAGCCGTTTAGTTAGCGTCCAAGTAGTGCATCCATATAGCAGTATCGATACGACTGCTGCATGGAAGAAACTCCGTTTCATTTTATCGATCTGGTCTGATTTCCATATGCGGTTTCAGTAACCATCATCAGGACTTGGATATCAAAATAGTTCTCATAGCGATGAATGTTTGCTGAGATGACAGGAGCAAATGAGAAATACATTTGCTCCTGTCATCTCAGAAAGCATCCATCGCTATGTGAACTATTTTGATATCCAAGTCCTGATAATGATTACTGAAACCGAAACGTTAACGTCGACTTTACATCATAATATATTCACCTATTTGGATTATGTTTTTTTCTGCTACCTTCCTATCTATCTATCTATCTATCTATCTATCTATTTATGTAAATATATCGACTGGAAGAGATGATGACATAAATATATAGTGTGTAAAGAAGTACAATCATCATTAAATCATGTCAATAGCAGTGATTCCCTTGAATTACCCTCACCATTCAGCTCAATTAGCCTTCACTCTTGGC
Source organism: Sepioteuthis lessoniana (assembly GCA_963585895.1). Taxonomy (NCBI): domain Eukaryota; kingdom Metazoa; phylum Mollusca; class Cephalopoda; order Myopsida; family Loliginidae; genus Sepioteuthis; species Sepioteuthis lessoniana. The sequence goes on from OY757914.1 coordinate 21,189,324, forward strand.
AAGTCCTCTAGACGGCATCTTGTGTCCTCACAGAGCTGATGTAAGTCTTTACAGTTCGGTCAACATTGATGTGTTCACGAGTAGGAGGATGTTGCTTATGAGTTTGTCCTTATTTCTTCAGCAGTGCCCTGCATGTTTTGTTCACCTTACTTAGATGGTTTGTTAGATTGGAGGTAAGTGGCCTTACACCTGTTGTTTTGTGGCTTGCTGCTTTCTGGATTTGTTCAAAACAGTACGTAGCACCCTTGTGTTGTTCCCCTTTTGAGGACCTGCCAGGAGCGATGCACGACAGGGATAGATGGAAAGAGAGAGAGAGAGAGAGAGAGAGAGAGAGAGAGAGAGAGACTCAAGGGACTCCATGCTATCTGTACGATTTTATTATTATTATTATTTGTGTGTGTTGGGACAGATGACGACATATGTCTATAGTCTGTAAGGAAGGGGAAGTAGGTACAACATAAAAAGCATTTAGTTGTACAAATACATATACTTGTATGTAATGGAGAAAATATGTGTATATGTGAATGTGTGTATCTATATGTGTGTGTGTGTGTATCTATCTCTCTGTGTGTGTGTATCTATGTGCGTTCTTGTTACTGTATGTATGTGCGTGCATATGTGTATGCCAATTTCTGTGCCTATAGGCAGATGTTCACAGTTCCCTAGAGAGTACGTAGATGCATATGTACATATTTCTATATAAGTATCATTTTGGGGTGCCTGCCAGATAACCGTCGAGGAAAGGAGTCGATGATCGACTTTCTACAGGAAACAATTCGACGTTCATTTTCTTTTTTGAGGAATTGCCTATTGTAGCCGTCATGCTAGTTTTACGACTTGCACATTTGGTATGTGACTGCAATACTTACGGCTCAATATCTTTTTTTTTTTTTTAAATAGGCAGAATTTTAGCCTCATTCACATTGATAAAAACTTCAATGATTCCAATAACCTTTTTTCAAAAATTGAATATTTCTTTTCTTTTATTTTATTGGAAGTAATTTTGTTTTTTGTTTTTTATGAACTTGTCTTTCCCCCTTTTTTTTACCATTACCGGTTCTTTCTCTTCCTCATCCTCTCCTCTTTTTTTCTACTTCTTTTGTCTTTTCCCCTTTCCTTCACCTTCTCCGCTTCCTTCTCCTCTTCCACCTCTTCCCTTCTTCTTTTATCTTTTCCCTTTTTCTTCACCTCCTCTGGTTCCTTCTCCTCTTCCCTTCTTCTTTTGTCTTTTCCTCTTTTCTTCACCTTCTCCGGTTCCTTCTCTTCCTTTTTTCTTTTCCTCTTCCCTTCACCTCTTCCGGTTTTTTCTCTTCCTCTTCCTCTCCACTTCTTCTTTTGTCTTTTCCCCTTTCCTTCACTTTCTCCGCTTCCTTCTCTTCCACCTCTTCCCTTCTTCTTTTATCTTTTTCCCTTTCCTTCACCTTCTCCGCTTCCTTCTCCTCTTCCACCTCTTCCCTTCTTTTATCTTTTCCCTTTTTCTTCACCTCCTCTGGCCCCTTCTCCTCTTCCCTTCTTCTTTTGTCTTTTCCCCTTTTCTTCACCTTCTCCGGTTCCTTCTCTTCTTCCTTTTCATCTTTTTTCACCTCCTCCTCCTCTTCTTTTTCTAACTTCTTCTTTTGTATCATTCTCTTTTTCCCTCTTTCTTTCCTCCCTCATCTTCTCTTGTTGTTAATTCTCAACTTTTCTTTTTTCTCTTTATTTTGTCATTTTTCCTCTTCTTCTCTTCCACTTCATTTCGTTTTTCTTATTCTCATTCTTCTCTCTCTTCTATTTGTCTTTTTAGCTCCTCCTTCTTTTCTTCTTCGTAATTCTATTTCTTTGTCTTTTTCCATCTTATTCTCTTCATCCTCTTCCTTCCTAGTCTTCTTTATCACCATCTTTTCCCTCTTTCGTTAGTCTTCTTTTCTAAGTTTGTCTCAGATTTTTTAAAATCTGAATTCTATCGTCATGTTGATGAGTAAATATGCTACTTCCATTTTATAGGACAGGACTTCACAAAGTGGCCCAAATAAATCTCTGAGAGTTATATCCCAAAACACAACAGTATAATGTCATACTCATTACACTGCAGGTTAGTGTTATACCCAGAACACTACAGTATAATGTCATACCCATTACACTGCAGGTTAGTGTTATACCCAGAACACTACAGTATAATGTCATACTCATTACACTGCAGGTTAGTGTTATACCCAGAACACTACAGTATAATGTCATACTCATTACACTGCAGGTTAGTGCTATACCTAAAACACTACAGTATAATGTCATACTCATTACACTGCAGGTTAGTCTTATACCCAGAACACTACAGTATAATGTTATACTCATTACACTGCAGGTTAGTGTTATACCCAGAACACTACAGTATAATGTCATACCCATTAAACTGCAGGTTAGTGTTATACCCAGAACACTACAGTATAATGTCATACCCATTACACTGCAGGTTGGTGTTATACCTAAAACACTATAGTATAATGTCATACTCATTACACTGCAGGTTAGTGTTATACCCAGAACACTACAGTATAATGTCATACTCATTACACTGCAGGTTAGTGTTATACCTAAAACACTACAGTATAATGTCATACCCATTACACTGCAGGTTAGTGTTATACCCAGAACACTACAGTATAATGTCATACTCATTACACTGCAGGTTAGTGTTATACCCAGAACACTACAGTATAATGTCATACTCATTACACTGCAGGTTAGTGTTATACCCAGAACACTACAGTATAATGTCATACCCATTAAACTGCAGGTTAGTGTAATACCCAGAACACTACAGTATAATGTCATACTCATTACACTGCAGGTTAGTGCTATACCTAAAACACTACAGTATAATGTCATACTCATTGCACTGCAGGTTAGTGTTATACCCAGAACACTACAGTATAATGTCATACTCATTACACTGCAGGTTAGTGTTATACCCAGAACACTACAGTATAATGTCATACCAATTACACAGCAGGTTAGTGTTATACCCAGAACACTACAGTATAATGTCATACTCATTACACTGCAGGTTAGTGTTATACCCAGAACACTACAGTATAATGTCTTACCCATTACACTGCAGGTTAGTGTTATACCCAGAACACTACAGTATAATGTCATACCCATTACACTGCAGGTTAGTGTTATACCCAGAACACTTCAGTATAATGTCATACTCATTACACTGCAGGTTAGTGTTATACCCAGAACACTACAGTATAATGTCATACTCATTACACTGCAGGTTAGTGTTATACCCAGAACACTACAGTATAATGTCATACTCATTACACTGCAGGTTAGTGTTATACCCAGAACACTACTGTATAATGTCATACCCATTACACTGCAGGTTAGTGTTAAACCCAGAACACTACAGTATAATGTCATACTCATTACACTGCAGGTTAATGTTATACCCAGAACACTACAGTTTAATGTCATACTCATTACACTGCAGGTTAGTGTTATACCCAGAACACTACAGTATAATGTCATACTCATTACACTGCAAGTTAGTGCTATACCTAAAACACTACAGTATAATGTAGGTTATACAGGTTAGTGTTATATCCCAAAACACTACAGTTTAATGTCATACTCATTACACTGTAGGTTAGTGTTAAACCCAGTATACCGCAGTTAATTCATACAAAGGACTCTGCAGTTTACTATCAAACACCGTACACTTCAGTTTAGAGTCATACTCAGTACACTACTGGTTAATTGGTTGGTTGTTTTGTTTTACTGCTAATCAACCCTTTTTGGTTCATTTAATGCTGAATTAAATTTCAAACAAATCAGTTTATCATCAGTATAGTTTTTCGTTTACACACTGTTAAGTCAAAACGGTTCTATTTCTAACAATTCAGTTTAGCTTCAATATACAGTTTTGTTCTATTTGACGCATAGATAGGAGAGTTATGTTTCATTTACATTTGATTAAATGTAAATGAAACATAACCCTCCTATCTATCACATTTAAAAGTTCTGTTAAAATTCATAGTTAAAGTTAAAACTGAAAATTATTTCCGATTTATTGCTTGCTAATTGGGTAGTAAAGTTTTATTCTCGTTTCTGATTGGTTTGATTTACTTTAGTTTTATAGCATATCAACCATTGTTGGTTACTTAAAGCCAAATCCTCTTATGCATATGTATTAAATATATAGGATTTGGTTTTGTTGGGTTTTATGGCATATCAACCATTCTAGGTTACTTAATGCCAAATCCTCTATATACATATGTATTAAATATATAGGATTTGGTTTGGTTGGGTTTTATGGCATATCAACCATTCTAGGTTACTTAATGCCAAATCCTCTATATACATATGTATTAAATATATAGGATTTGGTTTGGTTGGGTTTTATGGCATATCAACCATTCTAGGTTACTTAATGCCAAATCCTCTATATACATATGTATTAAATATATAGGATTTGGTTTGGTTGGGTTTTATGGCATATCAACCATTCTAGGTTACTTAATGCCAAATCCTCTATATACATATGTATTAAATATATAGGATTTGGTTTGGTTGGGTTTTATGGCATATCAACCATTTTAGGTTATTTAATGCCAACTCCTCTATATACATATGTATTGAATATATATAATCTGGTTGGGTTTGGTGTATGGCATATCAACTATTGTGGGTTATTTAATACCAAATCCACTTTATATATATAAAATAAATATATATGATTTAGTTTGGTTGGGTTTTATGGCATATCAACAATTGTTGGTTATTTAATGCCAAATCCTCTTTATACATATATATTAAATATATATGGTATATAAACACATTTTGTTGATAACATTTTTAAACGAGCCTGAGCTCATTTTTTGCACACAGTTAAATAGTTTCAAGTATTTCTATTTACTACAAATCATATTCCAGCATACAGCCAAATGGCCTCAAGTATCGCTAAATAACAGTTACAATTTAACACTAGTCATTTGTTTGCACATAGTTTATTGGTAATTGGATTTTGAGATGAGTTTGAACTAATTCGTTTGTGCACTAGTATTACTATTGTTTCTACACAGTTAAATGGTTTCAACTATTGCTATTTAGTACTTATAATTCTTTTCAATATCAATTATTTATCAGCGCATAAAAATTCAGTCGGTGTATTCTGCTGCTCCAGCCGACTGGGCAGTTTCTGACTGCTTAGTCCAGTACATTAGCCACTACGCCTCGGGAACTCCACCAAGATAGGTTGATACAAAGAATGTTGTGCTTCAGTTAAATCTGATTACACATTTAAAAGTTTCTTTGAATTTTAAAATAAATGCAAAAAAGTGGTTCTGATAAACTGTTTGTTAATTAGTCAGCAAGGTGTTTTTTCTTGTTTTATATGTATTAAAAAATATTATAAAGGTGATCGAAACGTTGTTATTAATTGGTGTCTATTTGAGGAGTCAGTTCGTCCAGCGGCGATGCGTTGAGTTTGTCGAGTGCGTATTATTGGCTTTTTTCTAGATCTGTTTATGTAATTTCGTCATTTAGTTTCTTTTTGAGCAACCATGGCGTATTTCAGCGAATGTAAATTAAATAATTATACATTGCAAAGGATTGACACTCAGTGTATCCATACATGGGTGTTTCTGTAAAAGTCGAAATTTAGATCGCTCCTCAAGAAGATTGTAGTAGTTGGTCTCGTGGTGTAATGGTTAAAGCGATCGACAGAGGAATCGTTGTAAACGAGTTCGAACACCAGTCATGATATTACGTTCACTTTCGGACAAACACTCTCAGGAAAGGTATGAACCCTCTTATCCTCCAAGAACGGAGACCCTAACAAAAATAGTTAACAATGGGAGGATATTTCCTGATGCTCACGAGATATAAAGATGGACTGTACATATTAATAGAGGATTCCCCGTGGCGTAGTGGTAAACGAGCTAGCCTATGACATCATAGTAAGAGAGTTCGAAATCAAGTCATACTATTACGTCCACTTTCCGACTTGGAAAATGAATGAACCCTTTTATCATCCACTAGTGTTCTTCCAGAAGGATTGATTTGGCATTAAATAATCTGCCATTAAACAAAGAAACTGAAACCAAGAAGATTGTGTACGGCACATGATCAGTTTAACGTGGAGGTTCGCGGGCTGACTTTTGGGCAAAGACAAAAAAATTCCTGGTCCTTACAACCAACTTTTCTCTGTGGAAATGGGGAGGTGCTGAGCTAGAGTCGGGATCTGTTGAACGACACCATTTTCTTCTTATATCATTGCATCTCATCTTAAAAAAAACGCTTGAATTAAAGACAAAAAAAAAAATATTGTCTGCACCGAAGTTTATTTTAGTTTCTTTGTTTAATGGCATATCAACCTTCGGGAGTTATTTCATGCCAAAACCATCCCTGTAGAAGAACACTAGTGATACTATTTAACCCATACCTGGTAGGGTAAGTGGGGTTCATGCCTCTCCCAAGAGGCATTAGTCTGAAAGTGAACGTAATAGTGCGACTGGATTTCGAACTTTCTTACTATATCGTTAATTTGTTCCAAATAGTCCGACTATTTTTGCTAGGGTCTTCCTGCTTCAAGTATCTACTTACCTATTCAGCCATCCCATTGCACTTGTCCCTTTTCACCAATTTGCTGCCCTCGGGTATTTTTGTCAGAAGTAATGACCCAAAGAACATAGAACCCTGCCATTGGCACAATCTTCAGCGGTAACCTTTATCGTAGTCACATAATTTGATTAGATGCACTAGATAGTCTGAAAACACACCACAACCAATCAGCGCCTCTTTCCTCTGCCACTGAAACGTGGCGGTAATTCATGTGTCAGACAACGGCCCGCGCATGCGCAGAATATATAAACTAATATAACTACCCTTAACTGAATTAGGAATTATCGAGTCTGGTGATTAGTGGAGACTTGAGGCTTTGAGTTTATTGCATAGAAAGCAGATTTGGTTGTTTTCATTTTATGGAGGTTTGTTCTTGTACTTTGTTTTAGATTTAAAATTTAAAATCTAAATTAAATTAACTACTGACCATAAAAAGCAAAAATTTGAAATTGTAAATTTTTTTTATTTCAAATTTTGATTGTTTTTTTTTTAAGAATTTATTTCACATTCTTGTTTAGTATTTTGTTTTTAACACTAACAAAAAAAAATTGTGTCAGCAGGTCACAAGAGAAAGCAAACAAAGAAAATGATAAAATAAGAAAAATATATTCAGACATCGATAACGCAGTCAGCTAGGGTTTAAGAATACGCCGACTGCATCTCTGAAGAGGTATAAGACCCACCCCCGACAACGAGTGTCTTGGATATGACAATAAACAATCTGATAGTGAGGCTCCAGTACTGGAGCTTTCAGGAAAGTGGAGTACCCCTTCATTATCATTGCTCCTAGGTCTACTCTGGCCCGGCGTGGTTACACCTGACAGGGTCCTATCTATGGGTCAAATAGATCTACTTGACAGACTGTGCGCAAACATATGATTTATTCTAAATTGAATAGTTAGAAATAGAACTGTTTCTTCATTTATCTGTGTGTAAATAAAGGACTGATATTTAAATGAATTGTTAGTGGTGCATAACAATACTTGGAACCATTTAACTGTGTGCAAACTAATGAGTAGTGTTGAATTGAATTATTAGGATTAAATTGCAATACCTGTAACCTCTTCACTGTTTGCACATAGATAATTAGGTTTGGTTTGGTTTGTTGGTTTTATGGCATATCAACCTTTGTTGGTTATTTAACGCCAAATCCATTTTTATGTAAATAATCTGTTCTATTGAAAACAGTTCAGTTTAATTGTCAAAAACATTTCCATTTCAAACTATTCAAGCAGTTATATGTAATAATTCAGTTAAGTGTAAATACAGTTTTAATGTCGAAAAACAGTTCTATTTGAAATAATTCAGTTAAGCATAAGCACGCAGTTTAAGTGTAAGTATGGTTTAATTGTCAAAAACGTTTCTATTTCAAGCTATTCAGTTTACTCAATTCAGTTTAGCATAAGTATGCAGTTAGTTCTATTTAACCCATAGATAGAGCCCTATCAGGTGCTACCACTCCGGGCCAGAGTGGACCTGGGAGCGATGGCAATGAAGGGGTACTCCGCATTCCCCAAAGCTCCAGCACTGCTGGAACCTCACCATCAGATTGTTTAGTGTCATATCCAGGACACTCTTTATTGGGATTCTTACCCCTCTGCAGAGGTGCAGTCAGTGTATTCTACAACCCCAGCTGACTGGGATAGATAATCAATATTGAATAGAATAATAAGTGTTGGCAATAATTGAAATCATTCATTTGTGTAAAAACAATAGCAATACTCATCATCATCGTCATCATCCTGTCGCGCTATCAGCCTTGGTGAGGCAACTAGTCTAGGAGAAGAAAAACTCTGAATTCAAACCTGTTAAACTCCGCTTAAAAAATTGACCCTGTGTCATATCCTGTCCGAGCGGAGGGGTTGGGTAAATATGATCAGCATGGATATTTCTGACCCTCTCTCGCCACCCCTCTCTATCGTCCATTGCTTTTGGCAGGTCTTCCGTGCTACATCCAGTATCTGCACAGAGCTGCTGTATGAATGTTGGAGCAGGACATCCTGCCTTTGCTCGTCCCTGTTAAAGGGTCCATAGGAGTACATCACTTACGAGCTCGTCCCTACTTTTCCAGCAGTGTCTCGTTTGTTTGGTTCGCCTAATTTTGAGAGTTTTCGTGACAGGTGGTAGGTGGCCGTACAGCTGCTGTTTTGTGGTGTGCTGTCTCCACACAAGCCCCCAGCAAAATAGCAATACTAACGTGCAAACAAATTAGTTTTAACTCATTTAGAAATTCAATCTCTTACAAATCATATGTATATCCATTAATTGTATACAAACAAATGACTGATGGTAAATTGTTAGTCTTACAATACTTGAAACTATTTAACCGTGTGCATAAAATGAGCCCAGGCTTATTTAAAATGTTATCAACAAAATGTGTTTACAAATCAGATATATTTGATATATATGTATAAAGAGGATTTAGCATAAAATAACCTACCGTTACATACCCATAATATACGGATGTGTGAAATAGACACAAGGAATCTAAAAACACGAAACTTTACGAAATTGGTTCTGGTACGAAACTTTTTATTACCTTTGAGTTTTTCGACATGAAAAGGGAGAGACACAATCTTTCTATGCTGACTACTTTTACATCGTCAGTTCTCGACCCAACCAACGCGCGGCGCCCGTAGCGCACAAAGTCGTCTGGCCTCGCCCAGCTCTGAAAGTCAACCTTCTTCCGAGGCAGGAACTCAACTCACTGCTTTTTCTCAAATCTCAGACCACGCTCCGGTGCGTGACGTCACTCACATCCCCTGGTCACATTTCCTATCTGGGATTTTTATTTTGATATCTCTGAAGGACACACCCTCTCCGCGCGAGCGTGAACACCTTTTTAATGTTGCACCTAACTAACCCATGCACTAAGCGAAAGGTTCTCAGCCTAACTAAACCGAAAGGCAAGATATATAAAATGAAATCCCCCGGCAATTATATTACACTACAGTGGCTAATATTCCATAAAACCAAATCAAACTAAACCAATCAGACATAGCCTGACTGTTTAATTGATTTTAATTGCATTTCAATCGGTCTAGAGTTATTTTATGCCTAGAGGTCAAGGAATCACGTTCATTGTATGTTGATATCTACATTTTTTGTGTAGTGTCTCAAGAGTTTTTTTTGCACGCAGTTATGATATCAAGAATTCATATCTAATACAAATAATCTGTACAAAGTTATATGGTTTCAAGTATTTCAGTCTAATATTAATAATTGTATGATTGAGTTTGGTTTGGTTTGTTTTTATGACATATCAACCATTGTAGGTTATTTAATGCCCAATCCATTTTATACATATAAGTAAAATAAAGTTGGCGACCGTAGTCGAGGGCGACCAGAAGGCTCCCTTTTCAATAGCTACTACACCGAGGTGTAGGAGAGGGCACTACTCTTTTCCCTGGATTGCTCCACTTAATCATTGATACGTACCTTATATTGCTGAGTGCTAAGCAAGGAGGTATCAAGTACTATTTTTAAAGTCTTTGCTATGACGTGACCAAGGATTGAACCCAGGTCTCCCGGACCATTGGCAAACACTCTACCCACTTGGCCATTAACAGTTTATTTCAAACAATTTAGTTTAGCTTAAGTATACTGTTTAGTTCTATTTAATCCATGGATAGGACCCTATCAGGTGCTACCAATCCGGGTTTGTCTGAACCCGGGAATGATGGCATAAGAGGTACTCTGCATTCCACAAAGCTCCAGCACTACTGGAGCCTTACCCTTGGATTGTTTAGTGTCATATTCAGGACTCTCGTTCGGGATGTCTAACCCCTCTGCTGAGATGTAGTCGGTACATTCGGCAGCTCCAGCCGACTGGGGTAAAAATATGGTTTCATGTAATTATTTTTACTAAATAATAGTCCTTTGTTTACACACATGTATCTTCAAGTACTTTTTTGAACATTGTGACGGTCTGTCTCCTATTTTTACCGTTTTGTTAGTTATCATTTAATCCTGCTGCAGAATACAAACCATTTCAATTTTGCCCCTTATTAATCCTTCAAGATAACAAAATAAGTAAATACAATTAATATTCTGAACTCTGAACCCATAATTCTAACAGGGCAAGTTAGACGTCGACTGAGTTCAAGAAACTAGAATATTTTGGTTAGATTTACGCTGATAATAATTAACGTACTTGAATAAATGGATAATAACAGTTATGATAAAAAAAACAAACAAACTTTTCCTTCAGAACAATGGCGTAGTGAATATAAATATTCATTAAGATATCCTCAGAACATTTAAGAGCTTCTTAAACTTTTTACTTAATATATTCCGTGTAACCAAATTTAATTTGTATTCACCCCCGAATAAATTAATTGAATTTTTCCGACAGTTTTTCTTTACCTTACTGGGAGCTCTGAAGAGTGTAGAATACCACTTCAAACTTATAGGATCCCGTTTATGAGCTAAATACATTTTATTTACCCAACCCCTCCGCTCGGACAGGATATGACACAAGGTCAATTTTAAGCGGAGTTTAACAAGTTTGAATTCAGAGTTTTCCTTCTCCTAGACTAGTTGCCTCACGAAGGCTGAAGAACCTAGTGTGCCCTACTATTTACCCATAGCTGGAGGGAGAATAATTGGATTCATACCTTTCCCAAGGGTATTAGTGCTAGGTGAAATGCAATCAGTCCAGGATTTGAACTCGTGTCGCCGTGTCCAATTCCTGCGACGATAACCATTACACCACTAGCACCTCCAGTTATGAGTTAAATACATCTGCTGAGAACCATTCGTATTTGATAGGAATACCTGGAGGTATTGACCTTGTGCCATATCCTGCCCGAGCGGAGGGGTTGGTAAATATGGATAGGAATAACCTGAAATCATACGGCTGAGTGCGAATTATTAGTATCAGATAGAAGAACTTGGAATCATATCGTTTTGAGAAATTTAAAAAATAAAAAAAACAGCACAAAATATGCAAAGATAAACGTACAATAAACGTGATTCCCTAAAATCTCGGCATTAAATAACTCCAGGCGATTTGACATGCTTTTAAAATCAATCAATCAATCAATTAGTTTCAATGGATGCAATAATGAGAGAGGTGGGTTTTTAAAATATTCTCGGTTTCAAGATGAAATTTTGACAAAATACAGAAAAGTTATGAATGGAATATTGAATCATATAACATCACTCACTGGCTAAATCGGCTGGGGCTGTAGAATACACCGATTGCTTCTCTGCAGAGGGGTAAGACTCCCCCAATGAGTGTCCTGTATATGACACTGAATAATCTGATGGTGAGGCTCCATTAACACTGAAGCTTGGGGAAATGCGGAGTATCATTTTATTGCCATCGCTCCCTGCTCAACTTTGGCCTGGAGTGGTAGCACCTGAGGGGGTCCTATCTATGAGTCAAATAGAAGTAAACTGTGTACTTATGTTAAACTGAATTGCTTGAAATAGAACTGTTTATATGTATAAAAATGGATTTGGAACTAAATAACCAACAATGGTTGATATGCTATAAAACAAAACCAAACTAAAAAAAATAAACAATATCACCCACACTTACAAATACCAGGCAATACTGAGACTGACTTAACAAGTGAAAATCCAAATCTCTTCGGTCAGAGCAGAAATTTTTGTTAAAAATGATAATTAAATTTTAATTTTATTCATTAAAATATGTTATGAACAAGAATTAAAATTTCAGGCATTGTATTTAAAATCCAGTTACTGAAATTTTAACCTACCCTTAGCTAATATTGATTTTTCTTAATGTTTTTCTTTTTGTAAAATCAATATTTTTATTCTTCTTATTAAGTAATCCTTTTTTTTCGAAAGATATCTCATAAGCGAAGGGACATTTTCGAATTCTGAAATTTTATTAAAAGATTATTCAAAATATAACGGTTTTTAAATGTTTTCTTTCGTAAAAATATGATACCCACCCTGTGGATGGGATTTAGAATACGCTTAGTGTCTTATCAGTAGTATACTGAGTATGGCACCTAACTGTAGTGTTCTGAGTATGACTCCAAATTGAAATGTTCTGCATATGACACTAAAATACAGTGTACTAAGTATAACACTAAACTCCATTGTCCAGTGTATGACGTTAAGTGTCATATTAGTTACACTTGGGTTATAGACAGGACACTGCAGTTTAGTGTCATACCTTGGAGATTGCACTTTAGTGTTACACCCGGAACACTGCAGTCTAGTGTTATAGTCAGTACACTGGAGTTTAGTGTCGTACTCATGATATAGTTTAGTGTCGTATTCTGGATATAACACTAAATTACAGTCTCCTGGGTATGACACTAAACTTCAGTGTACTGAGTACGACGCTAAACTCCAGTGTACTGAGTACGACACTAGACTCCAGTGTACTGAATATGACACTAAACTGCAGTGTTCCGGGTGTAACACTAAAGTGCAGTCTCCAGGGTATGACACTAAATTGCAGTGTCCTGTCTATAACTCCAGTGTACTTAATATGACACTTAACTGCAGTGTTCTTGGTAAATACTTTCTTTAAAAAAACATGATTGATTATATGCAACGCTATCGACGCTAAAAAGTTTTGGATCGTTTCGATCAGTGCTAGACCCTTCGTTCATTTATATAACCCCTTATGTTTTGACCGGGGGTCGACACACCGCAAGTGATCACACCCAATCAGAACATGCCCATTTGGTAACCGTGCGTTTGTTGGGACATTGTAAGTTGATCGTCAGGTCCCAGAGAGCCCAACCGTAGGCACTACCTGTTTAGAATGGCCAAATTTTATCGCTTGGCTCTGAGTCGACCCTAAAAAAGGAACGCCGAGAAGATCAACATCTTTATTGACGGCCGAGTATATTTCGATTCGTGCGTGGTCCCTCACATTAAAATAGTCCAGTCGGCTGGAGCTGTAGAATACACCGACTGAATCTCTGCAGAGGCGTAAGACTCCTCCAATAAGTGTCCTGATATATAAAAGTAAACAATCTGATGGTGAGGCTTCAGTAATGTTTTAACTTCGGGGAATGCAAAGTACCCCTTCATTGCCATTGCTTCCAGGTCCACTCTAGCCCAGAGTCGTAACACCTGATTGGGTCTTTATCTATGGGTCAAAAATAGAACTGTTTGACAGTTAAACTGTACTTATGCTATATTGAATAGTTAGAAATAGAACTGTTTTGACATTTAAACTGTGTACTTATGCTAAACTGAATAGTTTGAAATAAAACTGTTTTAGCATTTAAACTGTGTACTTCTGCTAAACTGAATTGTTTGAAATAGAACTGTTTTGACACTTACCTGTGTAAACAAATAACTATATTTATGCTAAACTGAATTGTTTGAAATAGAACTGTTTTATTGATTTAGCATTGAATAACCTACAAGGGTTGATATGCCATAAAACCAAACTAAACTATCACATTAAAATGACCTTGTATCAAATCTAAACTGGTTGGAAGTCGGATAAATCCTTTACAACCAGTGAGGTATTCTACGTGGGGTACAATATCTTGTGACAAGTCTACATAATCTAACGATTTTTGTCGTTCTACTAGAAAGGGATTTATAAATGAAAACGCCCCCAGTAGAACCCTCTGTTTTTTTTTTCACTTGTTAAAGTTTTATTTATCACATGGGGTTTATATGGATCACTATAGAAACCCTTGTTTAGATCGTTGAATAAAATCCATCTACCCTCATCGACTGAATTAGGTATTCAGTTCCAAATTCCAAGAAAATAGACATTTAAAGGTGGGTAAGGATTTGTAGTTATAACAAAAAAAAAAGATGAGACAAGGATACCTGTCTTTGTACACCAGTGTGGAGATGTCACCTATATATGGTGGTACTCTGAAACTGGTGGACAAGTTCACCAACGTTGGAAGCAACGTCTCATTAACCGAGAATGACATCAATATCCGGCTAGCAAAGGCATGGACAGCTATTGATAGGCTATCGTTCATAATGGAAACCAGACCTGTCCGATAAAATGAAACGCAGTTTTTTTTCCTAGTAGCGGTCGTGTCGATAGTGCTATATGGATGCACAACATGGACGCTAACTAAACGTATGGAGATAAAGCTTGACGGCAATTACACAAGAATGCTGCGAGCAATATTGAAGAATTCCTGGAGGCAACACCCTACAAAGCAGAGGCTGTGCAGCCACCTACCATTCATCACGAAAACCATCCAAATTAGACGACCCAGACACGTGAGACACTGCAGGAGAAGTAAGGACGAACTCCCTTCCTCTCTCTCCGTAACAGCACGCAGTTAAATATTTTCAAGTATTGCTATTTATAACTGTTATGGGACCGTTACCTACCCATTGATGGACTCTTCCAAATCCTATATTAATCGAGAGCCAAGTACTCTCGGATGGTCGGTCGTGTGAGATTGGATAGGGACTGGATATTCGACTGACAAGTAAGCCTAGCTTACGCCACCACTTTTCTTTGTATCTTGTTAATTCGATATATCCTTAAACTTATACCGTGTTCCGAGTTATCTTTTCGCGGTCCCAAACTGGGTCCACATCAATAACAAATAATTCCATTCAATATCATTCATTCGTATGCATAAAGTTAAATGGTTCCAAGTATTGCAATGTAACTTCAATAATTCAATTTAATATCATTCATTTATTTTCACACAGTTAAATAGTTTCAAGTATAGGAAAATATTTCTATTTTAGCAATCGATGGGACCGTAACCAGTACTATTACTCCAGGACAGTGTCGACCTGAGAGTAATCGTAATGAAAGGATACGCCATATTACCCCAACTTCAAGATTGGAGTAATATCATTCTAAGGGCTCTCGTTTAGGATTGCATTTTATCTGTCAGCAAAGATGCAGTCGGCGTATTCTACAGCTGCAGCCTATGTATTTTTACAAGAGCCTTCATGCCGTGATCTCGCTTCAAAATATGTTGTACCATTACATTACTAAAGAGATATTTTTTCGACCCCGTGGTAACATTCTGACGAACGCAAAACTCTGTTAAACATACACCAAGTTTTTTTTACAACTAGGTATTAGGTGGCTGTCGGGAGAAAGAAAGGGAGTTTGGAAACATGAGACAATTGCGTCTACTACACAATTGTAAGCAACATATCATAGTGAGAAAGAGAGAACCGACACAAACCTTAAATTTTTTCCTGTTTCTCTTATGCTTGTCCACTGGGTCTAAAGCCTCCTTTGGAGTGCACCTCCAAACTTGGAGCTTGTAAACTTTCTTCTCTTTACATCTTCGTGGCTCGTTTTCTACTTATGTCTTCAGCTTCTTACGTCTCGCCGTTGACACAAGCCGTTCCCTCACTTCAGCCTGTCGTGTCGGGAGCAGAAACATCAACTTTGCTTCGCGCATGCATACATGATTTGGGACCTCCAGTTTTCCTTAGTCATTCTTAACTACAACGAGAGCCTTTGCCTTGTTATTCGGTGACTACTGTCTTCTTTCAATCATTATTTAACTATTCATTCAATTTCCTATGAACCGTTCAATTACGTTACAAAGTCTAGAGTTGCGTTTTCACTAAATAACTGTACACTATCCTCTTTCCTGTTTGGTTATATCTTTTCTAAGGCGCTCGTAGAGTAACGGTTATCGTCGGAGGAAATGGAATCGACTACTAAAAACAAACAAAAAAATCAAACTAAAAAAAAGCAAACCAAAAAAAAAAAAAAAAAAAATTCCGGATATACAAGACATTTCTTAATTCCATCTTCGTTTATTCTGGTGGAGGTGGGTTACACTTCGCTTTTCAGCCGACGTAAGTTGACCTAAAACTTGAACTGCTCAGGACACAACTCTTCTTGTGACGAATTATATGAGATGATGGGAGGAGGAGAAAGGAATCCAGCCCATCCAAACACGCCCTCTACTGTCCTGGCAATACACTTCTGTTCTACCCCTGATTATTCTCTTGAATATATGGGGTCTCCGAATAAGAAAACCATCTCTCCAGAAAGAACTCCTAGAATTAGAATACCTTAGAAATACCTTATCCTTGTCTACTGACATCTGCCCCACCTTGTATTGAAGGCTTCAGTTCATTAAGGACTTTCATTCCCATAGAGAAATCTTTTTTTCTATTTTATTTTCCATTTAAACTTGCCGTCTAACCGAACCTAAGCTATTCTCTTGATTCTACTATGCACACCACTTCATGAACACACACATATATCCCCTACCTATGCCCATATGCAATCATACAGATAACAGTTGCACGTATTTGCATATACATATATAGAATTAGATATTAGAGCTATAAGCAACGTTTTAGAGAGCCATGGTGACGTTTACAAATAGTGAGTTCACTGTATAAAACATGCAGAAGTAGTCTTCACGGATCTATGCACAGACCGTCACCCACCACGATTCAGTAATAGTAATTACCAATTTGAATTCTCACACCTACATGAACATGTATTATTGCACCTAAATATGTGCACCCAGGGACAGAAGAGCTTATAGTGTCACACGCATGTACAGATATACTCACACCCAAATGCACATGCATTATTGGACCTAAACATGTGGACCCAGGGAGAGAAGATATTGATAGTGTCTCGGTAAATCTGCAACCAAACACGTGCGAAGGTTGTTCAAAAAGATCTAAGACTCAACTAAATTTTAGACTTGTCTTACATCTGTTGCGTAATTGGACATTGTTGTGATGGACTCTTCCACCCTTAATATAGCGGAAGTTACCACGTTCGGCATTGAACCAGCTTGGCACAGACTTGCCGACCGTGTTGTTCTGGCCGGCACGGTTCGGCTCGTGTGTGTCTCTGGTTGGTTAGTCAAAGCCGCCTGACAAGGGTGCCGTGAAGCCCAGCATTCGTGTCACGCAGCCGAAACTCGCATACTCCTCGAGCTTCAGAGGTACTTCCTCCCCAGACTCTAACCCTCCTCGGAGGGTGCCTGAGGCGCCCCTACTGAAAGGGATCGAGACATTTTAGAGCTACCAGGTGTGTCTGGGCTACGTCCCTGTGTCCAGACCCACCTTTAAAAGAGGCGTTGTGCTGCATTCGTGTTTTTGTCAAGGCGCTTAACAAACGCTAAGCCAACTTGGCTCAGATTTGTCGACTGTATTGTTCTGGTCGGCACTGTTCGGATCGTGTGTATCTCTGGTTCTTAGGTCAAAGCTGCCTGACATAGGTGCTGGGGAAGCCCAGCATTTGTGTCACGTGGCTAAGACCGACACTCCTTCAGCTTCAGGGGGCCGCCCCCCTTGGTTATTGCCTGCTTCGACAGAGCTTAGTTTATCGCCTGGCGACGTAGGCATCCCTTTTTAGGGGAATGCAGATTAGGCCCCAGGCATTTTTGTAACTGCCGGGCGTGTCTAGACTATGGCCCTGCGTCCGGCTCCCCACATTAGAAAGGCCTTGTTCCACATTATAGCTTTGTAAGATCCTAAACAAATACCTAGTCAGCCTAGCGCATGCAGGAGTTGAGCAATTAAGTGTGTACTTTGATTTTTCTACGGCGTATTGTTGTTCTTTCATGGACCACAAAGAAAGCGTTATAACAGATATTTAGACAGATTCAAGTTTAAGGAAAATTGTATATATATATATATATATATATATGAATCAATGTTTTTGATATTATTTCATCTGATTTATAATTGTAGAGAATTTGGTTACGGTAAAAAGTTTGGTATATCTTTGTTGGCTGGGTGGAGTGGTACAGTGTTTATTTTGTTGGTTAACATTTTTACGTTTGATTTGTTCATCAACAATATAGTTAGGAAATCCATTATTGATGAAAGCCTGTTTTATGTTTTCTACCTCTTTATAAAATATTGTTTTGGAGGAGGAGATCAGTTTGGCACAGGATATCAGGTTATTGATGATTGCTTTTTTCATATCTGAAGGGGCATTCAATTTTAAAGTTGAGGATACAGGAGTTATTATTGGAGGGTTTTTTGTAAGTAGAGGTAGTGAAGTTATTGTTATGAATATCAATGGGAACACTTAAAAACGAAATTTTATTGTTTTTGTTTAGTTCATGAGTAAAGTTAATAACTGCATTTTTTTTAGAAGACGTCTTGTAGTATGTTGATTTCGTTAATATGATTAGCAAGAATAAGGATATCATCAACATATCTTAAGTATATTGGAGGTTTTTTTAATGCTATTAAAAATTCTATTTTCGAGGTCGGACATGTAGAAATTACTGAAGATCGGGTCCAGGACAGACCCCATAGATACGCCATCTGTCTGAACGTAAATATTACGGAGATGGTAATGAAATGGAACTTCAGTAGTGCATGTTAAGAGTAGTTTCTTTTGAATTTATTATAATACACACACACACACACACACGCACACACACACACACACACACACACACACACACATATATATATATATATATTGTTTCCAGTTCCCACCTCGATAGCAGTAACGTCACACACCTCACAACTTTTTATGGGCATCATCTGCAAAGAAATTAATACAGAAATCTGAATTAGTTTTTCTTGTTTTAGAAGAAGTGATAGTCTGTTGCCATGACAAAAATATTCAGCTGCAGCTCTTCTTTCTGGGCGAGACTTAGGACTTTTTGGGCGAACATCTTAGTTATTGACTCAATCCTGATTATAATTAATAATGATCGCTATTGAGTTCCGTAAACTGACAAATATTGGGGCGATGAATGAAACGTAAATATTTGTTACGTAAAATCAATGGCGTTTTAAAGATTAGGCTACAGATTTACTGATATACCAACTTTTATGGTTTTCTTTTATCCTAATCAACAATTCCTAAGACATTACTTTTAACTCCAGCGATCAATCAAATCGTACGTCTCAGATTTATTTTGAGGACCAGACACAAATTGGAACTGGTCTACCGATTGACTCTGGTCTTCATGGGTGTGTCAGTTTTAAGTTACAGCTTCCTCTCGACCGCTCCACTGAGGCCCTCTCGATCCCAAAGTCATGGCTGACTTCCGGTATCGATTCTTATGCGGTTAGAAACGTTTAGCAGAAAATGGCCAAAAATAAAGGCCATGAAAAAGAACTTTCTAAGAGAATTTGTTGTAAGGGTATCTTACGTTATTGCATCCTCACAATCGTAGAGAGTGACAGGGCTAAAAGACATACAATTGCAATAAACATTACTTCAACAGTAATTCTTTGCCAGGTATTCTTGCTATTTGCCAGTGAATCTAATCATTTCTCTCTCTCTCTCGCTATA
Source organism: Sepioteuthis lessoniana (assembly GCA_963585895.1). Classification (NCBI taxonomy): domain Eukaryota; kingdom Metazoa; phylum Mollusca; class Cephalopoda; order Myopsida; family Loliginidae; genus Sepioteuthis; species Sepioteuthis lessoniana. Next base: position 21,209,122 of record OY757914.1, read on the forward strand.
TATATATATATATATATATATATATATATATATATATATAAAGAAAATAGAAAAACGAAGTTATCCAAAAGTAATGAATTTATCATAAAGGAAAGTCAACGTTAAAACGTTTCGGTTTTAGTAAACATTCGTCAGTATTTTAAGGTGGTTAAACAAGAAAAACGATAGATGTTTTAATAAAATACAATTATTGGGAAAAAGAAATATATATATATACAAAGAAAGCTCATATAACCGTTCAATCATTCATTCAGTTTTCTTATTTGAAAAAAATATCTCATGATTGTCACAGGCAATGATGTTTATGTGTAGAACTTCTACAAGATGCAATGGACTGAAAGATAAAAAAAAATCCAAAGCACTCCAAACAAAAGTGATATGAGAAGTAGGAATATTACTTTTATCAAGTTTATTTTTTTGATGGTTCTCAACTTGTTTCAGCCATAGGTCATAATTATAAGACAAATAGAAATATTACTTTTATGTAGTTTATTATTTGATGGTTCTCTACTAGTTTCGAACTTAGCTAATCGTCAGGTAGAAAAAGTAAAAAAGTTGGCGACCGTAGTCGAGGGCGACCAGAAGCCCCCCTTTTCAATAGCTACTACACCGATGTGAAGGAGAGGGAGCTACTCTTTTCCCTGGATTGCTCCACTTTACCCTTGATACGTACCTTATATTGCTAAGTGTTAAGCAAGGAGGTATCAAGTACCATTTTTAAAGTCTTTGGTATGACGCGACCTGGGATTGAACCCAGGTGTCCTGTACCATTAGTGAACACACTACCCACAAAGCCAATGAGCCGGTTTTAGGTAGAAAAAGTTTATTGGAAAGGAAAGGAATAATCATTTTTAGAAAGTTTTTAAAGATATTATTTTTAAATCTAAAAATATAATTTGAAAGAATCTTTAAAGCAGTTTTTATGCTATAGGAAAATCAACGTAAAACGTACTGCTGGTCAGTCATATTCGTTAGTGTGGAGAATGTTGTCTGACCAAAGTGTGTCCGGTTGGTTTCATTATACATATATATCTTGTGAGAGCACCTGCTGTAGTGTATTTAGATTAGAGTTGAAAGGAGTGTTTCAAATTAGCCACATGACTTGACCGACTTGTTTGCTTGTCTACGTGGATTTTTTCGCTGTGATAAGTTCAAGGGGTGGCTTTTAGAATTAGTAGGGAAGTGTTGTGTTTATTTATTTGCATTAGTGTATACTGTGGTTAAATCTTTATTCTTTCCAGATCGGGTGATTAGCTTTCATATCAAATCCCAATGGCACAAATGTTTTCGAATGTTTTAAATTAATTTTTCTTTTTTTTTTTCAATTATTGATTTCATGTTTATATATTTTTCAATTTTTTCTATGATTGTGATTTTAGCATCTCTGTTAAAGTCGTGGTCGTTTGGGCGGAAGTATTGTTCGGCTATATATATATATATATATATATTAGACCATCCGGAGACACCATGATTAGACAACATTCTTCAGTCTAATTCATATGCTATGCCAACAGTAATATATATATATATATATATATATGCAATAAAAAATAATTAAAACGAGTACATATATATATATATATAATGAAAAAAGAAAGTAAAAAGCAAACCGTGGAAAATCAACGCACACACGTGCGTGTAGGATTATGTGTGTGTGTGTGTGTGTGTGGAGTAATTTTAAGAGTTTGCTTTTCTTTCTTTCTTTCTAGCTTTCTCTCTTTCTTTCTTTCTTTCTTTCTCATATGTATGAGGCTCGGATGAAAAGCTTATAGATGGACCAAATGAGTTTTTTTTAAAAACATAGTTCTTCTTGCAGTCTACACACCTCTTCAATCGGTGTTGCAATGTTTGGATCCCATTGGTCAAAAAGGTCAACAAGAGCTGATATGGACTCATCTCATAAACCTTTCAACCCACTCTCCAATCCACTTTTTTTTCATTAGGGTCCTTCAATAAATAAGAAGAATTTCACAATATGATGACTTACATTTCACACAGGGAAAAAAAAGTATTTTTCCCATGAAACAACAAACCTGTGTATTTTTTCAACATTTAAACCATAGCAAATTGAATTACCATGACCAGCAAATCCGAACCAATGGAGAACTGTTTCGACCTTATTATTATTATACCGAGATGTGTTCGACCGGAATGTTTGCCAGATTTTCTGGTCATTGTAATTCAATTTACAATATAATTCCCCTACTTTAAAAAAGAAAATGTACATTTAAATCTTTAGCGAGAGTTTTTTTTATCCATTTTCATACGGTGCTCTTTACATTATCATCACTTAAAGAATTTGTTCTACGCAAAAATTTTTCGAAGGGGCTAAGCAAGTCGAAATCAGAAAGAGTCAGTTATGGACGGTATGAGTGGCAGCTGTTTCCAACCAAACTGATAGTTTCCACTTTTATTGTTGCAGTATGAGGCTTTGGTCTCGTGGGTAGAGTGTTCGCCAATAGCCCGGGAGACCAGGGTTCAGTCCCAGGTTACGTAATACAAAAGACTTAAAAAATGGTCCTTGATACCTTCTTGCTTAACTCTCAGCATTATAAGGTACATATCAAGGGTAAAGTGGAGCAATCCGGGAGAAAGAGTAGTGCCCTCCTCTGCATGTCAGTGTAGTAACTATTGAAAAGGAGCTTTCGGGTCGCCCTCGACTATGGTCGTCAACTTTACTTACTTTTACTTATGAGGCCTTGCATTGTCTTGATGAAATCCAACGACAACCAACCTTAGAAAAGGAAAGGTCATCGTGCACAGTTTTGTGATCTGCACCCACATAAATTTCTAGTCGTGGAGAAATATCCTTTATAGTAACTCTTCTGAGCAAATTAACAGAATCTACCATTTCATGTGTGCTCACCAATTGTGACCTGCTTGGCGAATATTTATTTTGAATACTATTTGAATCTTCTTTAAACAAATTACGCCTTTTGTAAACATTCTTAAAACTAAAACATGCTTCTCCATATACATTACACATTTTTCTTTAAATTTCCCATCTCTACTTCTCTGCGACCAAAAGTTTAATGATACACCTCGTTTCAAGCCAAGAGCATTCTGTTTGATTCAAAAATCCCGTTGATACTGTCGTCAAAAAGGAAACCCGTTATTATTCACGCTTTCAATGGGATTCTAAAATTTCAACACGTATTCGTGACCCCATCACTTGACGCTGAGTTTCTCTAACGGAAAAAAAGCTTATAAGAAAAAAAACCCGAAAGTAAGTTGTTTGAAAAATCTATCTAAAAACTAAAATTTATAAATAGATAATATGCAATATATTTGCTATAATCATTCTCTGCATGTAATATAGTAAAAAGTAAAGTTGGTGACCATAGTCGAGGGTAACCCAGGGCTCCCTTTTCAATAGCTACTACACCGACAGGTAGGAGAGGGCGCATCCATTCCCAGGGTTTCTCCACTTGATCCTTACCTTATAATGCTGATTGTTAAGCAAGGCGGTATCAAGTATCATTTTTTTAGTCTTTAATATGATTCGACCTGGGATTGAACCCTGTCTTCCAGACTATTGGCGAACACTCTACTCATTTGAATATTCATTTGAAATTTGCACAGTATCATCAATTTTTTTTCAAATCCTGGAAGCAACATCCCACAAAGCAGCAGCTATACGGCCACCTACCACCCATCACGAAAACTATCAAAGTTAGACGAACTGTTATGTTTTGACCTTTTGACTCAGCCAAAAATGCCATTCAAGGTGATGCACCGGAAGGAAGTGACACATTCTAATGGCAGTTATGAGAGAAAATCGCGTGGGCGGAAATTGGCTGATGAAATGGGACGAGGTAAAAAAAATCCCATTATACTCTCATAGACTGACGCACCGGAAGAGAGTGACCTCTGAACTGCATGACAGTTATTTCCGCTTGATGACGATTAAACATTCGATTTCAAAGATCGCGTGGGCGATCAAGTGGGCGTTGAACTATTATATAGCTTAGTCAAGACAGATGTCAAGCAGTAGAGTTGGAGGCGGAGTTAGACGAGTTGTGATAGGGAAAGCCACACCCGGCCGAGGGGGCCTTTGGGAACCCCAATGGAGTTTGGGGACCAGAGAAGTTGCTGATAAGATACAGTAAGGAAAGCCAGCACCCAGCAGAGTGGACCCCAGGGTTCCGGTTGAGTAGCCCTAGAGAACGAGAAAGACAACGCTGACGGCCATAACTTTGGGGTCAAAATATTTCAGTTATGTTCGGTCTCCAGCTCCCTCTCACAGTAAAACCCCATACAACCCTTTCGAACCCTTGCAAGAAAGGGAGAGGTATATATTTGTAAAGTCTTCCTGCGTGCGTCTTTATTATTTCATGCATCTGTTATCATTGCATCGGTATGTATCCAGCATATATATGTATATTTCTGCATGAACATGTAGATGACAATATAACAGAACCAGACATGCAGGACACGGCTGGAGAAGCAGAGACAAGCTCATAAGTGATGTACTCCAATGGACCCCCTCATATGGCCGAGCAAAAGCAGGGCGATCAGCTCGAACCTACATACAGCAGCTCTGTGAGGATACGCGATGTAGCCCTGAGGACCTGCCAGAAGCGATGAACGATAGGGAGGGGTAGCGAGAGAGGGTCAGGGATATCCGTGCTGGTGGCACAACAAAATGATGATGATGATGATGATCGATCTACATTATCAGTATTCACTCTGTTTTTGTAAAAAAAAAGAAGATTATGTTGAAAATTGAATAGCATTTATCAATACATTTTTTAATCATATTTCTACGAACTTACAGACTTATTGATGTACTTAGGTAGTGTGTGTATGAGTGTGTGTGAATAAGTGTGTGTTCATAGATTATTTATGTGTGTGTGAGTGTTTGAATTGTGTTTAGCTGAGAAATTAAACATAATATCCCAGATCGTCTCCTTAATATTAATCAGAACTTATGCGTAAATATAAATAGGAAACCAAGTGAGTATTTTGTCACTTAAATTCCGAGTGAATAGGTTTAAAAAGTGTAGGAGTCGATTGTAAGTTTTACCATATCCTCCCTAAAGAAGGCGGGGTGGTGGTCACACTCAGTTCATACAAATTTAAAAAAATCAATATCTGCAAAATCTTCTGATGATCGTATCATATTGTGAAACTGATTAAACTGAAAGGCTTGTGATTAAAGGGATCTTAAACGTTTTTAAATATTTATTTCAAATTGGGTTGAGAGCATTATTGAACAAGTCCTGGCGACAACACCCCACGAGACACCAACTATACGGACACTTGCCCCCCATCACGAAAACTATACAAGTTAGACGAACCAGACACGCGGGACACTGCTGGAGAAGCAAGGACGAGCTCATAAGCGATGTACTCCTGTGGACCTCCACATATGGATGTGCAAAAGCAGGACGACCAGCACGAACATGATGATGATGATGATGATGATTTCAAATTGAAAAAAGGAGATTATAGTTATCAGTCTTCTTTCGACTACACTGAGCCAAACATACTTCTCTGGACTCGACTCACTTTCTTCTGTGAATTTCAAATGGTCTGCACTTCAAAGCCACCAAGCATTTGATAAAATAGAGAAATGTTTCATCAAATATCTCTCTTATATATATGGCCTAGAGGGTAGAGTGTTCGCCAATGGTCCGAGAGACCTGGGTTCAATCTCAGGTTGGGTCATACCAAAGACTTTAAAATGGTACTTGATACCTCCTTGCTTAACACTCATCAATATAAGGTACGTATCAAGGGTAAAGTGGAATAATCAAGGGAAAGAAGCAGCGTCCTCACATACACCTCGGTGAAAGGGGAGATTTCTGGTCATCCTACTACTACTACTATATATATATATATATAAAGTTGGCAACCGTAGTCGACGGTGACCCGAAGGCCCCCTTTTCAATAGCTACAACATCGAGCTGTTAGAGGGGGCGCTACTCTTTTCCCTGGATTGCTCCACTTTACCCTTGATACGTACCTTATAAGGCTGATTTTTTATCAAGGAGGTATCAAGTACTAATTTTGAGTCTTTTGTATGACTTGACCTGGGATTGAACCCCGATCTTCAGGGCTATTGGCGAACATTATACCAATGGGTCGAATATCTATATCCTCTCTCTGTCTGTCTCTATATATATTGAGCGTCTACCGCCGTAAGAAACTTGGGAAGTTTACAATGAAAACTAAATCTATGTGTCGTTAGTTTGATCGTCACTGGGTTGCATATCTTAGTCTAGTGCCAGATGGTGGAATAATTAAGAATCACTTAAAACATGCACTCACTCACACACACACACACACACACACATATATATATATATATAGTCAATTCATCGAACAGGAGAGAAATTGACAGAGACTAAATGCCGTTGACTGTGTCACTATACATGCTCTAGCACTGATATTGAGTTCTCTATCTATGAAGAGGACAAACTAGATTATACGTGCGTGTGTGTTTATATATATATATATATATATATATATATATATATATATATATATATATATTACGAACTCCAGTCACGCGTTCATTTTCGGACTAGTAACCTTGATAAAAGTTATGAGCCTCCCTTACCCCTCCAGCTATGGTATAAACTGTACCAATACTGTTTTTCTACCATGATGACTTGGCATTAAATAACGCACGAAAGTTGACATGGCAATAAAACAAAGAAATCAAACTAAATCAAACGAAAGCAAACAAAATTATATATATATATATATATATATGGATTTTCTTGAAATAAATTAACGGTTAATTTTCATCTTAGCCAAGCTTCCATTGTTTTATCATTTATATTAGAACATTATTCCATGAAATCGGATATTATGGATATTATTCATTACCAAAATCTACTTTGAAATTCTGTAATAAAAAGCATAAATATGAGGTAGTCTAAACGTTCCTTATATATTTATGCAATAGCTTCGACTTGATTTCTATAATGAAATTGCTGGTATCTTTCGATTACATAGTTTGGTTTGGTTTTATGGAACATCAACCATTGTAGGTTATTTAATCCCAAATCCATTTTTATACATATAAACAGTTCAATTTCAAACAATTCAGTTTTGTATAAGTACACAGTTTCAATGTCAAAAAGCAGTTTTATTTCAAACAATTCAGTTTAGCATAAGTAGACAGATTCAATTTCAAAACAGTTCTATTTTAAACAATTCAGTTTAGCATAAGTACACAGTTTAGTTCTATTTGACCCATTAATAGGCCCTTATCATTTGCTACCACTCTGGGCTAGAGTGGACCTGGAAGTAATGGCAATGAAGGGATAGTCTGTATTCCCAAAGCTTCAGCATTACTGGAACCTCACTATCAGATTGCTTAGTGTCATATATAGGACACTCGTTGTGGTGGGGGTCTTACCCCTCTGCAGAGAAGCAGTCGGTGTATTCTACAGCCCCAGCCGACTGGGCAATTTGGTTTTGAAGATAATAAACGCTTTATCAAAAATATTTGAAGTGTTTTTATTTATAGGCAAAAGTTTTATACTTGCAGGCTTGAAAAAAATTCATAAATAAAGCAATCTAAAAGTGATGAATTTATTATGAAGCAAAGTCAACATTCAAACGTTTCGGTTTTAATGAACCTTTATCAAGACTTTAAGATTGTGAAACAAGTCTTGATATAACAACGATTGATGTTTAATGATGAAGGTTTATTATAACCGAAATGTTTTAACGTTGATTTTCCTTTGTAATAAATTCATTACTTTTGGATTACTTTGTTTTTCAATTTTCTATATACTGTCAGATTCCTTATCATTATTTACTTCTATATACTGGTGCCCGTGGTGTAATGGTTATCGTCGTAGGAATTGGATACGGCGACACGAGTTCAAAACCTAGACGAGACTGATTGCATTTCACATTGCACTAATACACTTGGAAAAGGTATGAATCCAATTATTCTCCCTCCAGCTATGGGTAAATAGTAGGGCAGACTAGGTTCTTCAGCCTTGGTAAGGCAACTAGTCTAGGAGAAGGAAAACTCTGAATCCAAACCTGTTAAACTCTGCTTAAAAATTGACCTCGTGTCATATCCTGTCCGAGCGGAGGGGTTAGTAAATATGATATACTGGCTTATATAATCTTGATGTTTGAACATTGAAAAGTTTCGAGAGACGAGCGTGAACCCTACGTGTTCCACATTGTTTCTAAAGCAAAAATTGTGGGAGTTTGGTCGCTGTCACCCAGAGAGTGTGTACGTTCCTTTCTATCCATTTTTCATTTCAATATTACTCAACGCAAAACAGTTTTCTTCAATCTCAAAAGAGAAAACTGTTCCGTCTGCGTAATAACTCTTCATAAAGGAACATATCATTGGGCGGATTAAATGTATCTCGAAGAGGAAAACGGAGCCAAGTTTCTTGTAGCTTGGGTGTGTTCGGTGTTGGAGACGGTGCGAATCGGCCCTATGCCCAGTTTTCGTGCCCAGGAATAGAAATCCTTGTACTACAATCCATGATGAGTGTCAGGAATGGAGACGGTCGGCATCAATTTTGAGAATGAAGAGTTTGGCGAAGTGTAATTTGCAGAGAGATGCCAAAAAGGCAATGAGTATAGGGAGAGGGAAAGAAAAAGGGGAATAGGTCACTGGAAAACCAGAAGTAACTGTAAAATAGTTATACCAGGAATACAAAGTTTTATAGCCATATATATATATATATATATTGAAAAGAATTCACCTATATATATTACTAACATTTTCATTATGTTTGCATATATATATATGTGTGTGTGTGAGTGTGCGTGTGTACATTATAAATAAAAACACCTCAACTATTTTTTGAAAATAAAAAAAAAATTATTATATAAATCAAAGATACTATTATACTATATATATATATATATATATATATATATATATAGAGAGAGAGAGAGAGAGTGTGTTCGCCAATGGCCTGGGGTTCAATCCCTGGTCGAGTCATACCAAAGACTAAAAAGAAAATGGTACTTGATAAGTGAAGCAGTCCAGAGAAAAGAAGTAGCGTCCTCCCCTACACCTCGGTGTAGTAGCTGTTAAAAAGGGAGCCTTCAGGTCACCCCGACTTATGACACTAAATTTAAAACATCAAATCAAATTATCGTTTAGAATAACATCAACTCCGCTAAAATACATCAAAACCAAACCAATGTAGTTTATAAATTTATATGTCCATTTCGGGAGTGCTTCCCGGAAAGCAAAAATAATTCTTTCATTGGCTATACAACCACAACATTTTCTCGTCGTCTTATCCCCTTTCTGAAAATAGCGCCATAAAATAACATTTAATAATAAAACAACAATACCTCTAACCAACTTACATCTTCCGATATAAGGAAGATTCTCACAGATGATAAATTAATTATATATAAAAACAATAATAAAAAAAAACGATTATAAATCCTAGAAGCAATATGCATAAAAAAAACATAAATAAAATAATATTTAACTCCAGCACCAACATATTAAATATTTTTGATAAGTAAAAATCACTAAGTCTATTAGTAAACCTTTTTCCAACTGAACGTTTTAAAACAAAACGCTGAAAATGTTTCAACCAACAACTTTAAAACAAAACGCTAAAATTATTAAAACAGTAAAAACTCAACAGTCGACTCAAAATTACGCTACCCATGATGACGAGCAAAAGTATGGCCATAAGCGTTTGGGCAGAAGATATGGGACAATTCCTTTGCTATCTTGATCCTGACACTAGAAAAATAACAAGGAGTCTTGAAAAAATAAAATTAAAAATAATAAACAGTGTTACATCGTGTTTAACAAAACTTGCTTGAATAATAACTTGCTGCCTAAATATACAGTCTTTAATATATATATATATATATATATATATATATATATATATATATATATATATAATGATTATAATCCTTCTTCCGATTATTATATAACTCTATTCGAGTTTATCACACCAGCATTAGGTGATGGTTTTTCACTGGATTTTGGGTGACAGTAAGTCTTCTAAAGTCTCCAGGACTCTACTCAGTATTCAGGCCAATCTTAATAATGCTGGAGTTTGGAGAGTTTCTACTTGTCCTCTTATTTCGAGGTCTTCCATTCCCTTAACCAAACCTTTAGGGACTTTTTCGCGCGCACTAATTACAATTGGCATCACCCATAGTTTATTATTTTACTCCTTTCAGAGTTTTTCATATTAACGTTAGCCGATGGTTTCTCACTAGAATTTGACTGACAGAAAGCCTCCTCACGTTTCCAGGACTCTTCTCGGTATTCTGTCCGATCTTATTAATGCTGTAGTTTGGTGTAATGGTTAAAGCGATGGACTGCGGAATCGTAGTAAGCGAGTTCGTACTCCAGTCGCGCTATTAAGTTCACTTTCAGGCAAATACCCTTGGGAAAGGTATGAAATCCCTTGTCCTCCCAGCTATGGGTTAAATAGTACCACTACTGTTCTTCTTGGAGAATGGCTTTAAATAACCTACAAAGGTTGATATGCCATTAAACAAAGAAACCAAACCAAACTCATTCGTTTGTACTCACTTAAATGGTTCCACGTACTACTATGTATCACAGACAATTTAATTAGACATAATGATTTGTTTACACACAGTTATCTAATCAAACAGTTCTATTTCTAACAATTCAATTTAAGATTAGTCATTTGTTTGAACACAATTTAAAAGTCAAACAGTTGATTTAAACCATAGGTAGGATAATATCTGGGTCACAGTGGACCTACTCCGTATTCTCCAAAGCTCCAGGACTGGAGCCTCACTATCAGATTGTTTATTGTCATATTCAAGTCACTAAGTGGGTTGGGGGTCTTACCTCTCTGTGGAGATGCAATCGGTGTATTCTACAGCTCCAGCTCACTGGGCTAGAATTTTACACGTTTTCATTTTCAAAGACAGCTTCTAGTTTGTACATATGCTATTTGTTAACATGATTAGGTTCCAATTTCGTGCTCAGTTCCTAGTCGATAACCTTTCCTACCCAGTTGAGCCTGTTCTTGTATTTATTTTTGTGCTAGTTTGCAGCATTCACTAATTATAAAATTAAATGTTTCACCCCTCTCACCGCACAAACTAAACCTGTTATTCTCTTGCGATGTAAGTAAAGTAAAGTTGGCGATCATAGTCGAGGGCGACCAGAAGGCTCCCTTTTCAATAGCTACTACACCGAGGTGTAGGGGAGGGCGCTACTCCTTTCCTTGGATTGCTCTACTTTTCCCTCGATATGTACCTTATATTGCTGAGTGTTAAGCTAGGAGGTATCAAGTACCATTTTTAAAGTCTTTGGTATCAGGCGACCTGGGATTGAACTTAGGTCTCCCGGATCATTGGTGAACACTCTACCACTAGGCCAATGAGCTGGTTGCAATTTAGTTAATCTTTATGAAATTATTTTGTGCTTTAATCATAGGAGATTCAGTTTCTCTCTACATTTTCTTTTCCAGACAATATCTAATATGCAATGTCCTTATTTGGTTGATTGGTGTGTCCACATAGTTGGTTTTCTTCCCATTATTGTTTTCTAATTTTTCAAGATTCTTAATGTCCTTTGATTTTGGCTGTTATTGGCTGCTGTAATCAATCTTTGTTATTGTTTATATATTCATCGAGTCCTTGTATAGCTCCACCCTTGCAGTCCTCAAAGATGACGAATCGTCTACCCTCTTTCCTTGCGACGCAGAATCTATCAATGTCATTACTTGGTTGTAAGGCCTTGTGCATCGTCATCAAATTACTTGTGCTTTGATCCATCTATTTGAGTTGCCCTTTGTGCAGTTTAAAGAGGATCCAGAGTATCTTATAAAGGAAACTGTTACATCTGCGGGTGTCGAAACACCATAACTAATAATGTGTCTTACAGAAGATCTATCCCAAGACGAATATGGTGTGTGTGTATAACACATCAATGACAGACATAGTAGAAAATGAATAGAATACTCACAGTTGACTTGACTAGAACATTTATTTACAAGGACAAACACATTTGGAGGGTACACAATACATTTATCAATATGGGTTGAGCTGTGTGTCACAGCTCCCTCGGGAAAAGGTAAATTAATTCCACATTTGGTTTCCCGGATTTGAAGTCATCCTTCGTTCTCGCTGCTACACATAATCTCGTAATGTCCCGTTCTCGCATATCCACACGAGAACTCAAAACAGTAGGGGTCAAAAGGAAGGATGTAACTCCGCCTGAAACAGAAAAGGGTTTAGCTCCCTTTGACCGTTAGATCGTCCTAAGTGAAACAGTCTTGGCGTTTGTTCTTTTGATTTCAATTAATTTTCAATTCATTTTCCTATTCTTTGCTTACTTTTTCTTTTCTCCTTTTTATGGTGTCCGCTTATTCCCTGATATTTGTTGTTTTCTCCACGTGATCTGAGGCTTTCCTGATTGGCAAGTTTTGTTCCTTCAGTTGTTTTTTCTTTTCTTTTTTATTTTTAGCATGGCGCATGGTTTAATGCAAAATTACATTCTTATATTTTGGCTAAAGATTCTTATAGTTTGTATTGGTGATCCTTGTTCGCTTTCATTTTTTGTTAAAATGTTAATATCATTCATGTTTTAAAGGTGGTTTATTTTTTATTGCGTCTTTGTTAATCTATAACCTCCTTTTCATTTCCTATGTATATGATAGCGTCGCTTCATTTCAATATGAAATCGTCGTGGCAGCTGAGTTAACTGAGGCTGTAGAATACACCAACTGCATCTCTGTAGAGGGGTATTTGTTAGTAAGGCTCTAGTCTTAGAGTTTTGGGACATATGGAGTACCCCTTCATTGCCATTGCTCTCATGTCCACTCTGGCCCGGAGTAGTAACACCTGGTAAGGTCCTAACTTTGAGTCAAATAGAACTGTTTGATATTTAAACAGTGTGCAAACAAATGGCTTGAATTGTAAGAAATAGAACTGTTTGACCATTTAACTGGATGTAAACAGACGACAGTTCCATTGAATTGTTAGTGATAAGTAGCAATATATTGAACCATTTAACTGTGTGCTAACGAATAACTGCAAACGAATGTTAAATAGAATTATTACTGTTAAATTTGAATACTTAAAACTGTTTAATTGTGTACAAAAATTGAATTATTGCTACTACATACTAATACTCGGAACAATTTGACCGTATATAAATGAATGAATAGTGTTGAAAAGAATAATTAGTATTATATAGAAAGAGTGTGTGCAAACAAATGAGTTATGGTTTGTTTAAAAATAACTTTACATACAGACTATTGAGTTTTAAATCCAATGCATGATATATATATATATATATATATGCAATGTTAATGTTTAAAAATGTTGATATATATATATATAATGTTTAAAAATGTTAATATATATATATATATATTAACATATATATATATATATAATGTTAAATATATATATATATATATATATATATGAAATGTTAATGTTTAAAAAAAGTTAAATTTAATTAAATCCTGAAATTAATTTAATATAATTATTACTGTATCGTCACGTAAAGTTATTGAATAAAGTTAATTTTCCAATTTAGTATTAAATCTGTATTTTTAAGTCAAAAAGTAATTAGAATTTAAAAAAAATTAAAAAAAAAATTAATTTACTATAATTCTAACCGACAACAAAATAAAAAACAGAAGTGGGCTAAATGAGCAGATAACTCTTCACTCCTCTCTTATCCCCTCCCACCCTTCTTTCCTGTGTCTATTCTGATTTATTTTATCCATAAGATCTTAAGAAGTCCTGTTAATTTTTTTTTCGTGTTTTTTGATTTTATCAAAAACACATAACAGGATGGAAATAAAATTTTAATCCTAATGTGACCGATTTCTGCTTTTTCTTAATTACATATATATATATATATATATATACCGGATTTTACATTAAATAACCTACAAGCGCTGATATGCTATAAAACTCACAAACAAATCTTCGTAGCGAGTATACCTGAAAGTTGCCTCATTGGGTTTTTTTTTCTCAGCTAAGGTTTGTTTTCCAATTGATAGTTCTATTTTCTAGCCTTCCATAGCTTTCTTTGTTATCTTGAACATTTTCAGACATTCAATTATCCATGTTTGTCGTATATTTTTGTTGTTTATCCATACCATACATACATTTTTTCTAATGATAATAATACAGTTGCAATGGTTGGACGGATTTTCCTGACTCTCTCTCCATCCGTTCCTATCGTCCATTGCTCCCGGAAGGTCTTCTAAACGACATCCTGTGTCAACACAGAGCTGATGTAAATAAGTCCTTGTTGGTCGGCAAACACTGGCACGTCCTCGTTTTGGGGTCCATTGGAGAACGTCGCTTATGAGTTCGTCCTTGCTTCTTTACTTGTGTCCCACACGTCTTGTTCGTCTTATTTGGATGTCTTTTGAAATGGGAAGTAAGTGGCCGTACAGCTGTTGTTTCGTGGGATGTTGCTTCCAGGATTTATTCAATATAACTCGTAGCATTCTTGTGCTACAATCGTCTATTTTTTCTATATACAGTAAATCCGTCCCGGCGAACCACAAAGAGAAAAATCAAAGAAAAAGAAGTACTTAGACTTTGCCAGGGAGCTAAAAAGCTATGGTGTTCTCAGAACGATCGACAAAAGTTTGTTAAAGAGGCTGTAAGAGTGGCGAATCGGAGTATGAGTAGAGACCATCCAAACTTCAGCATTATTAAGATCGGCTAGAATACTGAGGAGAATACTGGAGACTTGAGGAGACTTGTTGTCACTTAGACTCCAGTGAAATATCACCAGCTTTCGCTTGTGTAAAAACCTCATAAGGACCAATAATGATTATTATAATTATTATTATTTCAATCCTTGTGAGTTTTTCACACCTGCGTAAGGAGTCAGAGCGATAGGAAATCTCCTCAGGACTCCAGGACTCCTCAGTATTCTGGCTAATCTTAATAATATTGTAGTTTGGATGGTCTCAATTCTTCTATTGATTTTCAATTCTCCCACTCTTCTTTCCAATCCTTTTGGGACTGCCCCAAGCACACGAACCACAACTGGTATCAACTTCACCATCATGTTCTACATTTTTTAGTTCTTCGGTGACGTGCAATGATTTTGCTTTGTAATTTAGCCGTGATGAATGGAAGAAACCAAAAAACTTCGTTAGAAAAACATAACCTTCTTTATTATTTTTTGGAGTCAAAGCCTCTGGGGTGTGTGAGAGACAGGCAGAGGGAGGGAGACGCAGACAAACTGCTATATTGACCCATAACTTTTTTCTTTTGACCATACCATGCTGTGTTATCTTCAAGACCCTTTTTAGCTCATGTGATTTTCGGCCGTGGAGGCGGTGGGGGGGGGGACTCAACCGGAGATCCACTGTGGGCTCTTGCCTCAGCAGGCAGCCCAGCCACTTACTAGAGCTCCATCGAATGACTCGATTGAGAGACTCACACTGCTTGTATCTCACGTGGGCATCTGCATATGTCATTTAATAACACCTGCACATTCCTGTTCAACCACGTAACTGCTTCAACTTATTTTCGCTGGTGCGTCCCGTGCAGAGAATCTCTGATTGACGGTTAAGTCAAAGGTCAATATGCAACAGTTCTTTTTACTTTTCACCGGAAAAATCCGTTTGATGGCAAGTTTCTTTCGTATTAATTGATACTAGGTTTTGTTTTCTAGCTGGGATTAGGTGATCCGTTTGTATCTCAAAGTCCCAGAGAATTTTATTCGTCTCATTTTCTTAGACAAATTCTGGCTTTTGTATACACCATTGGTTTGTACGGTCGAATTTTAATCTTTTGCACAGTTCTCAGTGTCGCCCTTTCTATTCAGTCATGCAAAGTCTTCCTGTCCTTTTGTCCTAGTTTGATGCAATTGATTATTATAATACTTCTTACGAGTTTTTCACTCCAGTGTTAGCTAATGGTCTTTCACTGGAGACTGAGAGACAGCAAGTCTCCTCTGGTCTCCAGGACTCTTCTCAGTATTCTGGCTTATCCTAACAGTGTTGTTGCATGGATATTCTCTATAATGCCGTAGCTTGGGTAGTATCTGCTCGTCCTCTGATTTCCAACTCTTCTAGACCCCTATTCCAAGCTTTTGCGGACTGTTCCAAGTACGCCAATGACAACTGGTATTACTATCACTCATGTTCTCTGGCGAAATCCAAGTACTTGTCTCTCTTTTCGATATTATTATTATTGCTAGTTTTTCCCTCCATTTTTAGCAGGAGGTTTTTCGCTGAAGTGAGTGATAGCAAGTCTCCTCTGGTCTCAGGGACTCTTCTCAGTATTCCAGCTTATACTAACAGTGTTGCCTAGATGGTCTTGATTTATCTTCTGATCTCCAGTTTCCCCGTCGCTTTTTCTAGCCTTTGGGACTATTTTAATTATTTCTTGTGGATAGTTATTGGGTAGTATTTTTTAATCTCTACTTCTGCTCGTAGAGAAGCAATGACCGTGTCTTCCAAAGGTTCATTATTTTTTTTTACGATGTTTGGACAATCTGTCCACCTGACACAATTCAGTTGCTGGTAAGAATTCCATCCTGAAATCGTAATTCAATAAGATGGTTTCCCATCACTGCAACCTATTGGCTGTATTGGTCGGTAAGTCTTTTTTGGGCACAAAAAAAGCTACCAATGGTCAGTGATCCGTTTGGAAGATAAACCTTCTTCCGTTGAGGAATCTATGAAATTTCTTAAGAGCAAACAATTTCTAAACTCTCCTTTTCTATCACGGAATGAATTCTTTTCGGAATAAGCGCCCTGGAAGCATGTTTAATCGCCCTGGAAGCATGTTTAATCGAGCCGTCTTTGCGTTCATGCATAATGCAGGCTTCAATTCCTTATGAACCAGCGTCACTTGCTACGACTTTTTTGATAGTTATGTCAAAAACAAGCCTGATGTTAGCTTTGTTTTAATTTTTTCGAATGCTTCCTGGCACTTCGTCGTCCAAAGCCATTTAGTGTCTTTTTAAAGTTTGTTTAGCGAAGCTCACAAACCATACATGTTTGGCACAAATACATTGTAATGATCTGCTAAACCCAGGAAACTTTGTTGGGAGCTGACATTTTCAGGAGCAGGAATGTCTTTTATAACACTGGCTATTGCTGGATCTAGTCTCCTGCCATTTTTATCAATTATTTGTTCCAGATATTTGATTTTATTAAAAAAGCATTTTTCTTTCAGCTTTAATCCATAGTCCTGAATTCTAAAAACCTTGAAAACATTTTTGTGCTCTTCTGGGCTTTCTCTTTCGAGCAAAATATCGTCTATATAAAGCGACTGTGAAGTCAAGTCTATTAAGCATCGTATCCATAACTTGCCGGAAAATAGCAGGGATGACCTTTATCTCAAAAGCCAACCGATTGAATTTAAGAATTCCTCGATGTGTGTTCATCGTAATATGGAACATTAGTCGTTCACTTCAATCAGCAGATACGCTTAGGTCGATTTTCGAAAACATCCGACCTCCGTTAAGATGCGCAAAAACCTCTTCCGGTCCCTGAAGTGGCTAATGATAGTTTTTGAGGGCATCGTTTAAACCCGTGGAGAAATCCACAGACGCATTTCTTTAGACTTTTTCTTTATGTATACTGTTGATAAAGCCTAATTGCTATAATAAAATTTAGATTAAGAAAATATTTTTTCGAGTCTGTCGAGATCGTCATTGATCTGTTTTAACGATGCAAAGGGTACATTCCTTTTCTTTTTGAAAACCATTTGTACATTTTCCTTTTTCTCTTTTAGCTTTCATTTTATTGCACCTGGCTAAACCACTAGAAAATACTTCTGAAAATTTAATTTTCAATTTTTTCTTTAAACTTTCTGCTTCGTTTGTAAAACCTTTTGATTTCTTGGCAAAACGAACTAATTGGACCGTTTCTAAACTTAAACTACTTCATCGAGTCTGTTTCAAAAAAGGTTATTTCTTGTAATTTATTCAGCTTTTAGTTGAGATATAACACAGGGCCATATGACACTGGCTCCCAATGAGACTCGAACTCTCTCGTGTAGGTTTGCTAATCTAACTTGCTAAATATTACAATACCAGAGACGACCCCAAAACGTTATTCGTATTTTTCATTACGAACAGTCTAAATTTCAACATTTTCTCATTCAGCATCAAATTTAATATAAATTCCCTTTCGAATTTCTTCTGGCCCGTAACACTACGAGCGATTTTCTTGGCAACCATAATCACTCGTTTTTCAATATCTTTATGTATATACATTTATTATACTCAAGTCGGACCCGCTATCCAATTGTAATTTAATATTTTTCTTAAGGATTTTTATTAGCACAAATTTCCATATATTCTGACCAGCAGAATAACCTACATTTTTAACTTTAACTTAATTATACACTCGTTTTTATTTGTCTCATAGAGAGTTATTTTTTTGTTGCAACGAAAACACTTTTTTTTGTATGGACAGTCATTGTAATTCTCTACATGCATAACAAGAGTTTTGAGCAATATCTTTTTCTTCATTTTATGTGCGACAGATCACTTACTTTAATATCTTTTGTATCTTGCCGAACATTTACAAACCTTTGACAATTTTTTGCTAGATTTTGTGAAGTCAGATTGGGTTCATTTTCAAGTTTGTTTAAAACCCTTCTAACTTCAGCATCTTTTATCGAGACCAAACCTTGCACAAATACCCAACATTCAAAATTGTTGGGCCTTAATTCTGCCATTTTTAACACCTCACACTGATTGTTCACAATGCTAGTGAACGTTGTGAAGTATTCATCTTCTTTTTATTTAGTTCATGCATTTCCATCTTTTAGGAAACAACGATGTCTTTAGACTGAACATTTCGGAAAGCAAAGTAACAGTTTCTTTAAACATTAGGTCATTATTTTTTTTTTTCGTTAATGTTATTTACGAAATTCTTTTGTACTTAGTATGCAAAATTACCCCTCTCACAATAGTGTCGAATGTATTTGAGGAACGGGACATACATATTACTGTTCACCGATAGGGCATATAACAATAACTTAACAAGAGTTGCCATGATACATTTTTGTAGTGTATATAATTTGAGACTATGATTGTGAAACTGGCATAAATTAACTCTAAAAAAAGGGGAGGTGCCCGTGGTGTAATGGTTATCGTCGTAGGACATGGACACGGCGACACGAGTTCAAAACCTGGACGAGACTGATTGCATTTCACATTGCACTAATACCCTTGGGAAAGGTATGAATCCAATTATTCTCCCTCCAGCTATGGGTAAATAGTAGGAGGCAACTAGTCTAGGAGAAGGAAAACTCTGAATTCAAACCTGCTAAATTCCGCTTAAAAATTGACCTTGTGTCATATCCTGCCCTAGCGGAGGGGGTGGTAGATATGGTTAACAAATGCCAGCTATTTAATTGTGACTGTTAAATATCACGAGTTCAAATCCTGGACGAGACTGACTGCATTTCACATAACACTAATACTCTTGGGAAAGGTATGAATCTAATTATTCTCCCTCCTGCTAGGGTAAATAGTATGGCAGACTGGGTTCTTCAGCCTTCGTCAGGCAACTAGTCTAGGAGAAGGAAAACTCTGAATTCAAACCTGCTAAACTCCGCTTAAAAATTGACCTTGTGTCATATCCTGCCCGAGCGGTGGGGTTGGTATATTGGATAAATTAACTCTAAAATATTCTCTTTTCATATAAATCTATTTCTGAATGAAGCAAGACAACGTATTTCTTTTTGTTCTCTTTTTCCTAAAGAAAAGTAAATTTATTTGGCGAATGATTAAACTCTTTCATTGCTATTTGAAACATTTCAAAGATCATCTTTTCTGGTTGCTAACAGGTTGTCCTATCTGAAATCATGTCACGACTCGTCTGACCTTTTCCCTGTATAACAGCAAGCCGTATATTCCTCATTCACAGAACGAAAAGGCATTTAATCTGTTTAAATCATCGTTCACTTTCTCAATGCCTCATAGACAAGAATATATGACGTTGATATGACGTCAGCAAACTCGTTTTAAGACAATTTAGGTTTTGGTTTGGTTAAGTTTTATGGCATATGAACCATTGGAGGTTATTTAATGCCAAATCCTCTTTATACATATATATTAAATATATATGATTTGGTTTGGTTAGGTTTTATGGCATATCAACCATTATAGGTTATTTAATGCCAAATCCTCTTTATACATATATATTAGATATATATGATTTGGTTTGGTTAGGTTTTATAGCATATCAACCATTATTGGTTATTTAATGCCAAATCCTCTTTATACATATATATATGATAAATAAATGATTTGTTAACTCCTTTTGTAGATACACACAATAAAAAATCAAACAGTTCTATTTCTAACAATTCCATTTAACATGAGTCAAAATTAAATGGTTGTATGTACTGCTATGTATCACTAGGAATTCGATTAACCATCAGTCATTTGTTTACACACAGTTAAATGAGAAAACCGTTCTATTTCTAACAATTCAGATTAGCATATCAATTTAATTAAATAGGAATCATTTGTCAATTTAATTAAATATGAATCATTGTTTACACTCAGTTAAATGATCAAACAGTTCCATTTTTGATAATTCAATTTAACATTAGTCATTTGTTGTTAAACAGTTCTATTTGACCCATACATAGAACCCTATCACGTAATACCACACCGGGAGAAGCATTACCAGATTGTTTAGTGTCATATATCCAGGACACTAGTTTGCAGGGGGGGCGTATGCCCCTGCAGAGATGCAGTAGGTGTATTCTACATCCCCAGCCGTTTTGGCTTAAAACCATTTACTCTGCGTTTATGTTCACCTATTAACCTTACGTTGCTGTATTGGTAGATGTTTCTTGCTTGCACTTGTTCTCAAATAGGCTCATAAAGTCCTGATAACGTCTTTGGTCGGAAAGAAGATGACAAACAACATTTTAAAGTCATTAGTTAAATTTATTAAATCTTTTTTCATGCCTGCCCTCATGGGTTGAATTTTCAGACTGCCACTTTGGTGAAAGGAATAGATCTTTTATAGACACTAAATATCTTCCATTCCTCCTACCCAGATTTCGCTACGGCTAGAAATTATACACTTTGGAACTGATCGGCCTGAAACATTCGCTTACTCAGAGTATCGAGGCTCGAGCTCAAGACTCCCTAAGAAAACTCTTTTTTTCTAACCTTGTGTCACTTGACAACCAATGAGCATTCATTTTACATTTTTTTGTTTTGCTCATAACTTGGTTTGACTTCATAATCCCCACTCTGTTAAGAGTAAAATCAGAGACTCCTGTTTTCTTTCTCGACTCGATGCAGCTGCCTTACATTCAGCAGCAGCAACACTAACAAAGCTATAACATAATACTGTTTGTGTAAAATAATTTGATTGAAGGTATTTAATAACCATAACCTGGTCTGGCAAAAGGTCATAGAAGTAAGGTGCCTAACGGTGATCAACCCGCTGTTCAGTTAGTAGAGTAATGAGTTCAATCCTCGTTAGATGCCATATAATTTCGGCCTTGTGACAAATCTTAACTATAGTGTGTTTTTCGGGCACTTTTCGTCGTAACTGTTTGAACTACTCTAGAAAATCATATAAGGGATTTCGATGTTCATTGAATTCCCCATGTTTCTAGCCTTGCGTCAAACTAACCAATCCATTGTAAATGACTCTAAACGACTTGTCTATGGTGAGCGTATAATATATATATATATATATATATGTATATATATATATATATACTGCCGACTAGTTGCTGTTCTTAAAATAACTTATAAAATAAGGCTCTAGTGCAATTTGGGAATTAGTGAGGCCTAAGCTTACTTCTAATATCCTGCGAGTTTAGTTTGCTGGTTATCATTCTCGCTTATGTTACCGGTTAATGCAGATCTTTCTAAAATTATTTGTATGTGTGTGTCCAAATATTACTTAAAATTATACGTTAAAATAAATGTCATTTGCGTTACTGAGTTGTTGCTTTTCTGATTATTTATAACACAGTGCTTCTAATTGGAGAGAGATGTGTGAAAAATATGGTACAAGTAATTCTATGCTACTTGGTGACCAAGACTGAATTACTTAGCAAGTTACTATTTAAAAAAATCACTTCTTTATAAGATCACAAAAAGGGTCTCGAGTCGTGGTGCCATGTTTAGCAAGCTAGTATTGCAGACTACAGAGTGATGAGTTCGATCTTGAATAGATTTTCCATACCTAAATCTTTGTGCCAAATCAAAACAAACGGTCGATTTTTGAGAGGTGTTTAGTGAGGTGTAATGGTTAGTGGAAGACACTTGTAGACTTGTATTAGAGGGTTCGATTCTGAAAAGATTCGTTTTACAACTAAACTCTTGTAAATAACTATAAACATGACGAAAGACCTAATTAAAAATGTGTAAGAAAACACAGTTGTCACTATTTGATTTTAAAAGCTGAATATGCAAGTAAGCTATTCTCATTAAGTATGTGGTATGTATTACCAACCCCGCAGTGGAGGTGTAGTCGTTATCGCCGTAGGAAATGAACACGGCGATACGAGTTCAAATCCTGGACGAGACTGATTGCATTTCACATAGCACTAATACCCTTGGGAAAGGTATGAATCCAATAATTCTCCCTCTAGCTATGGGTAAATAGTAGGACAGACTAGGTTCTTCAGCCATGGTTAGGCAACTAGTCTAGGAGAAGGAAAACTCTGAATTCAAACCTGTTAAACTCCGCTTAGAAATTGACCTTGTGTCATATCCTGCCCGAGCGGAGGGGTTGGTAAATAGAACCAACCCCGCAAAAACAATTACCGACGCCGACTACGCCGATGACATAGCGATACTGGCAAATACACCCAACCAAGTCGAAACACTACTGCATAGTTTGGAACGAGCAGCCGCAGGCATAGGCCTCTATGACAATGTACATAAAACGAAATATATGTGCTATAATCAAACGGGTGACATCTCCACTATAGACGGAACCCCTCTTAAACTAGTAGACAAATTCACTTACCTAGGAATCAGCCTCGCATCAACCGAAAAAGACATCGACATGAGGTTACCGAAAGCATGGACAGCTATCAATAGGCTATTGATTATATGGAAATCAGACCTAACCGATAAAATGAAACGCAGTTTCTTCCAGGCAGCGGTCGCTTCGATACTGCTATATGGATGCACTACATGGACTCAAACAAAACAGTTGGAGAAGAAGCTAGACGGCAATTACACAAGAATGCTGCGAGCAATCTTGAACAAGTCCTGGCGGCAACACCCCACAAGACACCAACTATACGGCCACCTGCTTCCTATCACGAAAGCTATTCAAATTAGACGAACCAGACATGCAGGACACTGCTGGAGAAGCAGGGACGAACTCATAAGTGATGTACTCTTATGGACCCCCACGCATGTCCGTGCAAAAGCAGGACGACCAGCACGAACATACATTCAGCAACTATGTGAGGATACGGGATGTTGTCCAGAAGACCTACCTGAGGCGATGAACGATAGGGAAAAGTGGCGAGAGAGGGTCAGGGATATCCGTGCTATCAGCATGACATGATGATGATGATATGCTATGTTGTCTAATTAGGCTAAGTATATTCTGTATTGTCTAGATTTGGCATTAAATAACTCACGAAGTTTGATGTGCTGTTAAAACAATGGCAAAAAACCCCAGACCAAATCTTGGTTGCAGATGTTCTGTGGTGTCAAGTTAACTATAGTCCTTTGTTTGCCTACTGTTGTATGTTTCCAAGTATTAATATCTATTATTAATAATTATATGGTTTCAAGTAATTATTTCTATTTATGTTGTAGAGTAGCTAGCACCCCTTTAACACTCTTCTAGATTCACTGTGTAATAAGCTGGTCAAGGCTGCCTGGAAGGCCTTGCATTCGCGTAATTGTTCCGAGACTGAGTTAACGAGCCTCAGAGGGCCGTCCTCCAGGCTGTGATTCTCCTCGGAAGGGTTAGGTTTATTGACTGGCGCCTGAGGCATTCCTTTTTTGGGGAATGCCGACGGGGCCTGAGGTATTTTCGGGAGATACGGAACGTATCTGGTATACGGCCCTGCGCCCGGACCCACCATAAAAAATCTTGTGCCACACTTACCCGTTTGGTGGAGCGGTCAACAAATACCGTTGAGTAATAAGCTGGTCGAGGCTGCTTGGAAGGCCTAGCATTCGCGTAATTGTTCCGAGACTGATTTCACGAGCCTCAGGGAGCCGTCCTCCAGGCTATGACTCTCCTCGGAGGGGTTAGGTTTATTGCCAGGACCCTGAGGCACTCCTTTTTAGGAGAATGTCGACGAGGTCCGAGGTATTTTTGGGAATACCAAGCATGTTTGGCTACGGTCCTGCGCCCGAACTCAACTTAAAAAAATAAACAAACCTTGTGCCGTACTCGCCTGTTTGGTGGGGTGCGTGACGAATAACTTGAGTATCTAGCTAATATTAAGTTGATCAATATTCGGACTGATCTTACTTCGTTTGGCTAAACAGCATTTTGACTCTCCGTTATTTCTTGTAAGTTCTCTAGTTAATTGTTTGTAACCTATTATACGGTGTCTTTTTTTGTTGTATGTATATGTTAGCACCGGATACTCGTACTGAATAAATATATGAAGCACTCATTCTTCTCTCTGTATTATTCACCTCGACGATACAATAATTTACCAATAGTCATTTGTTCGCGCACAATTATATAGTTTCCAGCAACTAATAATAATCCTTCGTAAACAAATTCTAGCTTCAAGTAACAAATTCATACAAATTATATTTTTTGCTTTGCTTAGGTTGTTATATATATATATATATATATAATTTGTAAACGAGTGTTTTTCGGTTACATTATTTTTAAACGAGACAGAGCTAATTCGATTGCACACAGTTAAATGGTTTCAAGCATCGTTATTTAAGACTAATAATTCTATTTAATATTAATCACTTGTTTTCACTCAGTTTTCACACAGTATTGCTATTTAACACAAATAGTTCCTTGCCCTGTCGGCTTTGGCTGTAGAATACACCGACTGCACGTCTGCGTAGGGGTAAGACCACTCCAATGAGTGCTTTGGATATGACACAAAACAATATGATGGTGAGGTTCCACTGATGCTGGAGCTTTGGGGAATGTGGAGTACCCCTTCATTGCCATTGCTCCCAGGTCCAATCTGGTCTGGAATGGTAGCACCCGATATAGTCCTATCTATGGGTTAAATAGAACTGCATACATATGCTAAACTGAATTGTTTGAATTAGAACTGTTTGACTAAACTGAATGGCTTGAAATAGAAATGTTTTTGACTAATAAACTGTACTTTTATTTAAACTGCATATTCATGCTAAACTGAATCGTTTGAAATGGAACTGCTTTTGACATTGAAACTGTACTTACACTAAACCGAATTGTTATATATAGAACTGTTTTGACATTTAACTGGGGGTAAACAAAATTAGCTGAATTAGAATTGTTTGAATAAACTGAATAGTTTGAAATAGAAATGTTTTTGACTATTTAACTGCGTATTCATGCTAAACTGAATTGTTTGAAATAGAACAGATTATTTACATAAAAATGGGTTTGGTGTTAAATAACCTACAAATGTTGATATGCCATAAAACCCTACCAACCAACTAATAGTTCCATTTCATATCAATCATATGTTCGCTTACAGTTAAATGGTTTTAAGTATTGGTATTTAACATTAGTTGTTCTATTCATCAAGTACTCTTATCGGATAAAAGTAATTTGAACGCAGCTGTATTGTTTCAAATAACTACTACTACTACTACTACTACTACTACTATTACTACTACTACTACTACTACTACTACTACTACTACTACTTCTTCTTCTTCTTCTTCTAATAATAATAATAATAATTGAACAGTACTATTTGATTCATGAATTTGACCCTAACAGGTACTACCACTTCGTCAGAGTGGACCTGTGAGAAATGGTAATAAAGTACTCCATATTCCCCAAACTCCGAGACTGGTGTCCTCACCCTGCAGTTAAGTGTCATATCCTGGACACACTTTCAAGTATTGCTATCTAACACTAATAATTCTATTTAATATCATTCACTTGTGTGCCCAAAGTTAAATGGTTTGAAATATTGCTATCTCAGCGAAATTAAAACCCAGTCACCGTTTTATAGCACCTGTAAGATAAAACAGGTTTGGATAGTTGTTTGCCACAAGAGAAGTTTGAAGAATACAATCGGGATAAACATATTGGTATTAGGGCTTGATATGACATGCCGATTGATCAGATCGGGGCTCTCTGATCGCCCTTCTAGCTCAGTCAGAAATTAAAAACCAGTCACCGTCTTATAGCACCTGTAAGATAAAACAGGTTTGGATAATTGTTTGCCTCAAGAGAAGTTTGAAGAATACGATCGGGATAAACATATTGGTATTAGGGCTTGATATGACCTGCCGATTGATCAGATCGGGGCTCTCTGATCGCCCTTCTAGCTCAGTCAGGCCGATACTCCTCGAGAACTGGAGTCTCACCATCAGATGCTTTTTTGTGTGATAGTCAGGAAACCTCTTTTTGTAGGCACAGCCTGCATATTCTGAGCTCTGTCGAGAGTCCAGCATGATTTAGGGTTTAATCGAAAATTTGGAGCGTGTTTCGTTATGATCGAAACGAAACAGTTTTGACCAAATGCTGAGAAGTAGAAATGTTCTCACCACGTTAAAGGAAGAATAAAAATATCGATTGATAGTTGTTATTATATATGGACACTCAGACTCGACATAATTCTCTCCAAAGGCGATAATAATTATTCTTATCGCTGTTAACGCGTTAGGAATCCAATTCCTTTCCTTAATTGACATTACAGTCGTTAATTTCCAACTGTCTCTTCAGACGCCGTCATGAATAAATTGATTCTTACTTAACTAACTTAACAGCTGTCATTGCCAGAAAATGGCTCAGTTGGTAGACCATAAAATTTAGTCCGTCTCAGTTTCAATTTTTCTGCAAACATGTCAAATAAAAAGATATTTGTAAAGTAGGTAGATATGGAGGCGTTTGTGACGTTACGGTTATCATCTTGAGTTAAACTCCTGAACGATGATGTTTGCATTTCTTATAGCACTGATACGCTTGTGCAGGGTATGAAGGCGACTATTCTTGTTCTAGCTATCGGTAAATAGTAGACTAGTATGATTGGTTGGTTTGGTTTTATGGCATATCAACCATCGTAGGTTATTTAAAGCCAAATCCTCATTATACTTATATATATCAAATATACAACATGCTTTGTAAACATGAGTCAACAAAGTTATTGCCTAGTAAGCTTGGGCTATAGAATACACCGAATACTTCTCTGCAGAGGAGTAAGCCCCCTTAACGAGTGTCCTGTATATGACAGTAAACAGTCTGATGGTGAGGTTCCAGCAATGCTGGAATTTTGGGAAGTGCGGAGTGCACTTTCATAGCCTTTGCTCCCAGGTCCACTCAGGCTCAGAGTTGTAGCACCTGATAGGGTCGTATCTATGGGTTAAAAAGAACTAAGATTATGCATAACTGAATTGCTTGAAATAGAACTGTTTTGACATTTAACTGATTGTACACAAAATTGTTTGAAATTTAAATCGGTATTAAATGACCCGAAAAGGGTTGATACGCTGTAAAACAAAACAACCAACCAACCATTGCCCAGTCGGCTGCGGCTGTAGAATACAATGTCTGCACCTCTGCAGAGGGGTAAGACCCCCCAATGAGTGTCCTGAATATGACACTAAATAATCTGATGGTAAGGTTCCAGTGATGCTGAGGCTTTGGGGAATGCAGATCACCCCTTCATTGCCATTGCTCTCAGGTCCACTTTGGTTCGGCGTGGTACCACCCTATTTATGGGTTAAATAGAACTAACAGCATAATTATGATAAACTGAATTGTTTAGATTAGAACTGTTTGACTAAATTGAATAGCTCAAAATAGAAATGTCTTTGAAAACTAAACTGTACATACATTTAAACTGCGTGCTCATGCTGATATGAATTGTTTGAAATGGAACTGTTTTTGACATTGAAACTGTACTTATATTAAACTGAATTGTTTAATATAGGACTGTTTTGACATTTAACTGTGCAAACAAAATCTGTACTTATGCTAAACTGAATTAGCTGAATTAGAACTACTTGAATAAACTGAATAGCTTGAAATAGAAATGTTTTTAACAATTAAACAGTGTACTCATACAAAACTGAATTGTTTGAAATATAACTGATTATTTGTATAAGAATGGATTTTGGCGGACGTTTAATTACATACAATGGTTGATATGACATAAAAACCCAACCAACCAACCAACCAACCAATCGTATATATATATGTATATATAGTTGAGTCAAAGGTTTTTCCGTATTTCAATTTATTTTGTTTTTCGTATTTCAAGTATTTCAGTATTTTTCCCAAAGCAAAGCATTTAGTGGTATCGATTGATAGTGAAGAACTGAGTTCTACCAAGTGTTTGCTCTTCGCTGCTGTTAAAGTGTTTTAGGCAAGGCCTCATCTTCCATAACATAAGGTCTCTCTGACCTTCTTTTATCTTTGAGGTTGGTGTCACTTTCCTTTGCCTTCAAGGCTGGTGTCACCTTCTTTTGTCTTCGAGGCTAGTGTCACCACTTTTTGCCTTCAAGATTCGTATCACCTTCCTTTGTTTTCGTGGCTAGTGTCATCTCCCTTTGTCTTCAAGTCTAGTGTCATCTCCTTTTGTCTTGGAGGCTTGTGTCATCTTCCTTGAAAAATCTGAACCATTTTTGTGTCACGTGTTCATTGATTGTTCTAAGGCCTTCTACATCATTAAATTTTCCCCCTGTCTTTGTACGTAGTCCACAGGTAGCTTAAAATGACTCTAATTGCAGTTTTTTCACCACTTATTATCAAAGGTGGAAAATAAAAACTAAATAATAAATGTTTATATGTTATAGTGAAAGAACAAACAATTCACAAAAGAGTGGACATGTATCCAATTAACAGTATAACATGGAGATACAATTACGCAAAAATCATTAATGAAAATCCGAAAAAAATTTGACTTGATCGTGTATAAATATATGACGATTGCAACATCTTGACAGATAATAGTCATCTTTACGATCAAAATTACTTCTCAAACATCCTGATTAATAACTATTTCAACTTGTAGAAAATATACAAGATGATGAAATAAGGAAACCTCTGAACGGTTATTTGTTTGTTTGTTTGGTTGGTTGGTTTTTATGGCACACCAACCCTTAAAGCTTATTTAATGCCAACTTCTGTTTATACAATTATATATGAAATATATATAATTCGTGAACGAATAGTTCATTGTGAACATTTTAAACAAGCTATAGCTCATTTGCTTGTAAATCTTTACATCGTTTCAAGTATTGCTATCTAATAATAATAATTCAATCCAATTCTAATAATTCTTATACTAACAATTCTATCAAATACAAATGATTTATTTCAAACAGTTGAATGGTTTCAAGTATTCCAATCAAACAAGAATAGTTCCTTTTTTGAGTACAGTTAAATGGTTCAACAGTTTTATTTGACCCATACATGGGATAGTAACATGTGCTACTACTCCGGGTCAGAGTGGACCTGGAAGTAATGGCGATGAAAGGGTACTCTACATTTCTCAAACCTCAAGGGCTGGAGTTTTTACGATAGGAATGGTTAACGTCATATTCAGGACGCATGATGTGGGGGCGTTACCTTTCTGTAAAGATGCAGTTGGCGTATTCTACAACCCCAAACGACTTGGCTGATATCTGTACAGTGGAAGATAGAGGCATAGATTTGCATGACACTTACGTCCCTCTCTGGAGCTACATAGCAACAGCTCAGTGACAAGCATAATAAAATAACTACTGACTATACAAACTACAAGTTTCATTTCAGAGGATTTTCTCTGAGACTTTTTCCGTCAAAGGATGCTTTCAAGTCAGCAGAAGTTTGATGCTGGAACTTCCTTCTCAAGTTTTGATTTTCGAGTTAACATCTCCAAGAAGAGTTGCTTTTATCACAGCTTTATCATTAGACAGGAACCTCTTATACCTATATATATATATATATATATACTCCCCTACCCCCGTGGGGTTGAGTTCTCTGGCGAAGAAGTAATCGTGTTGCCATTAGCGATTATTGCAAGCCTCTTCGTTTGAATTGAGGTCTCGGCTACCGTTGAACGGATGTATGTAAACAATAGTAATTGTGATTCATAACCGTTTAAAATTTACTTCGCAGCTAATATCTCCTCGTGGCTGAATGGTTAGAGGTTTGTGTTGACGTTTGAGTCAACCGGGTTTCGATCCCAGCTACGGGAAGATACTGTCTAGCCACACTGATGAGTTCTGATAGAACGAAACAGATCTGTCGGTGGATGACTATATATATATATATATATATGAAGAATTATGAACCCATGATTCAGTTTCTCAAGGAAGGTGAATATCCTGTGAGGAAACCAAAAAATCACAATATATAGCTTCTGAATGGAGCTAGTGATTGGAAAGTTTCAGCGGATCTCAAGACATCTCTACAATTTCCAGTTCACATTATTCAAACAGAAAAGCGGCAGACATTGTAGCCTGGTGTGATTCAAAGAAGAGTGTATTCTTCATAGAATTGACTGTACCCTGGGAAGAAAGCCGGGAGGAGGCACACGATACGAGACACTGCGTGCCGACTGCGTGGAAAAGGGCTGGATATGCCATGTGATTCCTATTGAGGTTAGTTGTCATGGTTTTCTAGGACACTCGGTCATTTTGTTTCTTTCAAAAATAGAAATCACTGGCCGCAATTTGAAAGTTGCCTCAAATCATTTTCAAACCATGGCTCAATATGCATCAAGTTGGATTTGATCGAAAGCGAAAAGTCTTCAGCATAAATGAAAAACACGCGGAACCACCCGTGTGATTAAGTAACATCAAGAAAGGGTTACTGTAAGCGTGTAATGACATCAATGGCCGAAAGTAAACGCGTTTTTAAAAATCACAAACTGCACTAAAAAGATCTTCCCAGTCCCTATTTTTTATACCCCCACCATTACTCCAGCTCACCTCTTCTGAAGATCTTGGAACCTCATCAGAATGAATTCATCCTAGCTGTCCTCACAGCGCTCGACCTTGCCTTTTCTTTTTTCCCATTATATCAGATCCCCCTCCCACTTAGGGTAGGTTCGGCTTGTTTTCATCTTTCTCGGACACGGGAAAGCAGTCCGCCTTCATATCGTAGGAAGGGGATGGGAGGGTAACCAAACAGGGAATTTTTTCGTTTCTGCTTTTTTTCTCTCATCCCCAACATACAACATTTTGTAAATAAAATCATATTTTGAAAATAAAATCATACATTTCCTCTCGGAATTTTAAGTAGGTCTTCTCATAGAGTAAATGCGATATTTTGGTGGATGTAGTGTGGTTGGTGAAGGATAAATTTCTATATATTGTACTGTTGAATGGGTCGGCGAATGTGGCTAGCCAAGATCCTTAGACAATAGCATGACCAATCCCTTCCCCCCAACAAAACCATAAGGCCTCGTGCCTTCCATTTTTGTATCAAATGAAATAAAAACTGCACTAAAAATGAAGATGAACGTACAATGTAATGTCTGCTTTTAATTGATCTGGTGTATATATAATTCTTTTTAATACTCTGTCCGGTGGCAAAAGCTGCTTGATAGCGCCAGGAGTAGCAGTACCGCCTTGAACTACCGAAACTCTGTTATCACCTCTGGTTGGCGGCTGATGAGGGCAGGGTATCGCAAGTGCTTTCACACGTTGTATGATGAAAAAAAAAAAAACATCGACAGACAGACTGTTTCGTTGTATCACATCTCTTCAGTGTGGTTAGAGACAGGAGATGGTCGAAGTTGGGATCGAAACCTGGCTGACTTTATGACAGCCGAATATTCTACTACACAGCCAAACAAACTCAGCGTAAGCAAAGGGATTTTAACGTATATGTATCACTTTTGGTTTTGTTTACATACGAGGTGCCTTCAATAAGGTTCCAGACTTTTTTTTGTAAAGGCATTTGAAATTGTCTTAGACTCTTGAAAATTATGTATGTTATTGCTATACATCTTATGAGATGACTGACCAATTTTTATGATTTCAGGTTGAAATAAACAGCTACAGCAGCAATTGGAATACAGCCTACTAAAGCTGGATAGTCACAGCTAGTGAATTTCAAAAATGTAATCTGGACATGAGGACACTTTAGAAGAACGATATGCTATAAAATTCTGTTTAAACTAGGAAAAAATACCACAGAAATGTATGGAATACTTCAGAATGCTTTTGGAGCATCTTGCATGAATCGAGCATCAGTTTTTGAGTGGCATAAGAGATTCAAGGACGGTAGGGAGTCTATAAGGGATGATGAAAGGTGTGGGAGGAGTAAGGAAGTCAGAACACCAGAGTTGATTGGTCAAATAAAGAATTTCACAGATAAGGACCTTCTTGTGTCTATAGAGACAATACGTGCACAGTTTGATATCAGTGAACTGTACACGCAATTATTCGCGAGGAACTGAAGATGCGGAAGATTTGCACGAAATTTGTCCCAAGGGTGCTCAGAGAAGATCAGAAAGAACGACATTGTCATGACAGCAGGGGAATGGTCGAGCTGATCTATTCAGATCCCGCAGTTCTTGATGCTCTGGTGACCGGCGATGAAAGCTGGATCTACTGCTATGACCCAAAGACCAAGAGACAGAGTTCCCAGTGGAAGCATGCTGGCTCTCCCAGACCCAAGAAGGCCAGACAGAGTAAATCCACCCACAAACGTTTGTGATCCCTTTTTTTGACAGCACTGGCAGGATCTACATGCACTGGGTTCCCACTGGACAGACAGTCAACAAAGAATACTATGTTGAGGTTTTAAGGGAGTTCAGGAAGAGATTCCGTTGGAAGAGGCTAGCACTCTTCAAATCGGGTCAGTGGCATTTCCACCAGGACAATACACCAGTCCACAACTCCATCCTTGTCACAGACAATTTGAGCAAGATGGGCATCAAGACAGTTCTTCACCCTCCCTATAGTCGAGACTTTGCTCCCTGTGACTTTTGCTTATTCCTTAAGCTCAAGGAAAAACTTATAGGCTGTCGTTATGAGACAATTGAGAAGATGAAAGAGGCTGTGACGAAGGTCATTGACACACTCTCACAAGAGGACTTCCATGGGGCCTTTCAGAAGTTGATAGATCGGTAGAACAAGTGCATTGCAGCCGGAGGAGATTACTAGAGTTTCATGTGTGCACTATCAATAAAAGTACCCATACGAAAAAAGTCTGGAAACTTATTGAAGGCACCTTTGCATATACGCTTAACGATTACCGAGTGCTGGATTCATTGGAAGAGCTTTGTATTACGCGAATGGCAACCGGTAATTCTTTCGTGAGAGTGCTCAACCCTCTCTAGAGGGAAACATATATGTTGTTCTCAATAGACTGACTGTTTCGTTGTATCACAACTCTTCAGTGTGGCTAGACACGTGAGGTGCTCGAAGCTGGGATCGAGACCTACCAAACTTTACGGTAGCCGGATATTCTACTGCACAGCCACTAATATAAAATCTGAAACAAAATCTGAAACCCCGCCCTGGCTTTTACTATGGCTAAGCAATGTTTTTTTCTGACGTTTTATAAGTTAATAAACATTTCATGGTAGATCAACCCTGACTTTGATTAACGCTCTAAAAGCACGAAACGAAAGAGAAAAGAAAACAAAAGAAAAAAAACAAAATAAAACGGAAATACTTTTGATACCCCCGAATAGATTCAAGTTGCTTATTGTCCCTACTAAAATCGACATTGAAATACCACCAAGCATAATATTGCCATTGTACTTGTTATTTAATTTATAAAGTCTTGCACAAATAAACAATTCTTTTCTCCAAAATTAAAGAAGAAAGATAATAAAGTAGAAATCTATGGAGGAAATAATCTTGACGTAATTTGCGACATCACGTTTGGGTCAAACAGTCCGTGATCCAAACAGAGTTTGTTGAGATGAGATTAAGAATTCTTTTCGCAATTCTGAACTTCGAGGTCTGGTCAAGCAGAAGCCTCGTTTCAGAAGCGTTAAGATTAATAAAACGGTAGTGCAATATCTTCTCGTGAGTCGAATATCTCAAAACTATCGATCAATATTTCATCTGGTTAGAAAAGCTGACTTGCCATACATCGGACTTGTCAAAAATAATCAATAAGATCGGAAGAAGAGAAATTCGGTGATATAAATATTATACAGAGATTTTTCCGTGTTTGGTTTCTTAGTTTAATGGCATATCAACATTCGTGGGTTATTTAATGCCAAAGTCATTCTTATAGAAGAACAGCAGTGGTACTATTCAACTCATAGCTTGTGGGGATTAAAGGGGTGCATACCTTTCCCAAGGGTATTAATCGGAGAGTGAACGTAAAAGCGCGACTGGAGTTCGAACTTGCTTACTACTGTGACGTAGTACAGCACGTTAGCCACGACACCATCGGAACTTATTTTAAAGCTTTATGGTTTTAAGAATTTTTGTTTAATGCTAATAACATGGGCATCTTCTGAATGGGAGACAAAAAGGCATTTTTCAGGATAAAATAATCTAACAAAAGTTGACATATTGTTAAACCAACAAACCAACCAACCGACCAGGTAGTTGCTGCTTTTTGTAATTTATCTAGCTCCCCACCACACTAGCCCAGAAAATGACCCAGGATTGGCTTAATGCAGGGTGTTCTGCCGGAACTAAACCTAGCGAGTGCGTGTTATATTGCTGTGAGGAATGTATGATGAACCATAATGAGGATAAAGGAAAAGGCATGACATTTCTTTATAAAATACATCTCTCTTTATTACTCTCATAAGCGTATGAAGTTGATTGTAAGTGTCAGAGAGACGGAGGCAAACGGAGGACTGCTATATTGACTCATAATTTCTTCTGGACCATATCGTGCCACACTTAGATTCAGGGCTGTACGTCTTTTCTTCTTTGAGAAGACGTTCTTTACTTGTTTTCACCAAGGACCACTTAGCCCCCACCTGCTGCCACTCCAGGGCTTCAAGACTGAAGACTGACAACTAACTGTTACAGCTTGGACAGCAGACCCGCCCCTGGGCGACGCCCGGCGACCGCTCTCTGTTACAAACCAAATCTCTTCTGACTGCAAGACTGAGACTGACCATTACTCTCTGGGAAATATATAATTTCATCATGCCTACGCATTTCCGGTTCAAATCACGTGAAGCGCTTACACCTACACATCGCTGTCTTCCTGCTTACACAGGTGCGTCCTACAATCACTTTTACGCAGCTGGAACATCTGGCTCTGTCAAGGGTCAATATGCAATAAAAAATTGCTCAGATGTTTCATCATTCCCCTTGAGGGGCGCGTCAGGCAATAAGCCCAGATGATGGGGGTAGGTACTGCTAGGGTTGAAAGCCCGCTCTGGAACTGAGTGGTCAATTCTAACACAAACCTCTAACATTACTTTTGCTTCATATCATTAATTATACAACAATACAGAAACTACGTCAGTCATGTATGAAGAAGTATTCTATGTTGTGGTCTAAAAAGATTATTTCGATTAATAGTTTCGATGAAAATGGCAAACAGGCACAAAAATCAGTATAAAATTAAGGAGCTTTACTATTCCAAAGAAAACAAAAGCATAATACTTTTTTTCATACCGTTCCTTCAATCAAGTTCACCCAATTGAATTTCGCCTCAGGCATTTTTTTACTTCAGCTCAAAGAGTTCAAGTTGTCAGATTGTTGTCGCTCGCAAGTGGAACTCTTTAATGCCGTAAGGTACACTTATTCTTCCAGTTAATCCACCATTTTCGTTGCAGTATCAAATCTTTAAAAATGACAGGTACGAGCGTTTGTCAATCGTAGGCAAAAGAGGCGCCTAAGTAAAATACCAGGTTTATGAATTATATATTTATCTATCTATCTCATATATATAACCTTAAAATTCACCCCCTTTCTCTCTCTCTCTCTGTCGATATATATATATATATATATATAATGGTTCTTCAATAAATAAAGGCTATTTAAAAAAAAAATCCACAAATATAAACAATGGATTGTTTCGAATAGGTTAATAGCAAAAATTATTTTAATCTTGCAAAAATATTTGTTTTGAGGCTATTTAAAATGGCGGCAAATCAAACAAAGTGCTCCAAGATTGAACAGAGGTCTGACATCAAATTCTGGGTGCAAACCAAGTGAAATTTACAGAAGAATGTGTGATGTGTATAGAGAAGCATGTTTTAATCAAAAAATGTTTATAAATTAGCTAAAAATGGGTTTTACACCACAAGTCTGAGTCGAAAAGTCAGTTTACCGTGTTGAAACACATAGAATCTCTGCTAAAGAAAAAAGTTCTGAGCACAATGTTCCGTAAAGAAGGTCATGCTGACAGTCTTCTTGGAGATGAAAATACTCATCACTATTGATTTCCTTGAAAAAGGTGCAACTATAAGCAGTGTTTCCTACTGCCAACTCCTAAGACAATATTGAATGAACATGATATATATATATATATATATATATATATATGGAAGTAAATGATGAAAAAGAATCCGTCAGTAGGGAGAAAAATTCACAGAGACGTTCAAGAATGATGAATTTATTAGGCAGGAAAGTCGACGCTATAACTCTTCGGAATTAATATACAATCATCAGGACTTTAAAAAGTAACACCAAGTGTTGAAGGAATAACAATGGATGTTTAATAAAATACAGGAAATAATGGAGGAAAAACAAAGAAAGGACACACAACATTCCAACATTAGGTCAGCGTTTACATTTCAAAAATATCACGCGACTGCGCAAAGCATTTATATTAAGTAAATGGAATCGTCATGAGATGTAACGGATTAGAAAGAGAGAAAGAAGAAAAGAAAAGAGAAAAGAAAAAATTAACTATAGAATGATAATTGATTAAACATTGAATATGTTGAAGGTATTTAAGACAATTTTTCCTAAGAAAGGGGATGTGTTAAAAAATCCAGAACGTTTATTAAGAGACGCAAGGAGTGAAATTGCGCCTGCTTAAAAAATTGACAGTTTTCTCCATATATATATATATATATATATATATATATATATATATATAACAAAGCTTATATATGTATTATACATATATCTAAGATATCACGCTGAAATTAACTTTTTTTTTCTTAACTCTCTCTCCTCTCTTTTTCTTTTTTCTCTCTCTCTCTCTCTCTCTCTCTCTCTCTCTCTCTCTCTCTACAAAGGACACTGCAAAAGTAAAGTCCCATATCTATTTACACGGAAGCAACAACAAATATAGGAAGCAGGTAGGATAGAAAAACGTTTTCAGTTTCCAAACATTATTTTGCACATAATCACTCCCATTGGCTAAAGGTTGAAAAAAAAAAAAAAAAAGGATTGTTATTTAGTAAGTGAGAGTTTTACGTAGTCGCTTTTGATAAAGAAAAAGAGCAAATCTCTTTCTCGCTCTCTCTCTCTCTCTCTCTCTCTCTCTCTCTCTCTCTCTCACACACACACACATAGACACACACACACACACACGCAGGCGCGCACACATACACATACACATACACACTTACTTAGGTAAAATTTGCTTTGTTTGTCGTACATTACATGGATAAAATGGAAGGCAAGTATATTATTGATTGAGAGATATTTTGTGTTGTATTCCTCGGCATTCGATTTAAAAAAAAGCCAAAGTATCGAACAACAGAGAGGTGAATAGAAAGCAGACGATAAACGTTGATAATTATACAATATACAGAACAGAACGATAAGATACCTCTAGAATTTAAATAAATATCTGAAAATGAATCTTGTGGAAATGTCTTGCTACAAAAAGCAATTAACTTAAATGAAATGAAATAATTTTACGTAAATAATGAATTAAAGTAATCTCTTAAAACCTTCAAAGGAATTCTTTTAATTATAACTGAAGGTTTGATTTCTTGGCTTAATGGTATATCAAACTTAGTGGGTTATTTAATGCCAAATCAATTCTTTTAGAAGAACAATAGTGGTGATATTAACCAATAGCTTGGGAGATAAGGGGGTTCATACTTTTCCCAACGTTAACTTAATCCTATTTACCCAACCCCTCCGCTTGGGCAGGATATGACACAAGGTCAATTTTTAAGCGGAGTTTAACAGGTTTGAATTCTCCTAGACTAGTTGCCCCTAGTTTGCCCTACTATTTATCCATAGCTGGAGGGAGAATAATTGGATTCATACCTTTTCCCAAGAGTATTAGTGCTATGTGAAATGCAATCAATCTCGTCCAGGATTTGAACTCGTGTCGCCGTGTCCATTTCCTACGACGATAACCATTACACCACGGGCACCTCCACTTAATAACTTAATAGTTCACCTAGGTAGTGTCCACGTGGCGTAATGGTTAAAGTGCTTGACTGCGGAATTGTAGTAAGTGAGTTCGAACTCTATTTGCGCTGTTATGTTCCCTTTCGGACAAATATCCTTGAGAAATGTATGAACCCCCTTATCCCCCAAGCTATGGGTTAAATAGAATCACTACTGTTCTTCTAGAAGGATGGCCTTGGTATTAAATAACCCGTGAAGGTTGATATGCCATTAAACAAAGAGACCAAATAATGAACCTGGAGTTCGAACTCGCTTACAATAATTTTATCGTCCAGCACGTAAGCCACCACACCACGAGAACTAAAAGATGATAGTGAAATAATGTTGGAATGAATTGTGTGGAAGAATAAAACAGTAACGGCAATAGATTTGTAAGCTGAAGATAAAAAGATCCCCGGTTCAATACTGAGTCTTGGCGTATGCAGCAAATAGCCTTTTGATGGTTGAGAATTTAAACTAGGGGTTTCAAACACGCGGCCCACAAATTCCTTTTATACGGCCCGCAGCAGAACAAATTTTATGGCTATTTTTTCTCTAAAACTTAGTTATTTGTTCCTTACCTCTGGCCATGTTTCTCCTTAGAGAAATGTAAAAGATATCTAGTTTTTCAATCGCTTTCACTTCAAGATATAAAAAAGACGAAAAGTAGGAATAATCCGATTGTTTATACAGGGTGGAACGATAAAATTGTCGCCCTAGAAAAGACGACAGGATTCCATTTCTGTTTAATGAAAACCGTTTTTTTGTTTTTTTGTTGCAGACCATCTTTTAGTTGGCCAGTTGTGTACAAATCCCAAGAGCGATAGGATCTTTCTATCATGTCTGAAAGTGACACAATGTTCAACTGAAGAGTGTGGTGATCCCCGGTTGCAATCTGGTGACCAGTGGCAGACCATTGGTGTGGCAGCAGGACTCATGGTTAATTTTTCCCTAAAACTTAGTTATTTGTTCCTTACCTCTGGCCATGTTTCTCCTTAGAGAAAGGTAGAAGATATCTAGTTTTTCAATCGCTTTCACACCAAGATAAAAAAAAGATGAAAAGTAGGAATAATCCGATTGTTTATACAGGGTGGAACGATAAAATTGTCGCCCTAGAAAAGACGACAGGATTCCATTTCCGTTTAATGAAAACTGGTTTTCTTTTCTTTTTTTTTTTTTTTTTTGCAGACCATCTTCTAGTTGGCCAGTTGTGTACAAATCCCTAGAGCGATAGGAGTCTTCTTGTCATTTATAGTATCGATGTATTATTGACGTGCAGTTATTAAATTTTCTTATTAGCTCTGCACCCTCCATAGTATTCTTACAAATATCAATAATTCAGTGGTCTTGAAGTTTTTATTTTTTCCTTTTTTTCTGTTGTGCGGGGGAGGCAGCGGTTCTTTCTAGAGGGTTCCAATTATGATGCATATAAATCATCATGAATATATTTCCACTTTTCTTTTGCTTTGAAAAAATCCCGAAAAAAAATCTATTCTTTCTTTTTATATATATTAAAATTATTTTCGTTTTTTGTCTTTTACAGATCTTAGTCGAAGACTTTATTCCTGAGCACATCAAAAAGCTATGAATAACGCAACTCACCTTTTGATATCATTATTATAAAAGACGACAGGAATCCATTTCCGTTTAATGAAAACCGGTTTTCTTTTTTTTTGTTGTTGCAGACCATCTTCTAGTTGGCCAGTTCTGTACAAATCCCTAGAGTGATAGTAGCCTTCTATCATGTCTGAAAGTGACACAATGTTCAACGAGCGAGATCGGAGATGCGCCGCTGTACAACTCATGCTCTCTACCGATCCAAGTTATGACAACAGGACCATTGCCAGCACCCTCAAAATGCAAATCTGGATTACCATGAATAACAGGTACGTGCCCAGGGTGATGAAAACAAAGTTTCCGGCTACGGTTACGGTCTTTGATGTGGTTTCAAATGAGGGCCACATCATGCCACCTCACATCTTCGAAGTCGGCTTGAAAGTCAGAACCAAAGTGTACTTGGATGTGGTTAAGAGTGTGGTGATTCCCTGGTGCAATCTGGTGGCCAGTGGCAGACCATTGGTGTGGCAGCAGGACTCATGGCTAATTTTTTCCTAAAACTTTGTTGTTTGTTCCTTACCTGTGGCCATGTTTCTCCTAAGAGAAAGGTAGAATTGTTGTATAGTATACTACGCGTATACAAATATATGCGGAACATAATCAAACATAATATACGAATTTCAATGAACGAACGAAATAATAAATATATATCTCTCACACTTTATTCTCGAAAGGGTAATGTTTGTTGTGTGTGAGAGATGAGTTGAAGACTGGGACAGACTGTTATTTTGACCCAAAGTTCTTCTCGTGACCATAGCAGCACTTCTTCTTCATCTTGGCTGGGGTTGCTCAACCGTGGGTCACTGAGGGCCGCAAACCATCAGTCTGCAAGCTGATTCTCACGCTGGCATCCTATCTCCAACTGACTCGAACCGCCCCGGGCACCTGGTTATATTATTGTCCCACATACACCTGCTTCCGCTGTTCTTCTGCTTATTTACTCAGGTCCATCTCTTGATTGACGGCTCGGTCGAAGGTCAATATATAACAGAATATATCTAATTTTTCAGTCGCTTTCACTTCAAGATAAAAAAAAGACGAAAAGTAGGAATAATCCGATTTTATATACAATAAAATAATAATTTAATAAGAACGTTAATAAAATCTACATTGTCTTGTTTCGAAGATCTGTTGTGGTTGAAGGGAGACTAAGATGATGAAATTTAATTCACTTCAGAGAACATGGGGATTTTTTGTATTAAAACTCGGGAAGAGGTAGATTCTGACAACAATGTAAGAAGAAATAGATTCAACTCATATTGGGATGGGGACGGTGTACCTTGGATGACAGACAAGACAACAACAGAACACGAGGAAATTTGTTTTGTCTTCATAATGTAAGAAGAAATAGATTCAATTCATATTGGCATGGGGAAGGTATACCTTGGATGACAGACAACCTATCCAAATAAAAAAATCCTAATGTTTGAAAGCGGATTGGTAAGTAATGATAAATTATATCTTTTAATACTTTAAATGGTCCGGGAGACCTGGGTTCAATCCCAGGTCGCGTCATACCAAAGACTTTAAAAATGGTACTTGATACCTCCTTGCTTAACACTCAGCATTATAAGGTATGTATCAAGAGTAAAGTGGAGTAATCCAGGGAAAGGAGTAGCACCCTCCCTTACACCTCGTGTAGTAGCTATTGAAAAGGGAGCTTTCGGGTCGCCTTCGACTAAACGGAGACAACTTTACTTACTTTACTAATACTTTAAATGAGAGAGTACTTGGAATTTTGCTTCTGTTTTCCTTAACTTGTTTTTCTTGATAAGATAAAAAAGTTTTGGTTTTAATTTCTTTCTTTAATGGCTTGTCAATCTTCGTGGGTTATTTAATGCTAAAGCCATCCTTGTAAAAGAATAGCAGTGATACTATTTAACCAATATCTAGAGAGATAAGGGGGTTTATACATTCCTAAAGGGCATTAGTTCAAAAGTGAATGTTATAACGTGATTAGAGTTCGAATTCGAGCCAGCAATCTAGTTCTTTTGCCAAAGCTATCCTTGTAAAAAAATCAGCAGTGATACTATTTTACCCATCGCTGGACGGATAAGTGGGTTCATATCTTAGCCAAGGGTATTAGTCTGAAGGTGAACATTATAGCTTGGCTGGAATTGTAACTCATATATTTCGAGGCCGTAGTCACGCCATTACACTTCGGCGACTTCCCGTTTCGTTTTTATGTTTTAAACATTTCGATTAGAACTCAGGTGAGGTTTAATACTAAATTAACGTTTAACGCTAATGACACACTCCGCCATCTTAGATTATATATCCTTCATCTCCACTTTGATCTATGACTACTTGCGCCTTGTTTGTTTTCCGTATTTTCTCTAAATCAAAACCCTTGGGAAAGGTATGAACCCCCTTATCCCCCTAGCTATGGATTAAATAGCACCACTACTGTTCTTCTTGGAGAATAGCTTTGGCATTAAATAACCTACAAAGGTTGATATGCCATAAAGCCCAAACAAATAAAACATCATTCAACAAATACTGGAGATTATCCCTATATTATCAACTGTATCATTTTAACACACCCTTAAATTCTGTACCTACCCATGGGAAAGGTATGAACCCCCTTATCCTCCTAGCTATGGATTAAATAGCACCACTACTGTTCTTCTAGGAGAATGGCTTTGGCATTAAATAACCTACAAAGGTTGATATGCCATTAAAACAAAGAGACCATCAACCATCTAAATCAAACTGAAGACGTTTGAAGAGAGAGAGAGAGAGTTAGAGTGAGAGAGAGAGAGAGAGAGAGAGAGGCAAATGAAGATTTATACGGATGAACATAAGACAGATCACAAAGTTAAAAGACCGACTCCAAACTGACCCCTACCAAATTACTTCCTAAATAAAGAGAGAGAAAAAAAAAAATTCCTGAAAAATGTCTAGTTTGTCCGTTATATCAACTTCACTGTTCAAGGACCTCACTTCATATCGATCTGACTCTGTTTACGGGCAAAAATCAATCGATACATTCCCCAGATCTTTTTTTTTTGTCCTTGTTCTTCAATTCACAATGATTTATTTCTTGTGACAGTGACAATTAGTGATGTCATCAATAAAACATAATGAAGTCCGACAAGGAGGATGAATTGCTTAACACGGCAATGAAAGGAACTGTTAAGAAAATACCACCAGTAAGTGATAGTATGAGGAAAGAGATTGGTAGAAAGAGAGGAGGAAAATTGTTCAGCATGATATGTGACGTTCAGATCAAGAGGAAGGAGTTACCTCTTTATTAGCGTGTTGAAATGAGAGGTTTTGGTCTTTATTGATTGAAATGATGAATCAGGGAAGGAGTGATAGTGATTACTCTGGACTTTGACCAGTGGTCAGTGTGTGTTGGACAACTGTGGATTTTAGAATTGGCACCAGTTTCGAAAGTCATGTGTCCTAGAACTAATCAAAAATATAAATGACTGAAGAATATCTATCTATCTATCTATCTATCTATCGAGATAGAGCTTTGTCGGTTGCTGGTTGATTGTTTTGTTTTACGGCTTATCAACCCTTTTCGGGTCAATTAACGCCGAATTCAGTTTGATAAAAGTTTCTACGTTTCAAGATATTCAAATATGCATAAGTACAGTTTTTTGTTTATACACAGCTAAATGTAAAACAGTATATTTCAAACAATTCAGTTTCGCATAAGTACACAAGTTAAATGTCAAAAACAGTTTTATTCAAACTATTCGCTTTAGTCAACAAAGTTAAATGGTTCCAAGTATTGCTATGTATCACGAACAATTCAATGAAACATCAGTCATTTATTTACAGTCAGTTAAATGTAAAAGCAGTTCAGTTTAGCATAAGTACACAGTTTAAATGTCAAAACAGTACTATTTCAAGCAATTCAGTTTAGCATAAGCATACAGTTTTGTTCTATTTGACCTATTGATAGGACCCTATCAGGAGCTACCACTCCGGGCCAGAGTGGACCTGGGAGTGATGGCAATAAAGAGGTACTCCACATTCCCCAAAGCTCCAGTATCAGTGGAGCCTCACGATCAGATTGTTTTAGTGTCATATCTCGTTAGGGTATCCTACTCCAGAGAAGCAGTCGGTGTATTCTACAGTCCCACCTGGCCGACTGGGCCGTTTGTTGCTCATCCAAAACATTATTCAGCTCTCTCTCTTTCTCTCCCTTTTTATATATCTATATGTACAAATAAATATAGATGTCATCCTGAAACCACGGAGTTCCTTAATTATTTCTTGCCATCTGTCCGTATCGTTCATCACTCCTGGTAGGTCCTGTAGACGGCATCCACCGTGCAGACAGAACTAATGTATGTATGTCCTTGTTGGTCGGCCAACCATGGCACATCCATGTGTAGGAGTCCATAAAAAAACATCGCTTATGAATTCGTTTTTAAATTTCCAGTAGTGCCCTGCGTGTCTTGTTCCTCTTACTTGAATGTTTTTTTTAGATGGGAGGAAAGTAGCCGTACAACTTCTGCTTTGTGAGGTGCTACTTTCAGAATTTCTTCAAAACAGCAAGTAGCATTTTTGTGTTCTTACCATCTAGCATTTTTTTCAATGTATTTCAACTTGATGGTGCATCCATATTGTAGTTCTGACTCAGCCAAAGCTTGGAAGAATTCCAATTTTTTTAATCTTATATATCAGATTTCTATATGATCGACAACCGGTAAAGAACAGCCCACGTACTCCCAAGGCATATATTGATATTGCTTTCAGTAGATGAGATATTGCTGTAGAGGTATGTAAAACGGTCTAATAACTTAAGAGGCTAATGGGGAGATGTTTCCTTCTTGTCTAAAACTCTGTTTTATTAGTGGCAAATGCCACCTGCTGGTTATGCAACAGATTCGGCTTGAGAAAGTGTATTTGTGAGAAGTACTTGATCATCTGCATCGGTTGTTTCTTTCATAGTTTCT
The DNA here is from genome assembly GCA_963585895.1 of Sepioteuthis lessoniana. Classification (NCBI taxonomy): domain Eukaryota; kingdom Metazoa; phylum Mollusca; class Cephalopoda; order Myopsida; family Loliginidae; genus Sepioteuthis; species Sepioteuthis lessoniana. Next base: position 21,253,951 of record OY757914.1, read on the forward strand.
CTGAGATATCTGCTTCGCATTTTTCCATGTGAAACGATTACGTACAACAAACTTCAATACATCTAATACACACACACACACACACACACACACACATATATATATATATATATCATGTCGTGCCGCCAGCACGGATATCCCTGACCCTCTCTCGCCACTTCTCCCTATCATTCATCGCTTTTGGCAGGTCTTCAGGGTTACATCCTGTATCCTCACATAGCTGCTGTATGTATGTTCGAGCTGGTCGTCCTGCTTTTGCCCGGCCATATGTGGGGGTCCATAGGAATACATCACTGATGAGTTCGTCCGTGTTTCTCCAGCAGTGTCCTGCATGTCTGGTTTGTCTAACTTGTATAGTTTTCGTGATTGGAGGCAAATATATATATATATATATGGGAACTCAACTGATTTCCATAATAAAATGTGTTAATTTTAGTGTAAAATTTAGACTCGGGAAGTTGTTTTTTTTTTTGTATCTGTATTTTTGTATTATTTAACCAACCGGTAGATTTGCGCTAGTTTTAAAATTTCGAGATATTTCATTGATGACAATATTTGACTTGCAGCGAAAAATTTGAAGGACCCAAATATTTTAGATATCTTTTCCTTCCAAAAATGTTAGAAATACAATTTCTTAGCCAATTAGATTTAATAGATAAATTATCAACTTCTTTTTAGCTAATTTCGAACCTTCCAAATTGTATAAATAAGCGAAGAAATAAATATTTCTTCATTAAGTGTAGATATGGTATTGTCTGTACTTAATTATGACTTGATCCATTGGCCTAATGAGTTGAGTGTTCACCAATGGTCCAGGAGACCGGGGTTCAATCGTCAGGTCGAGTCATATACCAAAGACTCAAAAAAATGGCACTTGATACCGCTTTACCTAGCACTCAGCATTATAAGGTACGAGTCAACGGTGAAACAATCCTGGGAATGGAGTAGCGCCCTCCCCTACATCTCTGTGTAGTAGCTATTGAAAAGGAAGCCTTCGGGTCACCCTCGACTAAGGTCGCTAATTTTACTTTTTCAATTCATTTTTTTAGTGAAAATTTACATTCCTTTCTTTCAAGAATACATTTAATTTCAACACGCTTATCTATCATATACGTTAGTTTTCACATAAACTTACAACTCCTCCTCCTCCTCCTATTACCACTACGAAAATATTTCACATGCTGCTTGCATACATACTTACATTTTCGTAATAAATTCATCTTCTCACTCCATAGCTATATAATGATACAAAGTATTTTACACAAATAAGATATTTCCCTTTATTTTAAGCTAACAATAACCGTTAAACTTCATTTCACGAATCTTAACTTTACCTGTTAAAAATATCTACGCCCTGTCTAATATCATCTTTGCTTCCAAGAAAAGATTTGGTACTTTGGTTTCCGGCAAACTTTTGACTCAATAAAAGAAATAAAAATTTGAAAATTTGTAGATTTGATGTTTTATTAATTCCTTTTTCCCTTCATTTGCTTATATATATATATATATATATATAGGAAAAATATATATACTTTCATAGACAAATACTATCCCTTGAGTAAATAATGGAATCCATGCACTTCGAGGAGGTTTAACTTGTTTTTTTTTTATTTAGCAATAAATAAACTGCTTAGACGTAAAATATTTCTTTATTCAATCATTGAAAATCCTGGATCTCTTTCTCTCTTTATCTATCTATCTATCTATCTCAGTCTAATGGTTGAGCACAGCATATGAAACGGACTGTGTGTTCATAATTTTTATATTTTTAAAGTTCTATACTTGCTCTGCTATAAAAAGATTGAGCACTTTTTAATCCAAACGTAATTATTTGTATTACTCTTTTAAATTCTGCTTGTCTGTTTGTCCACACACACACACACACACTCACACACACACACACACACACACACACACACACACACACACACACACACACATATATATATATATATATATATATATATATTCACAAAAATACAACCCCAGGTAAAACTGATGGACTTAGGACACTTAGAGAATGTTCATTTCTTTTTTTTATTTAGCAGTAAGTAAACTAAGAACAAATAAGACGTAAAACATTTTTTAGTTAATAGCTGAATATCTTAGCTTTATAAAATATAACTTAAACACGTTACATTGGATTATTTAAATTCATGGGGAATATTTTTCCAAGCCAAGTCATGCCAAAAATCTATGATTAAACCCTTTGAAGAAGGGTTTTTAAAATCAATGATATGGCCAGTGAAAAGACCAGCTCAAAATCCAATCGAAAATTTATGGTGAAAATTTTAAGAAAATGGACTATGAGAAGGTTCCATCAACGAAGAAGATCTATTCCCAGTCATTTTGGAAAGCTGGGAATACTTGATAAGGATATTGCATTAAATTACTGAAGTCCATGCCTAAAACCAACAAAAAATATAGTTGCAAAAGCTTGAAGAGATGTAATTATAAATATTAATTTTTTTATCAATGAATTCCAAAATTTTGTTTGCCCTTGTTCAAAACATGGTGTCAATTGACGACAAAACAGCCTATGATATGGTTTCGCAAACTTGGATAGTAGAATGTCTGAAAATGTACAAAATACCAACCAAGTCATAAACTTTAGCGGGGTGTCCTCGTGATGTAATGATTAAAGGGATGGACTGCGGAATTGTTGTAAGCGAGTTCGTACTCCAGTCGAGCTATTATATTTACTTTCGGACAAATGCCCTTGGGGGAAAGGTATGAACCCCCTTATCCTCCCAGCTAAAACCGTACTTACATTTAAACTGCGTGCTTATGCTAAACTGAATTGTTGAAACGGAATTGTTTTTCTTTTACAGTGTTTTACTGTAAAAGAAAAACAGTTCCGTTTCAAGCAGTTCAGTTTAGCATAAGCACGCAGTGTACTTACACTAAACTGATTTGTAATATATATAGAACTATTTTGACAAAAATCAATAAAAATGGATTTGGCGTTAAATAACCTACAAAGGTTGATATGCCATAAAACCAAACCAACCATAAACTTTATCATGAAAGCTATGGAAAATTAGTTAGTGGATTTAGTAGCTGGAGGACAAATGCTAGAAGAAATAAAAATCAAAAGAGAAATATTCAAAGGAGCAATGATGCCACTAAATAATATACATAGAAAGTGCACGAGGTAGTGGGATAGCAACAAATTTACAAAAATCACTAGGAAAGATTAATGACCTCATGTACATGGATGATATAAGGATATTTGCTAAAACGAAAAAGACTGGAAATCCTGATACAAACAATAAGAAAGTGAAAAACCACCAGAAGCTATGATACATGAAGGTGACGGTGATACCAATTGTAGTTGGAGCACTTGGAATGATCCCTGAAGTATTGGTAAGGGGACTGAAAGATTGAGAAATCAGAGGACAAGTAGAGACCATCGAAACTACAGCATTATGGATATCGGCCGGAATACTGAGAAGAGTCCTGGATACCTGCTTTCACTCTGACTCCAGTAAAAAAAAAAGCATCAGTAACGTTGGTGTGAAAAACTCTCAAAGGAGTAAAATAATAATATGAATAGTTCTATTTAGTATTAATCATTTATTTGCGTTCACTTAAATGGTTTCAAATATTGCTATCTAATATAAATAGTTTATTTGCACATAGTTCATGGTTTCATTAACACTAACAATTAAATTTAGGCACATAGTTAAAGATGGTTGGTGGGTTGTTTGGGTTTTATGACATATCAACCTTTATAGGTTATTTAACGCCAAATCCATTTTTATGCAAGTAGTTCTATTCCAAACAATTAAGTTTAACATGAGTACACAGTTTAATTGTGAAAAACATTTTTATTTCAAGCTATTCAGTTTAGTCAAATACTTCTAATTCAGCTAATTCAGTTTAGAATAAGTACAGATTTTGTTTACACACAATTAAATGTCAAAACAGTTCTATATTAAGCGATTCAGTTTAGTGTAAGTACAGTTTCAATGTCAAAAACTGTTCTATTTTAAATAATTCAGTTTAGCATAAGTACGCAGTTTAAATGTAAGAACAGTTTAAATGTCAAAAACGTTTCTATTTCAAGCTATTCAGTTTAGTCAAAGTTCAAATTAAAACAATTCAGTTTAGCATAAGTGTGCAGTTACTTCTATTTAACCCATAGATAGAGCCCTATCAGGTGCTACCTCTCCGGGCCAGAGTGGACCTGGGAGCAATGGAAATGAAGTGGTACTCCGCATTCCCCAAAGCCCCAGCATTACTAGAACCTCACCATCAGATTGTTTAGTGTCATATCCAGGACACTCATTGCAGGGGGTCTTACCCCTCTACAGAGGTGCTGTCGGTGTATTCCACATTCCAAACCGACTGGGCAACATAGTTAAAGAGTTTCAAGTATTGCTTTTTAACACAATTCTATTCAACATTACTCATTCATTAGGACACAGTTAAATTGTTCCAAGCATTTCTATGTATCACTATAATAGAGTTGTTGTCACTCTGACTCTAGTGAAAGACCATCAGCTAACGCTGGTGTGAAAAACACACAACAAAAAGGGAACTTGCAGACTTGTGGACTTTGCTGTCCCGGCAGACCACATTGTGAAATTGAAAGAATGTAAAAAGAGGGGTAAGTACCACCACCTCTCTTGAGAATTAAAAAAAACAAACAAACTGGGGAATATGAAAGGACTGGAGGACTTGGAAATAAGAGGACAAGTAGAGACCATCCAAACTACTGCATTATCGAGATCGGCCAGAATACCGAGAAGAGTCCTGGAGACTTAAGGAGACTTGTTGTCACTCAAACTCCTGTGAGAAACCATCAGCTAATGCTGATGTGAAAAACTCTCAAAATAGAACAAATAATAATAATAATAATTATAACGGAATACATGGATTCTGGTTCAAGAATTTCACCTCCATTCACGACAGACTAGCACTAGAAATGAACAGATGCCTACAAGATGAACAAGTACCTGACTGGATGACCAAAGGAAAGACCACATTGATCCAAAAGGACCCAAGTAAAGAAACTGCTCCAAACAATTATAGACCATAACTTGTTTACCGATGTTGTGGAAAATATTAACAGCACAAATAAGGGAAGAGATATACTACTCACTAATAAGCCGCGGATTGTTCCCTGATAAACAGAAAGGATGCCGCAAGGGATCCAGAGGCACAGCAGAATTACTCTACATAGATCAACACATCCTAAATGAAAGCAAGAACTGACGGAAAAATCTAGCTATGGCCTGATAGACTACAAAAAGACATATGATAATATTTCACGAAGCTGGATAATAAACTGTCTCAAAATGCACAAAATATCACACGAAACCATAAACTTCATCGAAAAAACCATGAAAAACTGGAGAGTTGAATTCGCAGCAGCAGGAAAAAGCTTGGGGGAAACAAATATCCAAAGAGGGATTTTCCAAGGAGATGCACTATCACACTTACTATTCATAATAGCCATGATGCCACTAAACCACATACTCAGAAAATACACAGCCGGATACAAACTTAGCAGATCGCAAGAAAAGATCAACCACCTAATGTACATGGATGACATAAAACTATTTGCAAAAAATGAAAAAGGACTGGAAACCCTAATACACACAGTTAGAATATACAGTCAAGACATAGGGATGGAATTTGGCATTGAAAGATGCGCTCTGCTCGTCATGAAAAGTCGCAAACGACATCTAACTGACGGAATAGAACTAGCAAATCAAGACAAGATCAAAACACTCACAGAAAACGAGACCTACAAATACTTAAGAATCTTGGACACCATCAAACAAGTCGAAATGAAAAACAAAATTCAAAAAGAATATCTCAGGAGAACTAGAAAACTACTCGAGACAAAACTCAATAGCAGAAACCTTATCAAAGGAATAAATACTTGGGCTGTACGCCTCGTTAGATACTCGGGACCCTTTCTCAAGTGGACCAGAGATGAACTTAGACAAATGGACCAAAGAACTAGAAAACTAATGACCATGCACAAAGCATTACATCCCAGGGACGACGTTGACAGACTATATGTACCAAGAAAAGAGGGAGGAAGAGGACTTACCAGCATCGAAGATAGCGTTGACACATCCATACAACGACTCGAAGACTACATAGAAAAACACGAACGAGGACTGATTACGGCCATCAGAAACAATACTGACAACACGATAGATAGCAGAATGACAAAAACTAGGAAACAAAAATGGGAAGGAAAACAACTCCATGGGTGTTTTAAACGACTAATAAACAACATCCCACACGACAAAACCTGGACATGGTTAAGAAAAGGAAACTTTAAGAGAGAAACAGAATCTCTCCTAATGGCAGCACAAAACAGCGCCATAAGAACCAATGATATCAAAGCGAGGATAGATAAGACGCAACAAAATAGCAAATGCTGGCTATGTGGTGACAGAGATGAAACCATCAATTACATAATAAGCGAATACAGCAAATTGGCACAGAAGGAGTACAAGGCTAGACACGACTTGGTGGGCAAGGTGATCCACTGGGAAATGTGCAAGAAATTTAAATTTAACCTTGCCAACAAATGGTATATGCACAACCCAGCACCTGTCCTAGAAAATGGCACGCACAAACTCCTGTGGGACTTTGATATACAAACGGATCACCTAATCTCGGCCAGAAGACCAGACCTAATAATAATCAACAAAAAGAAGAGAATTTGCAAAATTGTCGACTTTGCTGTCCCGGCTGACCACAGAATAAAACTGAAAGAATGTGAAAAGAAGGATAAGTACCTCGACCTTGCTAGGGAATTGAAAAAACTGTGGAACATACAGGTGACAATTATACCAATTGTAATAGGTGCATTTGGAATAGTAACTAGTGGATTACTAAAGGGACTGGAGGACTTGGAAGTTGACGGATGAGTGGAGACCATCCAAACTACTACGTTATTGAGAACGGCTAGAATACTGAGAACAGTCCTGGAGACTTGAGAAGACTTTCTGTCACTCAGACTCCAGTGAAAAACCATCAGCTAACGCTGATGAGAAAAACTCTTATGAGTAAATAATTATAATAATAATACTCGACCTTACCAGGGAATTGAAAAAAACTATGGAACATGAAGGTGACAATTATACCAATTGTAGTTCGTGCTTTTGTTACAGTAACTAAAGGATTATTAAAGGGACTGGAGGAATTGGAAGTTGGCGGACGAATGGAGACCATTCAAACCACAGCATTCTTGAGAACGATCAGAATACTGAGAAGAGTACTGGAGACTTGAGGAGACTTGCTGTCATCCAAACTCCAGTGAAAGACCATCAGCGTTAGCTGATGTGAAAAACTCTAATGAGAAAATAATAATAATAATAGTAATAAATTGCGTGCAGTAAGTTACATGCCATCAATTATTCTTTGTCAATACAAGTACTTTGTAAACAGTCACATGGTTTGAAGTATTCATAATAATTTTCCCTAGTTTAGACGGGAGCTGCAGAAAAATGCTACTAGCTATATAGAAAAAATCCAGGAAGCAATATCCCACAAAACAGCGGCTATACGGCAACCTACCTCCTATCTCTAAAACCATCCAAATGAGACAAACAAGACATGCAGGACACAACTGGAGGAGTAAGAATAAACTCATAAGCGACGTTCTCCAATGGACTCCTTCACAAGAACATTCAAGTGTTAACCGACCAATAAGAACTGCTCTGTATGGACACAGAATGTAGTCTAGAAAACCCTTCGGAATCAATGAATGATAGAGACGGATGGTGAGAAAGAGCCAGGGAAATCCGTGCGGGCAACGCTACAAGGGGATTATGATGATGATGAAGGGTTAAATAGTATTATAACTTATATTTTATAAGGATGGCTCAGTCGCTAAATAACCCACGAAACTTGATACACCCTTGACCAAAAAAAAAAAAAAAAGAAAAAACATTTCAAAACAATTATTTTAACGTAGATATATTTGTCCTATAGATGAGGCCCTAATAAGTAATACTAATCCAGGTCAGAGTGAACCTGGGAGTAATGACGACAAAGGGTTGATACTGTATTCCCTAGAGCTCCAAAACTGAAACGCTCACTACCAGGTGTCGTTTAGTGTCTTACCTAGGACATAAGAATTTGGAAGGAGTGTACTTGTTTATGGGCGAGACTGTATGCGTTTGCGTGTATGTCGCAAATAAAAGTTAAAGCGTAAAATGTTTGTAATTCAACACCGGCAATATAAAGATGCAGACAATTCAAAGACGGTGACCGTTTGTACGAAGGTGCGACCGGAAGTAATTCCTGGCTTACTGAAAGGCTAGATCCGTCCAGGCCAAAGAAAAACACATCCTGAGAGCCAAAACATCCTACTAGAAACGCGTATCGTAGCCCACACTTTGGACTTTAGTGGACGGGGGCTGTTCGAGAAATCGATCCATTGCTTTCGTTGCTCGGCAGGAGATCGATATCAGATAATTCATTTCAAGTGAAAGGAATTAACTTTAAGTGGTCTTTCTCGTGTGATATCCTTTGGGACCCATCATCCGATTGGTATTGTTTGGTTGGGGATGGGTGTAGAAAAAGATCGGTGAGATTGGTATAAACTTGGCACTAAACCATAGAAAGTCCTTAATTAAGTTGCATATTACAACAAGTAGAAACTTCCATTCAAGTTATACATCATCCGTTTGGATGATATATATATATATATATATATATATATATAGGTATTTATGCAGTACATTCGGTATTTAAAAATAAGCCTTAAATGGAATACGACCGAATATAACTTTACTTGGCATTGGCCAAAGTTAACATTGTTATTTCCTTTATTCTTTTTTGGGCTTATCGAGTCGAGAATATTAACACTGACGCTTTCAGTTTAACAGAAAAAAGGAAGATGCACGTCATACATATGGCACAAAGAAGATCGACCAGGATCAGAAGGGAAATAGAAGGCATGACGAGGAAAAGGTACTGCACGTATCCAACGATGTTACACACGGTGATGCACACTATATTCAAGTCACCTGTGATACTATGAGGGGTGTCAGGACCGTGGTCAACCCAGTTTAGACATAGTCTCTCTGAAAGCCAGTTCCTAACCCTGCTGTCTATGTTCTTATTGTGACTCGCCGAAGTTCTTGTGGCTAAAACCACAATGAACCCAGCCATCTCAACTCTCTGAAGCCACTTGTCTATTGTGAGAGCGAGACTGAATCCCACCTCGGCCGACCACCATTGCTATTGGCCGCAAATCATCTTTGACCTGGACAGATCTAGCCTTTCAGTTAGCCAGGAATTACTTCCGGTCGCACCTTCCTAGAAACGATCTCCATCTTTGATTTGTTTTCTTCGTTTCACTGCATAATTATATTGCCGGCGTTGAATTACAGACATGAGTCCATATTACGCATACAATTTCGCCCATAAATAAGTACACCCCTTCCAAATTCTTATGTCCTGGGTATGACTCTAAACTACACCTGGGACTGCAGAATACACCAACTGCATATCTGCAGAGGGGTAAGACTTACCCAATGAGTGTCTTGATATGATACAAAACAATCTGACGGTGAGGCTTCAGTAATGCTGCTGCTACAGGAAATGCTGAATACTCCTTCATAGCCATTACTCTCAGATCCACTCTGGTAGCACCTGATAGGGTCTTACCTATGGGTAAAATAGAATTGTTTGACATTTAAACAGTGTACTAATACTAAACTGAATTGTTTGAAACAGAACTGTTTGATCATTTAACTATGTGAAAATAAATGAGCGATGTTTAATTGAATTGTTAATGATACATAGCAATAATTGAAAACATTAAACTAAATAAATCAAACAATAAACTAAACGAATGATTGATATTAAATAGAATTATTCGTATTAGATAGAAATAAGCGAAAAGTTTTAATTGTGTGAAAAAAATGAGCTCAGACTCGTTTAGAAATATTATAAACAAAATGTATTTAGAAACCATATATATATATTGTTGTAATCGACAGACAGACTGTTTCGTTATATCACAACTCTTCAGCGTGGCGAGACACGTAGGACGCCAGAAGTTGGGATCGAAATCCGCCCAACTTCACGTTAGACTTAGTATCAGACCGCTCGGGCACCAAGCGTACCATGTCGACAAAGGAATTATAATGTATTATGCAACAGCAGTGGCAGCAGTAGCGTTTGTTTGTTTATATTTTATTCCTTGCCGGATACCAGAGTGCTCAATTCGTTCGAAGAGGTTTGCATTATGCGAGCGGCAGCCGAAAATTTCTTCGACAATGGTTGATATGCCATAAAACCAAACCAAACCAAACCAAACTAAACCTTAGTAAACGACACTTGGTTGAAAGCGTTTCAGTTCTGGAATACTGTATCAACCCTGTAGTCATTACTTCCAGGTCCACTATAACCTGGATTGGTATTACAGGTTAGGGTCTTCATTTATGGGTCAAATAGATCTGCGTTGAAATAATTTTAAAATGTTTTCTTTGATTAACAACATATCAATTTTCCGGAGTTATTTAACCCCTAATTGCTATATTGAATATAGGAAGACCATTTCTTACGTAAATCTCCCCACAAAAACCAAAGTACTTTAAAAAAATGATGTCTTTGTCTACTGATCTTTGACTGTACTACCGTCCAGTTAATTGGGGCGGTAGAATACACCGACTTCATCTCTTTTCGGTGAAGGAAGGGGTGTCAGACATCTACCAACAAGTGTCCTAAATATGATTCTACACTGCATCTGATGGTGAGACTCTAGTTCTGGAGCTTTAGTGAAGCTAGGTTACCCCTTCATTGTAATTACTCTCAGGTCCACTCTGACCGGAATAGTGTTCCATAGCCACAATTAACGCCCTGTGCAAAATAGACATATAGTGTTCATAACGATAGAACCTACAAAGAACATAGGAATCTCGAAATTCGAAAACACGGAACGACTTCTTGTTCAGGTACGACACCTTTTTATTAACTTTGAGTTAAAGGTTTCGACATAAGGAGGAGAGACACAATCTTCTATGCTGTTATTCATTTGGCCCCTATCTCGAGCGGCCCCCCATAAGGCGCAAGTTCGCCTCGCGTCGGCGAGCTCCAAAAGTCGATCCTCCTCGTTTGGCGTCTAGTATTCAACTCTCTAACTTTCTTTCCATTCTCCACAAATCCCTGCGTGCTTCCGGTGCATGACGTCATTCGCACTCCGTCACCCGTTTCGTCTCGGACTATTGTGACATCTGGGTGACAACTCCATCAGCCTGCGCGCGCCCGCGTTAACACCTGCCTCAGGGTTGCACCCAACCAACCCACACGCCGAGCCGAAAGGTTCTCAGCCTAACTAAACCCAAAGGCATGAACCGAAATCCCTCTGCCATTACGTTACAATAGTAGCATCTGTAACTGTTCGATCTATGCGTCAAATAGAACTATTTAATTACTTACTATTCATAAAACCATCGAAAAGGTGTGTAAACAAATGAATGTTAATTTAAATTATTAGCATTGGATAGCAGTGCTTGGAATTATTTAGCTGTGTGCACACGAATGAATAATGTTGGATAGAATTATTAGTGTTTGATAGCAATACTTGAAAAAAAAAATTAGGTCCTAGGTATAGCATTAAACTGCATCGTGTGGTGAGGGCCCACTCCTGGAGTTTGGGGAATGTAGATTACACCCTCGTTACCATTACAGTTAGGCCCACTCTAACCCGAAGTGGTGGTGCCTGTTGGGGTCCCATCTAGGGTACAAAACCAACGATTCATTTTTTTTTTTTACTGGGGATTAATAACATAGAATTATTAGCGGTAGAAAGCAACACTTGTGACCCTATACCTGTGTCCGATCAAATTATTGCTGTTTGATTGAATTGTTTGTGTTGTATAGCAATATTTGAAACCATTTAACTGTGTGCAAACAATGAACTCTGGCTAGTTTAAAGATGATTTTACCTACAAACTATTCGCTTGAAATTATATATATATATATCAATTTTAAATTTTTTCGTTATTTTTTATTATTTTAATTTTATATACTTGTGTACTATACGTATTTCGGACTTTTCCGCCCTCCTCAGGTCATTTGAATTGTAAGTGGTAAGTTATGGCTGTTTTTTGTTGTAAATTGTTTTAAGAGATCGTTTAAATTTTAATTCCTATTTTTATGTCTTTAAAAGCGTTGACATCTCAAGGTTATTGTCATAACAATTTTTAACTAAATTTAGAAGTGGAATTCGGTGTGGAATTCGGCCGAAGTCTGATAGTTTTTTAAATCAATCCCCACGCCGACCCTAGTCCGGTTAAGAGTATACATAAATTAACCAGAATAATAGTTAGTAGTCGGACCAGAACAGACCAGATTAGAAAAGAGGCAGATCGTGACGAAAAAGCAGAAGAGCGGGCGGTGAAACAGTTTCATCGAGCCCTGAGCTATATTGACCTTGTACCAAACAAGCCTCGGTTGAAATACGACACTGTGAAGAAAAATAAGAATAACCGTCATTTAAGAATACTTTGTACCAAACTGTCTTAGGTATGGGAGATAGATTAAGTTTTAGACGAGTAACTGTCTGTCTCTGACAGAATTTGCTACTTATATAAGAACTTTGAACATTTGTTCACTGTTTCTGAGCGTCACCTTTTCTTTACTAACTTGTTTGTGTGGCGGTGTTCGTCTACTAGGTAACCGACGATTCTGATTAGCGATTGATTCGTTGTCCAGATTCTAAAAACACAACGTGAGTGGATAGCGGATCATTTCGTGTTATCCCGAGATATTTCTGACCAGTGGATATTCAGCGGATTGAGAGCGGAATCACCCCCGTGTTTGGCAAGAATCGATACTCCGTCACATGTACACATACGTATATACATATATATGTATGTACACTTATGTGTTTCATACATATATATTTTCAAGGGTATTGGGTGGATTTAACGTGCATGAGAATGTATTTGACACCGTACATACATGTGTTTTTAACTTAGTTGGTGTGTGTATATGTTTGTGTAGGCGTATATTTGAGTGGTTTGTGCGCGTGTGCGTTCATCATCTTAATTCTAGTTTCTTTTTATTACATTTGTAACCCTAAAAGGTCAGAGACCAGTCAGAGAAATTTTATTACCCAGAAGTAAAGGAACCAATTTGGATTTTGGAAGAATAGAGTTGTATATTTATTTTGGAAAAGAAGTGTGGATAAAAATTGTGTTATTTTCGATAAGAAGGAATTTGACCAAACGAATTATTTGAAGATAAGAGAAAAGAAAATATATTCTTATTGTTAAAACTAAAGGAATCAAAAGATAATTAAATAAATTGTTTTGTCATATCGCTGGGCTCTTGGACCGTTTGGATTGAAAAAAATTTAACACCCCCCCCAAAAAAAAACGATAAAAACGAAAAAGAAAAAAAATGGCAAAAGCAAAAAAATTCAGATCAAAGCCAAAAATTGTCAATTATCAAAGGGGTTCAATATGAAAATCTAAAATTAAAATAACATATTTCCTAAAATCGAATGTGGATTTTTTAAATTCTTTATAATGTACGTCAGCAAAAAAATATCAAAACCCAAATTAGAAGAAAATTGATATTTTTTTGTTTCGCCTCTCACCACCACTCAGGTGAAAATGTACATGAAATAAGAGGGTTTATTCCTCGTCGGATAGACCAGCAGGAGACAAGCAGAAGGTAGCGACTAGATTTCGCACACTCTGACCTTGTGCCAGAGTGTCCAGAGTGGAGAGGGGCAGAGAAAAACCACATTACATATTGTTTGGACGTGATATTGTCTTACCGAGAGACAATCTTATAAAAAAGTGAAGAGAGACTGAGATAATGCGACGCATAGAGGTAGCGTTGTGCCAGACTCGCGGAGATAAAGAAACGAAGCAAATTCCTGATGATATGATATTTTAGAGAGACAGAGAGACAGAAGGAAAGAGCGACATGTGAATCGGTGAGCAGTTTTCCCGAAGCTCTGAATTTTGACCTTGTACCAGACAACCCTGAGGATAAAAAGCGAAGAAAATTGACCATAATACAATGCTATAAAAAAGCCAAGAAACTTAAAGTAATAAGAACTTATGAAGTAGGACTAAAGATTGAGGAAAGGAAACATAACCACCCTTTCAGATTTCCTTGTGCCAGACTATAGATAACAAGAATAGAAAAGTCTAAAACTTATACGAGGAATTGATGAACTGTTAATTCGTGAACTGGTCTCGGACTAAAACTTACCAGCTCCTGGATGGTTGAATACATACATATATATATTTTTTTTCGTAAGCCATTTTAGTTGTCTAAATTTCTGAGACGAAGCTTGTTGATTTTTATCATTAAGGGTTTTCGGACTATTGTCTTCATCTTTTTTGTTATTTCCTCAACGTTTCGGCCGATATGTCCTGCGGCCTTCTTCAGGTGTTTGTCGAACTCGGGAACCTTCAGGTTCAATCTTCACTACAGGTGAGTAACAATACAGGAATACTTAACACTTGTACCCGGTTATGGCTAACGGAATCAGAACAGGTGACCCTCGTGGATTCAATAAAGGACGTAGTTCGAAGTTCCGTGAAGGTTCCCGAGTTCGACAAACACCTGAAGAAGGCCGGAGGACATATCGGCCGAAACGTTGTGGAAATAACAATAAAGATGAAGACAATAGTCTGAAAACCCTTAATGATAAAAAGCCTTTTTTAGGTCCTAAATATTGTTATTTTTACAAGCCGTGTTTTGTTCTCTGTTTCTTGGCATCGACTTTTATTCCTTATTTTTTGCTTCCTAAATGGTGCATTCTAATCTATCCACTCCTCGGCCAGCGACTCCGATTAGTGATTGATCTGTTTTCTGGATCTAAAAAAACACAACGTAAGTAGATAGCGGATTAGTCGTGTTTTCCGAAGACTTAACCGACCAACGGAACGGTCAGCGTAATCACTCCCGTTTTTGATGGGGCCTGCTGTACCGTAGCACATTCATTATTATTAATAATTTTAACAATTATATCTGTGAGTATATGTTTGGGTGTATGTGTGTATGTATGTATTTGAGTGTATGTGGGCTTGTTTTTGTATGCATTGGAGTAAGTGTGCATGTATGTATATGTTTTTTTAAGGGGTGAGTGTAATTGTGTCTATGTATTTGTATATTTACGAAACCCTCTGCAAAAGCAAGATGCGATACAAGGTCATATTTTAAGCGAAGTTTAACAGGGTGTAAAGGATAGATTTTAAACAGTTTTGGGAAATGATGGCTCTTGAAATAGGGGTATTGGTGGATGTCTGGGTTTGTCGTAAATATATTTGATAATTCGACTATTTTGAATTTTTATAAGGATATCTAAAATGGTAGTTATTTAAAATATGTAGTCTTCTATATTGAATTTTATTTTAAGGTGTAGGTTTTGGAGTAAGTTATGTAAATTATTAATGTTGTCTGGTAAGCATGGAGGATGCGGTAAAGTTGTCCAGCCGAATGAGGTGATTGTCTCCCTTGTCCTGATGCTTTGTGTGTGGCCGAGCATTGTCATTCAGAAAGAGGACATTATCGATTGATTTAGCGCCTTCAGACTATCATCTTTTTGGTCCTACGAAAGAGGTTTTAAAAGGCAAACATGCCAGTGACGAGGAAGGGAAAACTGCAGTGACGAAATGACTCAAAGAACAGTCAACAGAACTTTACGAGGCCGGGATACATGCTCTCATTCGTATGTGAAACATTACTATTGAGAGAAACAGTGACTATGTTTGGAAATAGGAAGACGACCAGCTTTATATGGATTTAGGATTCATGTTACTGTGTCAGTAATTATTCCTGCTCTAAAGAAAAAGGCATTACTTTTGGCCTCATCCTCGTATCCTATCTGGATATGCAGTCACTTTCAAGACCGGAGGTTTGTTTAAACACCTACACACACACACACACACACTCAAATTTTATACAGAAAATAAGCTCTAATATATATATATATATATATATATATGTGTGTGTATGTGTGTGTGTGTGTGTGTGCGCGCGCGTGCGTGCTTGTACGAGAGTGTGATGTGTAATCTTGTGATATACTTACAACTACAATTTCTTTTATTCACCTTTGCGTACATTCATGAAACATGCAGACTATTTTACATATTCTTTTTAGACTAACTTGACACATCTTTTCGCAATCCTTGTAAGAACAGGTTCTGGTTTATGCCAAAAATGAAATGGACAACCAATATAGCAGACTGTTTAAGATAGCGTACGGCATACCTAAAGAAACCGTAGCGGCAATAACAATTCTCTATAGAAACACCAAAGTAAAAGTACGATCACCAGATGGAGACACAGAATACTTCGACATTGTAGCAGGAGTACTACAAGGGGACACGCTGGCCCCGTACCTCTTTATCATTTGTCTAGACTACGTACTTAGAACATCGATTGATAAAATCAAAGAGAATGGCTTCGAGCTGACGAAGAAAACAAGCAGAAGGTACCCCGCAAAATCAATTACCGACGCCGACTACGCCGATGACATAGCGATACTGGCAAATACACCCGACCAAGCCAAAACACTACTGTATAGTTTGGAACGAGCAGCTGCAGGCATAGGCCTCTATGTTAATGCACACAAAACGGAATATATGTGCTATAATCAAACGGGGGACATCTCCACTCTAGACGGAACCCCTCTTAAACTAGTAGACAAATTCACTTACCTAGGAAGCAGCGTCGCATCAACCGAAAAGGACATCGACACGAGGTTAACGAAAGCATGGACAGCTATCAATAGGCTATCGATTATATGGAAATTGGACCTAACCAATAAAATGAAACGCAGTTTCTTCCAGGCAGTGGTCACATCGATACTGCTATATGGCTGCACTACATGGACTCTAACAAAACGGCTGGAGAAGAAGCTAGACGGCAATTACACAAGAATGCTACGTGCAATCTTGAACATGTCCTGGCGGCAACACACCACAAGATACCAACTATACGGCCACCTGCCTCCCATCACGAAAACTATCCAAGCTAGACGAACCAGACATGCAGGTCACTGCGGGAAAATCAGGGCGAGCTCATAAGAGATGTACTCTTATGGACCCCCACACGTGGCCGTGCAAAAGCAGGACGACCAGCACGAACATACATTCAGCAGCTATGTGAGGGATGTTGTCCTGAGGACCTGCGTAGGGCGATGAATGATAGGGAGGAGTGGCGAGAGTGGATCAGGGATATCCGTGCTACCAGCATGACATGATGATGATGATGTTTAAGATATTTTTCATGCGACTCATGAAAACGTTACTGAGAGATGATTGACAGGTGGTGTGTGTGAGAGAGAGAGAGAGAGAGAGACGAAAAATAAATGGAAGAGCGAGAGAGAGAAAAAGAGAAAGAAAAAGAGAAAGAAGTAAACATTGAAAGAGAAGAAGAGAAAGAGAAAGCGAAAGAAAAAGATAAAGAAAGAAAGAAAGAAAGAAAGAAAGAAAGAGACAGAGATTTAGAGATTAAGAGAGAGAGAAAAGCATAGTGAAATAACATATAGAAAAAAAAAAAAGATGTAAACAGAAATAAATAGATGAGTGGGAGAAAAAGAGAGGAAGATATGTGAACAGGGAAAGATAGTGAGAGAGATAGAGAGAGAGAGAGAGAGAGAGAGAGATAATGTCAAAGAGATGAACATTAAGACAAATAAAAGTAGAAAATCAAATAAGTGGAAAAGTAAGAAAATGAGAGAGATGAAAAATATTGAACGAAAGAGGGGAAAAGAAGATCATTTACAAGTAACTTTTTAACTAATTGCAAAAAAAATGATTAATCCTATTTACCACCCCCACCCCGCTCGGGCAGGATATGACACAAGGTCAATTTTTAAGCAAAGTTTAACAGGTTTGAATTCAGAGTTTTCCTTCTCCAAGACTAGTTGCCTCACCTAGGCTGAAGAACCCAGTCTGTCCTACTATTTACCCATAGCTGGAGGGAGAATAATTGGATTCATACCTTTCCCAAGGGTATTAGTGCTATGTGAAATGCAGTCAGTCTCGTCCAGGATTTGAACTCGTGGCGTCGTGTCCATTTCCTACGACGATAACCATTACACCACGGGCATTAAATAGATTTATTTGTTTTAGATTGCAGTACTGGAAACCGTTTTTACTGAGTGCAACTAAATGATTAATACTGGAGAGAATTATTAGTATTAAATAGCAATACTTGAAACCCTTTAACTGTGTGCAAACATTAGTGATACTTGTGAGCAAACAAATTAGCTCTAATTTTTCTAAAAATAAGATTACCCACAAACTATTCAATAATAAATCTTATACGCATAACCATTTAATTATACGCAAAAACATGACTGATATTAAATCAAATTGTTAATGTTACAAAGCATTTTGAAACCAATAAACTGGGTGCAAACAAAGGAGCTTTGGTTCGTTTAAAAAATGTCAATAACAAACTATTAGCTTACAACTGATATATATATATATATATATATATATAGGATTTGGCACTGAATAACTCTCAAGGTTTGATATGCCATAAACCAAATCTATCTATCTCTCTATCTCAGTTTTTACATGATATATATAAGTATGCATCATATCTTTGTGGACACTGGACTCGCTCTAGAGGATCTAGTATGGGGGATAGAGGATAAGAATCGGTTGTGAGATACAGTCAGATTACTCCGTGCTATCAGCATGACTTGATGACGATGATCTATCTATCTATCTATCTATCTCAGTCTCTGCTCTATCGATCCATCTTTCTATTGATTTATCTTTGTCCAGTCAGCCGAAGTAGTAGAATACACTGACTACTTCTCTGCAGAGAGGTAAGAGCCCGCCAATGAGTGTCCTGCATATAACACTAAATAATCTGACGGTGAGGTTCCAGGAATGCTGGAGCTTTGGGGAATGCAGAGTACTACTTCGTTGCCATCGCTCCCACGTCCACTCTGGCTCGTAGTGGTAGCAGCTGATAGGGTCCAATTTATTGGTTAAATAGAATGAACTGTGTATTTATGCTAAACTGAATTGTTTAAAATAGAACTGTTTTTGACATTGAACCAGTGTACTTATGTTAAATTGAATTGTTTGAAATAGAACTTTTTTGTCAAAAGCCAAAACCTATACTTACACAAAACGGAATTGTTTGGAATAGAACTATTTATATGTATAAAGATGGATTTGGCATTAATTACCTACAAAGGTTGTTGTAGCATAAAACCAAACCAAACCATAACTATTGATCTATTTGGTTAGTAATTGATCAACTTATAAAATCCATGATTTTCTCAAAGCAACTCGAGCGCCAGGCAGGCCAATGTCTCATAAACCAATATGATATATCAGTAAGGCCATAGAAGATGGAGAAGAAAAAAAATTACATTAAAACTGTCACGTGTCTGTCTGTTAGATTGGATTCGATTTGGGAAACTAAGAAGATTTTCTCTGCAATCTTTAATGCCGCAACCAAATCCATAATCGAACCTCAGCGAAAGAACATAAACGATTCTTCAAAAATTTGGTCACTTTGACGTTAATTCTACACAGGAAAATTCCCGCTTTTTTCTCACCAAATTGCCAACAGAGTTTCTAGTATTTTCCCGCGTCTGTTGCTCGCCAATTTTTCGCGCCATGACAATGACTCCTGATAGAACGATCGTCAGGGTATTATTATGAACTGTCAATACTGATTTGATTATGTTCGACAAACCTGTCGGATTGTGAGGCACTCAGATTATTCGATTTGAAATTGCGTCACGTTATATAGCGGAGAATGTCAAAGAAATGAAGTTAGACATTTTATCGAACGGTAAGCCGCGACGAGACGGAAAATACAAAGTGTTCGAATCAAATTGCTATCACCTCGGTCGGTGCGCGTGGGTCACTGCTGGCCACGGCTCGGGTTTTCTTTTTATGAAGTTCTTCAGGTCTGGATTACTTCCCTGAGATTAGGTTTTTATGTAGAAATTAAATAGTGCTATAGAAAGAAAGCGAAATGCAAATTGTTGAAAATAGAATTGATGACGGTGTAACCTAAGGGCCAAGGGATTTCGGTTCATGCCTTTGATTTTAGTTAGGCTGAGAAACTTTCGGCTCAGCACATGGGTTAGCAATGTGCAATATTGAGGCAGGTGTTAACGCGGGCTCGCGCAGGCGGATGGAGGTGTCACTCAGATGTCACAATAGTCCGAGACGAAACGGGTGACGGAGTGCAAGTGACGTCACGCACCGGAAGTGCGCAGGGGTTTGTGGAGAATTGAAAGTTAGAGTTGAATACTAGACGCCAAACGAGGAGGATCGACTTTTGGAGCTCGCAGACGCGAGGCGAACTTGCGCCTTATGGGGGGCCGCTCGAGATGGGGGCCAAATGAATAAGACAGCATAGAAGATTGTGTCTCTCCTCCTTATGTCGAAACCTTTAACTCAAAGTTAATAAAAAGGTGTCGTACCTGAACAAGAAGTCGTTACGTGTTTTCGAATTTCGAGATTCCTATGTTCTTTATAGGTTCTAGCGTTATGAACAATTATATGTCTATTTCGCACGTGGCGTTAATTGTGGCTATAGTACAACGGTGAAGAAACGGAATTTATTTAGGAAAAAGATTGAAAGTAATCTTAAAGAATACAGTAAATGAAAGAAGGAAGGAAAAAAAGAAGAAAAGGAAGAAAGGTTAAAAGGAATAAGGAAGTAAAGAGAGAAAGAAAGAAGGAAGGAAAGAGTTAGGGAGTAAAGAGAGGAAGGAAGGAATGATTAATTAAAGAAGAAAAGAAGGAAGATAGATAGATAGATAGATAGAAAGGAGTAAGGAAGCAAACAGGATAAGATGTAAAGAAGAAAGGAAGGATGGAAGGAAGGAAAGAAACAAAGAAGAAATGAAGGAAGGATTAATCAAAGAAGGAAGGAAGACAGGATCATTAAATAAGTTTGCAGACTTTTTTCGTATGGGCACTTTTATTGATAGTACACACATGAAACTCTAGTCCCCTTCGAAGTAGTCTCCTCAGGCTGGAATGCACTTCTTGTACCGTTCCAACTACTTCTGCAAGGCCCCATGGAAGTCATCTTGTGTGAGCGTGTCAATGACTTTCGTCACAGCCTCTTTCATCTCCTCAATTGTCTCATAACGACAGCTTCTGAGATTAGGGAATAAGCAAAAGTTACAGGGACCAAGGTTTGGACTATAGGGAGGGTGAGGAACTGTCTTGATGCCCATCTTGGTCAAATAGTCTGTGACAAGGATGGAGTTGTGGACTGGTGCATTGTCCTGGTGGAAATGCCACTGACCCGATTTGAAGAGTGCTGGTCTCTTCCCTAGGAATCTCTTCCTGAACTCCCTTAAAACCTCAACATAGTAACCCTAACCCTAACCCTTTGGCCAATCAACTCTGGCGTATTGACTTCCTTACTCCTCCCACACCTCTTATCATCCCTCACACTGCCTGCCTTCCTTGAATCGCTTATGCCACTCAAAAACTGATGCTGGATTCATGAAAGATGGTCCAAAAGCAGCCAGAAGCCTTCCATACATTTCTGTGGCATTTTTCCAAGTTTAAAACAGAATTTTATAGCATATCGTTCTTCTAAAGTGTCCTCACGTCCAGATTGCATTTTTGAAATCCACCAGCTATGACAATCAGACTTTAGTTGGGTGTATTCCAATTGCTGCTGTAGCTGTTCATTTGAAGCTGAAATCATAAAAATTAGTAAGTCATCTCATAAGATGTATAGCAATAACATACTGAATTTTCAAGAGTCTACGACAATTTTAAATGCCAGTACAAAAAGGTCTGGAAACTTAAAAAGTAAAAAGGAGTAAGAAAGCAAAGAATAAAAGGAAAGAAGGAAAGAAGAAGGAAGGAAGGAAGGAAGGAAGGAAGGATTAAATAAAGAAAGAAGACAGAAAGGTTGAAAGGAGTAAATAAGGTAAGGATGTTTATTTTGTGAAAGAAGGAAAAAACGACCAAAAAAGGAATGTAGTAAAAATAAGTTGGAAGGAAGGAAGGAAGGATTAACTAATGAACGAAGAAAGAAAGAAAGAAAGAAAGAAAGAAAGAAAGACAGAGAGGGGTGTTAATAAGTAAAGAAGGGAGGAAAGTCTAATAAGAGAATGAAGGAAAGAAAGAAGGAAGGATTACTTAAAGAAGGAACCAAGATAGAAAAGAATAAGGAAGTAAAGAAGGATGAAAGATCTAACAAAAGAGTGAAGAAATGAAGGAAGAAAAGAAAGTAGGAAGGAAATAAAAAAATGAAGGAAAGAGAGATTACTTAACGGATGGAAAGAAGGATATCAATTTAAAAAAAAGAAAGAGCTAGTAGAATGGAGTAAGAAAGAAAGAAAGGAAAAAAAGGAAGAAATATTGATTAGAGAAATAATGAAAGAAGGTAAGAATGAATGATTAACTAAAGAAAGAAAGAAAGAAAGAAGGAAGGAAAGAAGGATTAATTAAAGAAGGAGAGAAAGTTTAATTTCAAAAAAAAAGGAAAGCAGGATCAAGTAAGGAAATAGATAAGAAATGGTTAATTAGAGCCTGAAGGAAGAAAGAAAAAAGAAAGAAAAAAGGGAGCATTAATTAAAGAAGGAAGAAAGAAAAAAGAAAGAAAAAAGGGAGCATTAATTAAAGAAGGAAGAAAGAAAAAAGAAAGACAAAAGGGAGCATTAATTAAAGAAGGAAGAAAGAAAAAAGAAAGAAAAAAGGGAGCATTAATTAAAGAAGGAAGAAAGAAAAAAGAAAGAAAAAAAGGGAGCATTAATTAAAGAAGGAAGAAAGAAAAAAGAAAGAAAAAAGGGAGCATTAATTAAAGAAGGAAGAAAGTAACAAGAAAGTAAAGAAGTAAGAAGTAGAGTAAGAAATGACAGAGAAGAGAATCATTTTTAGCCTTTAAAAGGCAACTAGTCAAGGAGAAGGAAAAAACTGTTAATTTAAAACATGATGAAGTAAGGCTGACAACTCCACTCCTCCAAAAACCCTACCAGGTACACAATCACAGCTTCCTCACAGGCATAGGCGCTACAACAGCCCTATGCTCACTAACAGCGCAGAACGTTTATATTTCAACAGATTTTGTCAGGAAATGTTCTACAGTTAAAGTAAAGCAAAGGCTCTCAATCTATGGCCCTTTACCCAACTTTTAGAATTTTCGGTTCGTCTTTTTATGCTGACTATGAAGAAATACCATTAAAACTTCAGATAGAACTCATTGAACACCAATGTTTAGATTTGAAGTCCAAGTTTTTGGCTTGATAGCTCCTCGATTTTTATAAGAACCAAGTGAATCCCTGTATCGTAGTGGCTAATGTGCTCGACTGCGACATCATAGTAAAAAGGTTCGAAATCTATTCACGCTATTATGTTTGCTTGCGGACTAATATCCTTAGGATAGATACGAAACCCAAATCCTGCCAGCAATGGGTCAGATAGTATAACTTCTATAGGGATGGTTTTGGCATTAAATAACCCATGAAGTTTGATAGCCATTAAAAACATAAAAACCAAATCAAACTATAAGAAGCACGTGCGTTTATCTGGACGATTCCTCAACCTTATCACCCTCCCCCCCAGCTAGTAGTGAGCATGTTTGGCACTCCATACCGGTGTGAACAATTATTCTCCAAAATGAAGCATGTCAAGAGTATACTGCTGAGGCAACAATCAAATCATCTGTCGTCTGATTGGATTCTTCTGTCAACCGATTCATTTTACCCTAACATTGCATGTTTTTATCATATTTACCCAACCCCTCCACTCGCACAGGATATGACACGAGGTCAATTTTAAAGCGGAGTTTAACAGGTTTGAGTTCAGAGTTTTCCTTCGCCTAGACTAGTTGCCTCACCAAGGCTGAAGAACCTAGTCTGCCCTACTATTTATCCATAGCTGGAGGGAGAATCATCATCATATCGCGCTGGTAGCACGGATATCCCCGACCCTCTCTCGCCACTCCTCCCTATCGTTCATCGCCCTTGGTAGGTCTTCAGGACAACATCCTGTATCCTCACATAGCTGCTGAATGTACGTTCGAGCTGGTCGTCCTGCTTTTGCGCGGCCATGTGTGGGGATCCATAAGAGTACATCTCTTATGAGTTCATCTCTGCTTCTCCAGCAGTGTCCTGCATGTCTGGTTCGTCTAACTTAAATAGTTTTCGTGATAGGGGGCAGGTGGCCGTACAGTTGGTGTCTTGTGGGGTGTTGCTGCCAGGACTTGTTCAGGATTGCACGCAGCATTCTTGTGTAATTGCCATCTAGCTTCTTCTCCAGTCGTTTTGTTAGCGTCCATGTAGTGCATCCATATAGCAGTATCGATGTGAACGCTGCCTGGAAGAAACTGCGTTTCATTTTATCGGTTAGGTCTGATTTCCATATAATCGATAGCCTATTGATAGCTGTCCATGCTTTCGTTAACCTCATTTCGATGTTCTTTGCTTGCTGCTGCTCGTTCCAAACTATGCAGAAGTGTTTCGGCTTGGTCAGGTGTATTTGCCAGTATCGCTATGTCATCGGCATAGTCGGCATCGGTAATTGTTGTTGCGGGGTATCTTCTGCTTCTTTTCTTCGTCAGTTCGAAGCCATTCTCTTTGATTTTGTCAATCGATGTTCTAAGTACGTAGTCTAGACAAATGATAAAGAGGTACGGGGCCAGCGTGTCCCCTTGTAGTACTCCTGCTACAATGTCAAAGTATTCTGTGTCTCCATCCGGTGATCGTACTTTTACTTTAGTGTTTCTATAGAGAATCGTTATTGCCGCTACGGTTTCTTTAGGTATGCCGTACGCTAGTAGGATTTGTTCCATCTTTCCTCTGTGAATGGAGTCGAAAGCCTTGGTAAAGTCGACAAATATTAATGTCGCTTGTAGGTTCTTTGCCCGTACACCTTCAAGGATTCTGCGGATGGTTAATATCTGTGAGGTCGTGGATCTATTTCTTCGGAAGCCATTTTGTTTTTTTCTAAGTATGTTGTCGATTTTGGGTTCTATTCGGTTTCGTAGTAGGGCATAGTAGATTTTGGCAGCTATGGATGTAAGTGTTATGCCTCGGTAGTTTTTGGCTAATCCGAGGTCCCCCTTTTTAGGGAAGGGGAGTATGCATCCCTTCATCCATCTATCTATCGGATTTTGATTGTATACTGCGTTGCAGTGTCGGAGCAGTATGTAGTCGAATTGTCTGGTCTTCCATACTTCCGGGGGAATTTCGTCCAGTCCTGCAGCTTTCCTATTTTTAATTTTTCTGAGAACCGAGTCGAGTTTTTCTTGTGTGAACGGTCCTAGTTTAATGTCTAATTGTTTGCTAATTATTCTAGTGATTGGTTCATGCGTTATTTTTGGTGGGTTTCCAAGTAAGTTTTCGAAGTGCTGTTTCCACAGTTTTATTCTTTCTTGTTGGTTTGCTGCTTTCAGTTTTGCTTTAGCTGTGTTCTTTTTTCTGCTCACTTCGTTTATTGTTTGCCAGGCTATTCTAGATTGTCTATCTTCCACCGAGTCTCTAATCTTATCTATCTGATTTTGAATGTATTCTGTCTGTTCCTTTATATATATGCCTGCTAATTGATATTGTGCTGTTTTTAGTTTTAAGGCATTTGTGTTTGTTGGGTTTTTTCGATAGTTTTTGGAGGCTGTTTTCACTAGTGCACGTTTTTCTCTCACCGCTAAAGTTTCCCATGGGACTCTATATTTAGTTTTAATTTTTGTTGGAATGTATTTTGCTGCTGCCTCGAGGTGTGCATTGACAAAATTTTCGTATTCGTCGTTTGGTGTACTTTTTTCCGTCTTTTCTTGTAGTGTTTCGAATCTGTTTCTTAATTCTAATACGTATTTATCTCTTACATCTTTGTTGTGTAATAGGGCCCAGTCATAGTGTTTGGTGGTCGCTGTTCGTTTGTCGTTTTTTCGTAGGCTTAACCGTATTTTCGCCGTGACTATTCGGTGATCGGTGGACACACCCTCAAAAGAGGAGTATGCCTCGCAATTCAGTGCACTATTTTTCCATTTCTTGTTTATGAGGACGTAGTCTATCTGAGCTTTAGTATTGTTTGCGTACGTGTATGTCCATAGTTTGCCCTCTCTTTTTTGGTAGTTTGTATTGAGGCATGCTAATCTATTTTCTATCATGAAATCTGTTAGATGTTGCCCATTCCTATTTGACGTGTTGTGGAGGCTGTATTTGTTGTTTCCGTTTTTCCCGATTTGGGCATTCATGTCTCCGCATTGGACAAACATGTTGTGTTTAGGGATGCTACGCACTAATGAGGATAACTCATCGTAGAAGGTGACTAGTTCAGTTTCTTCACTAACATTGGTGGGGCTGTAGCATGAGATTATTGTTGCTCTGGGGTTTCCGTTAAATGTAGCTGCCATCATTCTAGGTTGTATTTTCTCAACGCTATTAAGCGTTTTTAATGCTCTAGGTCCTATAAGTAATCCTACCCCTCCTACTGCGGCGTTGACAGAGTTTTTCCATGCGGATATAGTGGCGAGCGACCAGCCATAGCCAGTTTCGTGATATTTGATATCTTCTGTGTGCGTGTATCTGTGTTCTTGTATGCATATTATGTCTATCTTATGTTCTTCGGCCGATGCGATTAGCTCTGGGAGTTGTCCTATTCTATTTAAGGTTCTTACGTTAAATGTGGCTATTTGTAGTGTTTGCTTGCATTTTAGTAGTTTTGTTTGTTTGAGCTCTGTAGCTGATTTTTCGAACACTGAGGCCAGGGCTCCAACCTCAGCAGGACGCGCCCCTTTTTTACCCGCGCGAAGAGCGATGCGGTTTGTGTATGTGGTTTGAGTGTGGGTCATGGTTATCTTTCGATGGCTGTTTTATTCTCTTCTATAGAAGCCACTCTTATAGAGGAGCAGCAGTAGTTCCCCGATCGAACTAACGATCCTGAGCGTAAAGTTGTCAAACTCACGTCCAGGACCCGTTTAGGTATTGAGTTTGGTCGTCCATGGGTTTATTCAAATACCTTTACGTACATCATGCTGCTTCCCATGTGTACGCAAAAAAAAGGGGGGTGTAATTTTGGTTTAAGTTTTCTTAAGTTTTAAAAGTCCAAGATTAAGGTACTTTCGTATGACTTTCACTGGTACTGACTTTTGCTGTATTGGGACTTTTCCTAGGCTTTATTTATTTATCTTTATTTTTTTTACTACAGTTGGGAACCTAGCAGGCTTCAGGAATTATAGAGCTTGAAAAGAAAAAAAATTTTTTTTTCCTCCTTTCTTTCTCTCTGGGGGGGGGGGCTGTGGTAGCATTAGGTGTTTTAGGCTTTTTCTTTTTAACTACTGTTAGGGCTTTCTTTACGAATTTTTAAATTATATTATAGAAGAGATTCAAAAACATTCTGCCTTGTTCGCTGACATTTGGAAAGACTAACATCAATTTGGCTTTATAGTAGAGTAAGCGTGTCTTTACATTTAAAACGCATAGTTTAAGCATTATTTCACAAACAAAATACAGCATAACATTTTGTAAAATTCAGCATTTTAAATTGATAGGACTTAAAGACATACTGACCAATATTGATACATTTCTTCCAGTTGGCTCCTGAGTTCAAATGCTTCTTCTTCGTTTTGACTTTTATTTACTACTGAAATTTTAGGTAGCTTTGGAGGCGGTCTACTGGGGGGGGGGGGATTCATTTCATTTTTTTTTTTTTGAATAATTGGATTCATACCTTTCCCAAGGGTATTAGTGCTATGTGAAATGCAACCAGTCTCGTCCAGGATTTGAACTCGTGTCGCCATGTCCATTTCCTGCGACGATAACCATTACACCACGGGCACCTCCACATATTGCATGTTTTTATGATTGCAAACAACATCAGATGTCTCATTGATAAATAATGATTGTTACCTTGGGAATTTAACTGTTTTTTATTGTCGTTATAAGATCCCGTCCACGAGCCCTCCTAATTGATTGATTGATTGATTGATTTTTACGGCTTGTCAACCTGTCGAGAGTTGTTTTATGCCAAGAGGTTTGGGATATGCATTTATTGTACGTTCATATTGCCATTATTTCTGTGGGTTTTTTTTTGCATACGATCCTTTCAAATGAAAATGATATTTAAGCAGATTTTTACAATGATTTGCTTAGTTTCTCATAAGAACAGTATTTACAAAAAACTGTAGGATTAGTTGATTTTAACGGACGTCCAACCGTCTTGGGGTATTTTATGGCTAGAGATTAGGTAATTGGCGTCATTGTACGTTTATATTTATATTCGGTGTAATTATTTTATATGAGATTTTCGCGCACAGTTTTATGACGTCAAATATTCCAATCTAATACAAATAATTTGCTCACATTTGTATGGCTTTTAAGTATTCCTATCTTTTATAATGTTCGAAACTAATTCTCGTCGCCACTTTTGTAATGTTCCCTGGGGGTGGGGTAATTTTGTCCGATACTTAAAAATCTCTTCACTCTCGTACAACTGCCGAATACTGTGTATAGAATGCTAAACAATACTAACTCGCAATATTACATTTTACATATATTTTGCATACGTACGTGTCGGTATTTGTCTTCCGTCCCACCAACGGAACGTGTATGGCACAAGGCCTTTTTTGGTGGGTCCGGGCGCAAGTCCGTAGCCCAGACACGCCTGGCATTCCCAAAAAGGCCTCGTCGGCATTCACCTTAAGAGGGGGCGCCTAAGGTGCCAGGCGATGAACCTAGCCCCCAAGGAGGGTTAGAGCCTGGGGGGACGGCCCTCTGAGGCTCGAGGATGCCGGTCAAGGCAAACCTCGACCCACTGTCAGCCGAGCCAGAACACACCCGACCAGATCTGTGTACCGGCCGACCGCGGCGTGTCTCAGCCCAGCGACGGTGCATAAACCCATACCTCTCTGGTCGTCACATTGACTGACCCTTTTATATATCCACTATTTCTCGTCACGTGAACTCCTGTAGCACATTCTATTTCAACATTATATTTGTTGGCTAGAGATCAGTGTTCAAATCACGCGTGTTGCTATCGGCACATTCTTCTACATAATACTATTTAATACTGATAATCATATTGTTTCGAGTAATTATTTCTATTTAATAAGTCATTTATTTGCACACAATTTCAAGAAACTAATAATAATCCTGAGCTCCTTTATCTCCCCAGCTATTGGTTGTATAGTAATACTATTGTTCTTTTACAAGGATGGCTTTGACGTTAGATAACTAACATAGATAAAGAAAGAAAGAAGGACTAATTAGAGAGGGGAGGAAGGAAAGAGGTAAAAATGAAGAAAAGAAGGAAGGAAATATTAATTAAGTAAGGAAGGAAAGGAGAAAAGAGTAAGGAAGTTCCAGAAGAGAGAACGGAATTGATTAGGAAAGAAGCTCGTAAGGAAGAAAGGAAAGAACGAAGGAAGAAAGGAAAGATTTACTAAAGAAAGGAGGAAAAAAAAGTAAAAAGGGGCAGAGAAGGAAAAGAAGGTAAAAGTGATATTATTTTTAAAAAAAGAGGGAAGGAAAGAAGGAAAGAAAGAAGAAAGGAAGGAAAGATGGTAGGAAGAAAAGGAAGAAGGAAAAAAGGAGAGAGAGAGAGAGGAAAGAACGAAGGAAGAAGAGAAGGAAGGAAGGAAAAAAGGAAGGAAAGAAAGAAAGAAGGAAAGGAAGAAGGAAGGAAAGAGGAGAAGAAGAAAAAGAGGAAGGAAGAGAGGAAGGAAGGAAGAAAAAAAAGGATTAATTAATAGAAGAAGAAAGTTGGGAAAGAAATAGATGAAAATAAAACGATCTTTTTTAAAAGAAGGAAAGATCGAAAACAAATTTTTTAAAAGCACCAAAGTAATAAGATATAACAAGAATATAAGAGGAAAATGAAAAAAAAAAAGAATCGTAAGAAGGAAGAACAAAGAAAGAAATTTGAAAAAATGCAAAGCCAAACAGTCACAAAGCAGCGAAAAGGAACGAGATTAAGATTCTCACACAACGGCAATTCAGGGTAAAATTGTGCGCATGCTCAGTTGAATGGATCGATCTTTTTTCCGCTGGAAATGACTGATTGTTTGCGCGCAGAATTTCACTTGGCGCCAAACAGACTGTAAGAGAAATTGTCACCACTGGAATCAGTGTTCTCTTTTCTTTTTTTTTTTTTTTGTTGTGCTTTTAATCTTATCTTGTTAGAATTAAGCTAGTTGGATTGTGTTTTAACGGCTTAGAAAAAGAATTTAACTGAACAAAAGCCGCTCATTGCCTTCAGTTTTATCTGACCAATGGAAAGAAATATGAAATATGGCGCGAATAATTACGTAGATATTTATAAACCCGATTGAATTACGTGTAATATCAGTAATCGCGCGAAAAGAAATGTTTTAATTGATATGTAATAAAATGCTGAGCAAATTATACGAAAATGTTTCAAATTGCACAGGGATTAAAATTATATTTAGACAAAAAATAAAAGTTCTTTTGAAATAAACAAAGATGCCACATGCAGCGATACCTTCTCTGGAAGTAATGTGATCATATTGCCAATGAATAAACATCTTCGCCACAGAGGCTGATCAGCATAAGCAGCCAGGCACTGGTGGTTTTCGAACAAATTTCTTTTCTTACCTCGGTTAAAGTATGTAGTGTCCTAGGTCATCAAAGATCCTCCTGACTCTGTCAGATTGGTCCTAAGAGTGATGGCCTTTGATTTAAGCCCCATGAGATCGCCAGGCTGTGGATCGTCAACTGCTTAAGTACCAGTCACCTTCAAACAGATCTTTTTGTACATTTTCTTTTTTTAAGTCGAGGAATTATATTTTTAATTGAATTACCATGACGAGAAAATCCAGCAAACACTTGTACGTGACATACGGAATCACTGGACGGCTGTTTCGTCCTTATTAGGTCACATCAACTGTGTATATCATGATCTCCCCTACTTGAGATCGAACCAGTGACCACCGAATGCAGAGCCGAAACTCTACCATTGATTACTTGTCCACATCACACATAAGCGACCTCAAATTGACTAGTCATGGTAAGTGCGCGGCTAATTAACCAGAGCCAGTGGTTCAGTGGTAGAGTTTCGGCTTTGCATTCTGTTGTCACTGGTTCGATCACGGTATACACTGCTGATGAGACCTGATAAGGTTGAAACAGCTGTCCAGTAGTTCCATATGTTGCCTGCAAGCGTTTGCTGGATTTTCTAGTCATTGTAATTCAATTTAGAATATGTAATTCCTCTCAATAAAAAGATGTATTTCTATATCTTTGCCTATGAGGTTATGATTACGCAGATACGTATCCCCAGTCCTCTTGGGAAGATGTAGCCCTGGAAGACGTTGTGTGCTCTGTAAGAGTACGGATGTAATTTACAAGAAACATCAGGTCAATTGGCCGCGTATTTACCATGACTAGTTAATTTGACGTCGCTTGTGTGTGATGTGGACAAATAGCTCAATGGTAGAGTTTTGTGGTAACTGCTTCGATCTCAGGTGGGGGAGATCACGGTATACACTGCTGATGAGATCTAATAAGGTCGAAACAGTCGTCCAGTGGTCCTGTAAATGGCGCGCAAGTGTTTGCCGGGTGTTCTGGTCATGGTAATTCTATCTATAAGTTTTTTTTTTCTACAGATTTTTATTGAAACTTTTTGTATTCGAAATCCTTTAACTGATTCCTGACTCAGCTGGATTTTATACTTGAAAAATTTCGTGATATTGCTCTGCATTTTCGCGCATTAAATACGATATTTTATGGATTAAAAACAGTTTTATTGTTGGATTTTCATCGTAATCGTGTGTGTGTATGTGTTAGGCTATCTGTTTTTATGTCATATAAACCTTTGTGGGTTATTTAATGACAAATCCTGTTGTAATATGATTAAGGACTCTAGTTGATTGTTTTAGTCGTAAGTTGTTTCTTAGTTAGATTTGAGATCAACCAGACGACAGTGAAAAAAAGAAGGGACATATATGAGAAAGAGATTCGAGGCAGAGAGAAAGAGAGAGATAGAGAGAGATATTCTAGGCAGAGAGAGAGAGAGAGAGAGAGAGAGAGATTCGAGGTACAGAGAGAGAGAGAGAGAGAAAGAGATATATTCGACGCAGAGAGATATTCGATGCTGACAGAGAGAGAAAGAGAGAGAGAGAGAGAGAGAGAGAGAGAGTTCCGAGGCAGAGCGTGTGTGAGAGAGAGAAAGAGAGAGATTCAAGGCAGGGAGAGAGAGAGAGAGAGGGATAGATTGGAGGCAGAGAGAGAAAGAGAAAGAGAGAGAAAGAAAGAGAGAGAGACATTTGAGAGAGAGAGAGACATTTGAGAGAGAGAGAGAGAGAGAGAGAGAGAGAGAGAGAGAGAGAGAGAGAGAGAGAGAGACAGCGAGTGAGGCACGATGATAAGGGAGAAACGAATAGGAAAGTGAACGGTAGTTCCCTGAAAACCAGATCACGATAGAGCAGAACTCATATTAAAAATATATCAGCAGCTAATTGGCTGACGGCTGTGATTGGCTGAAGGAAACGGAAATGGAAAAGCTGTGAGAGGGGACGAAGGATAGAAAACAGAAAAAAGTTAGTTGGACACGAGACGCTATAATGTGAAGACGGACCGAAAATTTATACACACATTTTAGCAGAGCTCCGCGAAGGGGTCTCACACCCACCGCAAAAATGCAAAGACAGGATCCCGAGTAGTTACTTCCGAGAACTACTACAAAAAACGAGAAATATAATACCAAGGTGTGTGTCTACCTCAATCGCTCTGCGACGATTTATTTTTCTATCTAAAGCGGTTGACTCAGTTTTCATACTCTGCTTCTCTCTTTTCGACGACTACAAATGAGAGGTAGTAGCGAATAAACTTTATATCAAATGAACCTACAGACAGTGTCTGCGTGTCAGTCATTTTTCTCACGGCGAGGTTACAATGGGGGTCCGACTGAAACTTAAAGCGTAGGGTTACACTCATAGACCTGTTAGAAGCGTGATGGTACAAATCTCTACGAAGTGCCGAAGCGTTACAAATGGCTATTGGGTATCGTAGTGCTACAAGCGTCTATTTGGTGTCGTAGCATTACACTGTTTACTCTCACACACGCACTGAGACACGCATGTATATATATATATATATATATATATATATAATTTATCAGCGATTAGTTTGTAGGTAAATTTATTTTTAAACGAGTTAGAGCTCATTTGTTTGCACATGGTTAAATGGTGTCATGTATTGCTATTTAACACGAATAATTCTATTTGATATTAATCATTTGTTTGCCCACACTTAAATGGTTACAGGTATTCTTATTCAATATTAATAATTCTATCTATTATTAATCATTTGTTTGTACACAGTTAAATGGTTTCCAGTATTGCTAACACTAATAATTCTATTTATTGTTTGTCAATGGTCCGAGAGACCAGGGTTCAATTTCTGGCTTAACTCTCAGCATTATAAGGTAAGGATCAAGAGTAAAGTGTAGCAATCTAGGGAATTGAGTTGCGCCCTCCCCTACTCCTTAGTGTAGTAGCTATTGAAAAGGAAACTCTTGGGTCACCCTCGACTAAGGTCGCCAATTTTATTTACTATTAATCATTTGTTTGAATACAGTTAGATGGTTTCAAGTATTGCTAACACGAATAATTCTATTCAATATTAATCATTTGTTCGTACATAGTAAAATGGTTTCAAGTATTCCTATCAAACACTAATAATCCTCTTTGATATTAATCATTTGTTTGTATACAGTTAGATAGTTTCAAGGATTAATATCTAAACGTGTTGTACTATAGTTCAGGCCTGCTCACAGCGGAAATGAGACTCAGAACTGGAGGCCTTTCAAAAAAAATGTTTGACTTTTAGAAATGTTGGAAGAAAATTAAGCATTTTTTCAACATTTTCTCTTCTCTATGTGGATAATAGAAAGTGTTGAAAGTTAAATAAAAGAAATTATCTTTTTGTTGTGGACACTGTTAAGTATTAAACAAAACAAATTGCGAGTCAAGTTTTCTTGTAAAATATATGATCCACATAATATTAAAAATGAAAGCTTCACACAATTTACATTTCTCATCGAACACTTTTTTCAATCTACCCCAGGGATTAATTAAGGTGTAATTGTTGCGTTCTGGTTTGTGAACGATTGTAATATCAAATAAAGGACAAACCACGATATGAGAGGAAATAGAGATATATTCTCAGGAAAAAGTATATACAATAGAGAAACTATTAGTAGACAGGAACATAGGATTAGTGAATACAGAATAAAGATATAGTCCAACGATAGTATTGGCTTCCGTTATTACGGTAGCAAGTAAGGTGATCTAGTGCGATCTCCAGTCTCCAACGCTCTAATACTATTCCTTTAAGAAGCTGCTCTTCACCTTCTAGTCTGCCCTGGTATTAGTAGCTACTGCTATATATGTCAGATGGACTAGTTCATTGTGTGGAAAAAGGTGGGTGTTACCCAACAGTAATATTAAAATTTCCTTTAAAACTACCGGGTTTAACAAGCAGTGTCTGAAAAAGGTCGAAGGCTATCAGCTGAAATGTGTATATAACGATCTGTTGTATATTAACACTTGACCGAGCCGTCAATCAGTGTAATGTGTAAATAAGCGGAAGAAGAAGTGGAAGCAAGTGGACGTTATGAAAGAATATAGGCAGGTGCTGGCGGCAGTTGAGTCAGTTGGTGACAGGAAGGCCACAGTGAGGGCTAGCTTACAGACTGAGGGCTGTGTTCCTCAGCGACTCGCGGTTGAGCAATGCCTGCAAAGATGCAGAAGAAGTGCTGCTATGGTCAAGAGAAGAAGTTATGTCAATATAGTAGTCTGTCTCTGTCTCCACTCATCTCTCACACACCACAGAAACATCAAGAATAAATGTGAGAGATACATATTTTAAAAACAAGTGTGTTCGCTCGTTCATTGAAGTTCCTAAATTATGTTTGATTATATCAATATTTGTATATGTATACGCGTAGTATACAACAGATCAATCATCTCAGAAATAAAAGACATAAAATAAAATCATTTAAAACCTTTAAAGCCGGTTTTCTGATCTTAGTGTATAATATTTGCAAACATTTTCAAAAATACGCAGTCCCTTCAATAGGTCTCCAGACTTTTTTGTACGGGCAATTAAAATTGTCATAGACTCCTGAAAATTCACTATGTCATTGCTATACATCTTATGAGATGACTGACCAATTTTTATGATTTCAGCTTCAAATGAACAGCTACAGCAGCATTTGGAATACACCCTACTAAAGCCTGATTGTCATAGCTGGTGAATTTCAAAAATGCAATCTAGACGTGAGGACACTTTAGAAGAACGATATGTAATAAAATTCTGTTTTAAACTTGGAAAAATGCCACAGAAACGTATGGAATGCTGCAGACTACTCTTTGACCATCTTGCATGAATCAAGCTTGAGTTTCTGTGTGGCATAAGAGATTCAAGGAAGGCAGGAAGTCTGTGAGGGATGATGAGAGGTGTGGTAGTAGTAAGGAAGTCAATAGACCAGAGTTGATTGGCCAAAGGGTTAGGGTTAGGGTTACTATGTTGAGGTTTTAAGGGAGTTCAGCAAGAGATTCCATTGGAAGAGGCCAGCACTCTTCAAAAAGAGTCAGTGGCATTTCCACCAGGACAATGCACCAGTCCACAACTCCATCCTTGTCACAGACTATTTGACTAAGATGGGCATCAAGACAGTTCCTCACCCTCCCTATAGACCAGACCTTGCTCCCTGTGACTTTTGGTTATTCCCTAAGCTCAAAGGCTGTCGTTATGAGACAACTGAAGAGATGAAAGAGGCTGTGACGAAGGTCATTGACACGCTCACACAAGAGGACTTCCATGGGGCCTTTCAGAAGTTGTTGGAACGGTACAACAAGTGCATTGCAGCCGAAGGAGACTACTTCGAAGGGGACTAGAGTTTCATCAATAAAAGTACCCATATGAACAAAAGTCTGGAAACTTATTTAATGATCCTCGTATATTTGTTGGAATGTGGGTATGATATCTCTTTATGTTGTCAAATGAAACTCAGAAATGAGCATAAAAATATTTCTAAATGTTTTAAAACACACCTTTTTATCTATTGCATGGAAAAAGGCAGAAACAAAAAAATATCCATTGGTGAGTGTGGTCAGAAGGAACCTTTAGTTTTTCATGGCTGATTGAATATTTTCTATACAATTCATAATAAAAATGGGTTTCATATTTACTGGGTTGATTATAATTTCTTGTAATATATCCAGCTATATACACAAGAGCAATTTTTCTTTCATCAGGAAGAAATGGTTATAAATTTTCCAGATTTTCAAATATTTTTGAACGTTCCTCACAAAGTTTATTATCACAAAGTGAACAATGGCGACCCAGCTTAACATCAAAAGCATCAATATTTAAATTTTGAGCAAAAAGTAAAAAAAAAAAAAAAAAATGTATATGTCTGCTTAAAATTCAGCATTTCAGTACACTGTTGGACATTTATAAAATGGGTGCCACCTGATCCTTGACGAAGTTTACGAAATTCTTTTTCTAATGGTTCAATTGTAAATTGCCCAAGTAAAACATTTATGGCTGGTAGCTGAAAGGTATTGGCATAGACTAAAAATTCCATAGCAAGTATGGTGTATGGTAGTAGCAGTGTGTTTGGATAATTGTCTTCTACGATTACATTTACTGTCAGCCATATTTAGAGCCGTTTCAACCTAACTCAATGATAAAATCAAGTTGGCTGTCATTCGGAGATCTGATTTTAGCTTGTAAAGGGTCATTGTTCAGTTTGTCAATTTGAAGGGTCTTAACATTTAGAATTTTCCGCAATGTCAAAATCTAGATTATGAAGATGCCAGATTTAAGATGATATAACTGTTTAAGCTGTACCAATTTTGTAATTCTAAAACTAGTTACATTACCACTAAAGATTAGTTCTCTCTTTTCTATTATCCACAAATTGTAAATACTTCTGAACCGATGAATATAATCAAAAAGTAAATGTTTATTATCTTCAGTTAACCAAGTTTTTTCATGGAGTGTGGGATATAATTTTAAAAAATCCTAATTTACTCGCTTGTCTTTATATATATATATCCTTTATAATTGCCGGTACAGAGATAATATACTGAACTGTAAACTCACTTCAAATAAAAAGGCTGATGTTAATTTTGAAATTGGAATTTATCATACTTGTCTTTAATTGGAATCATTTTGAGATGAGGCTTTTTTAATCTGAGAATTAATTTTTATTTATTGCGGACTTTTCCCCGTCATCTTGGTAGTTTTTTGTGTTGTTTCTTCTTTCACTACGTTTCGGCCAAATTTCACCTCTGGTCTTCTTCAGGGGATTTACCGCGACCTCGGATAGGAATGCTGAGTCTTGTAACCGTATTCCCAGTAATTACTGCCTTCCATAGTTGTTTTCTATCGCAGGCCAGAGGTGAAATTTGGCCGAAACGTAGTGAAAGAAGAAACAACACAAAAAACTACCAAGATGAGGGGGAAAAGTCCGCAATAAATAAAAATTAATTCTCAGATGGAATTTATCATATAAGACATTTTGGACCCCCATTAAGACATACCGACATTATACCAAGTATTGTTTGAACAAGTAGAGATGGATTATGAACTAGGGGGTGTCCTCGTGGTGTAAGGGTCAAAGCGATGGACTGCGGAATCGTAGTACGCGAGTTCGTACTTCAGTCGTGCTATTACGTTCACTTTCGGGCAAATACCCTTGGAAAAGGTGTAAACCCCCTTATCCTCCAACCTATGGGTTAAATAGTACCACTACTGTTTTTCTTAGAGAATGGCTTTGGCATTAAATAACCTAAAAAGAGTTGATATGCCATTAAACAAAGAACCTAAACCCATCTTCTGGATTATGAACTGACTAAAAGTAGTTTTCCATCATATAATGACATTTTCTTTGTCCACTTGGCTGTGGCGGCTGTAGAATCCACCGGTTGGAATCATTTTGAGATGAGGTATTTTCTTGATATACTCTGCAGAGGGGTAAGACCCCCACCCCCGAGTGTCCTGATATGACACTAAACAATCTGATGGTGAGGTTCCAGTAATGCTGGAGCTTTGGTAAATATAGAGTACCCCTTTATTGCCATCGCTCCCAGGTCCACTCAGGCCCGGCGTGGCAGCACCTAATAAGGGTCCTATCTATGGCTTGAATAGAATAAACGGCATACTTATGCTAAACTGAATTGTTTGACTAAACTGAACAGCTTGAAATAGAAATGTTTTTGACAATTAAACCGTACTTACATTTAGACTGCGTGCTTATGCTAAACTGAATTATTTAAAATTGAACTGTTTTTTGACATTGAAACTGTACTTACACTAAACTGAGTTGTTTAATATAGAACTGTTTTGACATTTAACTATGTGCAAACAAAATATATACTTACACTAAACTGAATTAGCTGAATTAGAACTGCTTGACTAAACTGAATAGCTTTAAAGAGAAATGGTTTTCACAATTAAACTATACTTACATCTAAACTGCGTACTTATCCTAAACTGAATTGTTTGAAATTGAACTATTTTCGAAAAATGGATTTGGCGTTTAATATTCTACCAACCAACCAACCACAACATTTTCTTGATATACTCTTCATCATGGAGAATTATGCATCCTTTTTGATTGGTATTAAGAGTATTAAATATAGATAACAAAGATATTTCTCCTTTAGTTTTGAAACTTTTAAAGCCATCTTTTTACCATTGCTAATGATAGTAATTGAAAATCCAGTCTCAATTTATTTGATAATTTTATGTTACATAGTACTCAAAAGCCATATATTACTACATCTGAGCCGTATTTCATTGCAACCATTTGAGGTGGGGGTCTTGCTGAAAAGTTCTGACTCAAAATATCCTTCTTATAATCAAAAGTCATAGAATTTAAATATCGGATAATTTCTTCCTGATCAAGTGTATTTATAAAGTTTTTGGACTAGCCGCTAATATAACACTTAACTCCATAATGAAAAGGTTGAACCCGCAAATTTTAATAAATTCTCAACATAAAGAGAGAGATACCATCGATTACTTTGTGTTGTAGAGAAGAAGTGATACCCCATTGTATAGAATGGACTAATCTTTTTGAATATGAGCTTTGACGGCGTTGGCTGGTTTGGTTTGGTTTCTTTGTTTAATGGCATGTCAACTCTTTTTAGGTTATCTAATGCCAAAGCCATTCTCCTAGAAGAACATTGGTGGTACTATTTAACCCATAGCTGGGAGGACAAGGGGGTTCATACCTTTCCCAAGGGTATTTGCCCGAAAGTGGACGTAATAGCGCGACTGGAGTACGAACTCGCGTACAACGATTCCACAGTCCATCGCTTTAACCATTACACCACGAGGACACCCCCGATGTTGGCTGGTGTTCTCTCTTTCGAGCGAGACTAGATAGAAATATACATCTGTTAACATATCCTTTTACGTATTGTAAAATAAACCATTTTCATTGTAAGTTACATCATCATCATCATCATGTCGTGTCGCCAGCACGGATATCCCTGATCCTCTCTCGTCATATCTCTCTATCGTTCATCGCCTCTGGCAGGTCTTCAGGGTTACATCCTGTATCCTCACATATCTGCTGAATGTATGTTCGAGCTGGTCATCCTGCTTTTGCCCGGCCATATGTGGGGGTCCATAGGAGTACATCACTTATGAGCTCGTCCCTGCTTCTCCAGCAGTGTCCTGCATGTCTGGTTCGTCTGACTTGGATAGTTTTCGTGGTGGGAGTCAGGTGGCTGTATAGTTGGTGCCTTGTGGGGTGTTGCTGCCTGGACTTGTTCAATATTGCTCGCAGCATTCTCGTGTAATTGCCGTATAGCTTCTTCTCCAGCCGTTTAGTTAGCGTCCAAGTAGTGTATCCATATAGCAGTATCGATACGAACGCTGCCTGGAAGAAACTGCTTTTCATTTTATCGGTCAGGTCTGATTTACATATGATCGATAGCCTATCGATAGCTCTCCATGTCTTCGTTAGCCGCATGTCGATGTCCTTTTCGGTTGATGAGACGCTGCGTCCTAGGTAAGTGAATTTGTCTACTAGTTTAAGAGGAGTTCCGTCTAGTGTGGAGATGTCGCCTGTTTGATTATAGCATATATATTCCGTTTCGTGTGCATTGACATGGAGGCCAATGCCTGCGGCGGCTCGTTCCAAACTATGCAGTAGTGTTTCGGCTTGGTTGGTTGTATTTGCCAGTATCACTATGTCATCGACGTAGTCGGCGTCGGTAATTGTTTTTGCGGGGTACCTTCTGCTTCTTTTCTTTGTCAGCTCGAAGCCGTTTTCTCTGATTTTATCAATTGATGTTCTAAGCACGTAATCTAGACAGATGATAAAGAGGGATGGGGCTAGCGTGTCTCCTTGTAGTACTCCTGCTACAATGTTGAAGTATTCTGTGTCTCTATCTGGTGAACGTACTTTCACTTTGGTATTTCTATAGAGAATCGTTATTGTTGCTACGATTTCTTTAGGTAGGCCGTATGCTAGTAGGATTCGTTCCATCTTTCCTCTGTGAATGGAATCGAAGGCCTTGGTAAAGAGAACAATTAGTAATGTCGCTTGTAGTTTTTTTTTGCCCGTACGCCTTCAAGGATTCTACAGATGGTCAATATTTGTGAGGTCGTGGATCTATTTCTTCGGAAGCCATTTTGGTTTTTACTAAGGATGTTGTCGATTTTAGGTTCTTGGATGCATTTTTCTATGGATTTTTCTGGAATTAAAATTTGAAGGCTTATGTTGTTCACAAATAACCATATTGTTCATAAGATTCAGATTAGGATTTGAAACTGATTTTCTGTCTCTTCTCTCTCTCTCTGAAAACGATAAACATACTTTATTCATCTCACATACAGTTTTGTCTTGCTGGCTTCTATTATTTGTTTTGTGAGCAAAGTCACAACACTTCCGTGGCATTGCTGAAAACTAAGTAATATCTTGAATGATAGATTAAGTTTCCTAAGTACAATTATTTATTTTACTGCTTCAATATAGGGGGAAATTTTCAAGCCAAATTGATTAAACTCTTAATCCTCACTTTTACGTCTCCCCATACGAATAAGGTAAAAACAGAAATTTTAGAGGGTTGCCTTAAACTTAAGAATCAACTTTTGAAATCGATTTTTTTGTGTATTGGTTTTGGGGGTATGTTATTTGCAATGGTACCCAAAATATTACTTGCACAGTTGACTGGGCTGTAGAATACACTGACTGCACCTCCACAGAGGGGTAAGCCCCCCGCCAACGAGTGTCCTGGATACGACACTAAACAATCTGATCGTGTGGTTCCAGTAATGCTTGAGCTTTGGGGAATGCGGAGTACTCCTTAATTGCCATTACTCCCAGGTCCACTCAGGCCCGGAGTGGTTGCACCTGATAAGGGACC
This sequence comes from Sepioteuthis lessoniana, assembly GCA_963585895.1. Taxonomy (NCBI): domain Eukaryota; kingdom Metazoa; phylum Mollusca; class Cephalopoda; order Myopsida; family Loliginidae; genus Sepioteuthis; species Sepioteuthis lessoniana. The sequence goes on from OY757914.1 coordinate 21,295,270, forward strand.
TATGTATAGGTTAAATAGAACTAAACTGCGTACTTATGCTAAACTAAATTGTTTGAATGAGAACTGTTCGACTAAACTGAGTTGCTTGAAATAGAAATGTTTTTGACAATTAAACTGTGTACTTACGTTTAAATTGCGTACTTATGCTAAACTGATTTGTTTAATATAGGACTGTTTTGACATTTAACTGTGTGTAAACGAAATATGTACTTATAATAAACTGAATTGTTTGAATGAGAACCGTTTGAATAAACTGAATAATCTGAAATAGAAATGTTTTTGACAATTAAACTGTGTACTTATGCTAAACTGAATTGTTTGAAATAGAACTGTTCATTTGTATAAAAATGGATTTGGCGTTAAATAACCTACAAAAGTTGATATGCCATAAAGCCCCAACCAAACAACCAACAAAATATTACATAATCTTTTTATTGATTACCGAGTTAATTAACTATCTAAATTTCTGGCATTTGTCAACAAAAATATCATCTATAGTCTGGGTATATTCAAGAGTACTGTTCCTCAAGCTAATACCTTCTCCTCAATTTAAAGGTGGGGGACTCGGGTTATCTACCTTGTGCCTGAGGTGCCCTGTAAGGAAAATGACAAAAAAGGCTCTTGCTATTTCCAACGCAATGTATTTTAATCTTGGCCTTCTTGTGTCAAAAAATAGTTTCGTGCTCAATTTGAATAAATGAATAAACACTTTAGAAGACCCTGGAAAATGACACAGCAGCGTTTCCCTCGATTTAAATATATTAAACTTTATTTTATGACATTGAATTTATCTAAAACATTCTTAAATGGTTCTTTCATCAATTTTCTCATAAGAATATGACATTTGGGTTTATTTTACGTTTTAATGGAAACTTTAAAAGAATAAACTAAGCTTTACATTTTTTTCATTTCCCCTTAAAGAAAAACACAACAAATAAAAAAAATGATTCAATGAATGCATTGTTTTTTTTAAATGAATAACAACAATATTAGAGGAAAATGCTAATGTAACTTTGTGAAATAATAAGTTGGCGACCGTAGTCGAGGGTGAGCAGAAGGCTCCCTTTTTAATTGCTACTACATCGAGGTGTACAGAAGGGCGCTACACCTTTCCCTGGATTGCTCCACTTTACCTTGATACGTAACTTATATTGCTGAGTGTTAAGCTAGGAGGTGTCAAGTAACATTTTTAACGTTTTTAGAATGACGCGACCTGAGATTGAACCGAGGTCTCTCGGACTATTAGGCGAACAATCAAGCCACTAGTCCAATTAATGTTAACTTATTTTTCATAAATTTCAAAGTATAAAAACAAGCGAGGAAAAAAGTCATTGAAAAGATGTACGTCAGTTAAAAACATTTACGTTATGAAATATTATTTATAAACGTTTTTTTTTTCTTATTGAGGGCGTAAAAAGAGAAAGCGTAACCATATTTACCAACCCCTCCGCTCGGGCAGGATATGACACAAAGTTAATTTTTAAGCGGAGTTTAACAGGTTTGAATTCAGAGTTTTCCTTCTCCTAGACTAGTTGCCTCACCTAGTCTGTCCTACTATTTACCCATAGCTGGAGGAAGAATAATTGGATTCACACCTTTCACAAGGGTATTCGTACTATGTGAAATGCAATCAGTGTCGTCCAGGATTTGAACTCGTGTCGCCGTGTCCATTTCCCACGACGATAACCATTACACCACGGGCACCTTCTGAAGTGTAACAGTTGTTTGTTTTTTTTCAAGAACACTGAATGAACTTTAAACAGAAAAATACAGGATAATAAACTTTTTAGTGAAAAATGTTAAGTTAGTGACTATTAAGCGAACTTTGGATCTAACTTTTGATTTTAAAGGCTGTAGAAGACCCTGGAAAATGAGTGATTAATTTTGTTCACACTCACAGCGTTTTTACAATATCAAAAGTAAATATTGAATCAAATATTTAACATTTAATTATATGTCATTTGTAAAGTCGGCGACCGTAGTCAAGGGCGACCAGAAGCCTCCCTTTTCAATAGCTACTCCACCAACGTGTAGGGGAGGGAGATACTCCTTTCCCTGGATTGCTCCACTTTACCCTTTATCCACACCTTATAATGCTGAGTGTTAAGCAAGGAGGTATCAAGTACCATTTTTCAAGTATGGTATGACTTAAACTGGGATTGAACCCTGGTCTCCCGGACTATTGGCGAGCACTCTATCCACAGGACCAATTTTGAGGGAAAGAGTAGCGCCCTCCCCTACACCTCGGTGTAGTTACTATTGAAAAGGGGGCCTTCGGGTCGCCCTCGACTACGGTCACCAACTTTACTTTTATATGTCATTAAATTTGACAAAAACATTTAAGAATGTTTCTTTCATTCATTTTGTAATGCAAAAATATTACATTTGCTTCAATTTACGTTTAATGGTGGATATAGTTGTTGGCGACTTTAGTCGATGGTGACCTGAAGACTCCCTTTTCAATAGCTACTACACCGAGGTGTACAGAAGGGCGCTACTCCTTTCCCTGGATTGTTCCACTTTACCCTTGATCATAAACTTATAATGCTGTGAGCTAGACAAGGCGGCATCAAGTAGCATTTTTTGAGTCTTTGATATGACTCGACCTGGAATTGAACCCCGGTTTCCCGGACCTTTGGGGAACACTCCACTAATTAGACCAATGGCCCAGTTAAACTAACGTAAAATAGTTTTATGTATAAAATTAAAACGCGGATTAATCATAGAAGAATTAAATTTTATCAATGAATAATTCTTATGAATAACAGTATCAAAGGGAAATGTTAAAATAACTTTGTGAATAATTAACCAATAATAGCATTTTCTTTTAATTTTACTGAAAATAATTTTACATAATTAAATTTCATTGCTTGAAATAGAATTGTTTTGTTATTTAAACTGCGTACTTATGTTAAAGTAGCGCTATTAGATTCGCTTTCGGGGGCACCTCAGGTGGTGTAACGGTTAGCAAGCTAGACTAGCAAATCTACACGAGTGAGTTCGAGTCTCATTGGGCGCCCCGTTCATTCGGCCTTGAGCCACATCGAAGCAAAGAGCTTTGTAAATTACTATTACATTCACTTTCGGACAAATACCCTTGATGAAGGCATGAACTCTTTTATCCTCCCAGCTATGGGTTAAATAGCATCACTGCTATTCTTCTAGAAAGGTGGCTTTGGCATTACATAACCCACGAATCTTGATATGCCATTAAACAAAGAACCCAAAGAAACCAAACCGAATGATCGGATCGTACCGTTTCGACCACCCGTCAAGTCTGTCTGTTTGTCTCTCTCTCTATATATATATCATCATCATCATCATCATCATGTCGTGCCGCCAACACGGATATCCCTGACCCTCTCTCGCCACTTCTCCCTATTATTCATCGCCTCTGGCAGGTCTTCAGGGTTACATCCTGTGTCCTCACATAGCTGCTGTATGTAAGTTCGAGCTGGTCGTCCTGCTTTTGCTTGGCCATATGTGGGGGTCCATAGGAGTACATCACTTATGAGCTCGTCCTTGCTTCTCCAGCAGTGTCCTGCGTGTCTGGTTCGTCTAACTTGTATAGTTTTCGGGATGGGAGGCAAGTGGCCGTATAGTTGGTGTCTTGTGAGGTGTTGTCGCCAGGACTTGTTCAATATTGCTCTCAACATTATTGCGTAATTGCTGTCTAGTTTCTTCTCCAGCCGTTTAGTTAGCGTCCATATATAGTCTGCATAAATAACGATAGAATTATTTATGTGTGACTTAGTAGTTGCTCCTAGTTTCAAGGTATCTCTCCTTAGGATCAGAGTGTAGTATATGTACATGTATATCCAACATATCTTTAATATAAGATGTAAAATATGTACATGAAAACTATCATAATTTCGAAGAATATAGAATTTGATACTTCCACAAAAATGGATACAAAATAAGAAAAACAGATAATATGCAAATTAAAAACAGAATAATATATAAATTAAAAACAGAATAATATAAAGATTAAAAAAAGAATGATATACAAAATAAAAACAGAATAATATACAAATTAAAAACAGAATAATATACAAATTAATATTTTAATTTTGATATCTTTTATAATATACGAGGGTCATAAGGGAACTTAAAAACAAGTCGAGTATATTTTTTTCAGAATTTTCCCCCATAAATGTAAACGCTGCATTGGTTGGAATTGGTTTATCGCTAAAATTCTTTAAATTTTGACGAGATATTTCTTTTGAGTCGATTCAGAATGGCGGCAAATCAAATAGAGTATGTCAGGCTGGAACAAAGGTCTGTCATCAAATTTTTTTGTGGCTGAGAAGTGCAAGCCTTGTCAAATTTATAGAAGAATGTGTGATGGGTATAGAGAACCATGTTTTAGTGAAAAAAATGTTTACAATTGGATTAAACATGAATTTGCCTATACGAACCGGAGTCAAAAAGAGGACACACTGAATTTCCGACAAAAAAACCCAAAACGTTTCGGGTGAAGTGGTCAGTAAAGAAGGTCATACTGACAGCCTTCTTAGACATGATAGGATTCATCACAATTGGTTTCCTTGGTGTAATCGTAAACAGTTTTCTATTGCCGACTCCTTACGCAAGAGTTCACCTTATTTCTTTAATGACCCACGTATTTAATTGGATTTTTCCACTACCTTACTGTTCAAGAAAATTACATTCATTTTAAAGACTGAAACTAGCTGAATATGTAAGTAGTATAAGAGTGATGCATGATCTGCGGTCCGAACGCACAGTGAGCCTTGTGTCAGATATTGGTTATTTTCAAAGGGTGTTAGTATAACAGGACATGTGCAGTTACTTAATCTTAAAACAAAATTAGATAATCTTAAAAAAAAGTGGTTTAATAATTGTCTATCGAAATGTTACGGTGTTTCGAAGGTGATAGTTTGATTAAAAATTTATTGATAATATTTGAGCGTGCAAATTTATCATTAAAATTGTTGAGCAGTCTTTAAAAGGGCTTTCTAACTCATGTATATGTTAATTAAAGACAAAATATTCGTATGGTCGACTGGAAGTTTTAGTAATATATTTTTATGACTATTTTAGTAAAGATTTTACTTTTGTAACATGATTTTTTGGTAAAACTCCAGAAAATGCCTATTTTTGGATAAAAAATGCCAAAATATTTTCAGTATATCTGGTGATATCATGAAAACACGGTTGTCTAACACACACACACACACACACACACACACACACACATATATATATATATATATATATATATATATATATATATATAAACAAAACTTGCATGCTACTTCTGTCGCGTGATTTCATTCAGTTCTGCCTCGGCAATTAGGAAAAAATCTGCAATGAAAATTTTCTTTCAAATTTTAGGCAAAATTCATGCTACGTGAAGGCATTTATAGAAACAAGATCATAACAAATCATAAAAAAAAATCTTTAAATGGAATGAAAGATCCTTTCATCTCTTGGTTTTGGTCCATGTTACGTGCTGAATGTTGAAACTGAGTGATTTTTAGTGTGTATTGTCAATTGACCTAGTACGGTAATTTTCTATTAATTTTTTCGCTTTTATGTGTGAGTCAAAAGTCTCATAAATATTTAATTCTCTCAAACGCTCGGCTATTTTGAGGTCATAAATGGATTCCTGTTGTAAATCTGGGCCGTGAACATGTGTCCTTTATACTTTATTCTTTTGACGAATTCAATGCAAATATCCTCAAAACGGCCAATTAAAGCCAATTGTGGAATTAGTTCTAAGACTACCAGCAGTAGAAATGAAACCTCTGTGGTATTTTTTCTTACCATTCTTCCAGAGAACACATTTTTTATATTTTTAGCTAGGATTCTAAAACGAAAAATAACTGCTTTTCTTTAAAGATTGCGTCATTATTTGAAAGTAAACTATGATGTCAACTAGTGTAGGGAAATATGGAGTCATGCCTTTCTCAGCAATATCAACGGCAGTTATTGCTTAATAAGCTTTGCTTTGACTAGTTCGCAGATCTTCGGGTACTCGGTTAAGAAGATGAAACTAAAATGAAGAGTCAACGTCAAGATGATTGATTGATTGATTGTCACCCTAAGTAAACCCTTCTAGGGTTATTTCATGCCTTTAGGTTTGGGAATTGGGTTGATTTTACGCTCAAATCTAAATTTGTTTGTTTAGCTGTTTCTTAATAATTTCTTGTCACTCGGTCCTTTTAAATACGAATAATTTTCAAACCGAACTATTTGATCCATTGATTGGACCATAACAGGTGTAACAAGTCCGGGTCAGAGTGGACTTAGAAGTAATGTAAATGAAGAGGTATTCCACACTTCTCAGATCTCCGGAAGTGGAGTCTCACCATCAGTTGCAGTTTAGTGCCATAATCACAACCCCTGTTTTTGGTGGTGGTATCCTCTGCAGAGGATGCAGTTAGTGTATTCTAAGCCTCTCTGATAGGGCTTTGGCAACGAGAGGAGGTTGTTTATATCAGGAATGAAAAGACAGATATATTGTTACCAAAAAAACTCCAACCATCTTTATTTCTGGTGTTATCTCCCTCAAACCGTTAAGTCGCTTATTTATAAACGTGATCTAGTTTTATATTATTGAAAGACTAGATCATCTATAAATCGTTACACTGAGCTTCAAAATTCAGATCTTTACTTGTTGCTGGCTCGGTAACTAACTGACACACGCATTTTAAACATCCCCCTAAAGTATCGATTCTGATCGCCTCTCAATCTCAAAACGAGATTTTACTCGATTCACCTTTTGATGTATCATTGTCGACATATCCTGGCACCGTGGTCACTGATGGGAGTAGGATTGTATTTATTTAACATCTCCGCAACAATCAGGGTGCGACTCAAAGTCAAGCGAAGGTAACTGGCTTAAATTAAGTTCCCTTCTCCCAGACGGTTGCCATACCAAATGTTATATACTCACGATAATTGAGAGAACCAAAACACTTTATTATAAGAATATAACTCTCACATTTAATTCTCGAGAGGCGCCAAAGCTTCTGTAGTGTGTGAGAGACAGAGACAGATGGAGACAGAGACAGATGGAGACAGGGAGGCGAAGACAGACTACTATACTGACCCTTAACTTCTTAGACACTGTGTTATCTTCAAGGCCTTACGTCTTCTATTGCGACGAGATGTACTCAACAAGTTCTCGCCAGGGAGTCGCTTGCCCACCCCCACTACGGCCACAGTTCTCTATCTGTCGTCTCGACTGACCGCAGCATGCTGAGACTGGGTCTCCAGACTGAGTCTCCAGACTGAGCCTCTCGTATCTCAAGTGGGCTTCTGCTTATATCCTTTCTTAACGTCCACACATTTTCATTCAACCACGTTTCTGTTTCCGCTTATTTTCATAGGTGCGTCCTGTGCAGAGAATCTCTGATTGAGGGTTTGGTCAAGGGTCAATATGCAACAAAAAGAGCCTAGTCTACTCTACTATTTACCTATAGCTGAGGAGATACTTGGACCGTATGAACACTACGTGAAATACAAGAAGCTTCGTCCAGAATTCGAACTTGTGTCGCCGGTTTTATTTTCCATGACGATAACTGTTACGCCAGAAATCACTTGTAGGGTAAGGAGACAACTACGTTACAGTAATTGCTAATTATCAAGTGGTCACCAATCAAAGTACTGAACAAGCTCATTTCAGCTTAACTTCGGGAATCTGTACTTTCAGTTTGATAGTAAGTCACGTGTTTTGACATGACACTAGGTTCCAGTTCAAGAGATCTGGAGGGGATAAAGCCCTCAATCCTAGTCATTATTCCCTCGTCCACTCTAAACTGGAGAGGTAATACCTGTCAGGGTCACATCTGTTGGTAAAATAAATCTGCTTGAAAAGGATTTGTGTTAAATAGAAGTATTTCATGCCATATAACTATAAATTATTTGTATTAAGAATAGTTACTTGAAACTTGATTAAGGATTATTGTTATAAGTTATTTGAAACGATATAACTGTGTGAAAACAAATGACAATTATTGAATAGAAATAAGTACATAAAACCATATAATTATTAGTATTACATAGGAATACTTGAAACCGTGCAACTGCGTGAAAATTATTTGTATTAGAAATAAATACTAAATATATAAATCTATGAAAAAAAAAAACACTCTTAAGAAACCATTACACAAAAAATATAAATACAAATGTACGAGGAACACGATTTTCTAATCTCGAGGCTTTAAATTACCATAGGAGTGTTGACATGTCGCTAAAATTAATCAATCAATTGATTATTGTTCGTTCATCACAACAACTTAGGCGGTTTATTAAAAATATAGGAAAACTTTAAAACAAGTCGAGTGACGTAAAGTAAAAATGAAGAAAGTAATAAACATTTTTGTAATAAGATGTTTTTCGTGTCTAAATGTTGGATTTCAATGGAACGACTGCTTTCATCAGCTATCTAATCGGTCTATCATTTAAGTCTCGAATTTCAATACGAGAATTCTTATCAAGGACATCTGAAGATGACAGCTTTCAGCGTCTCCTGCTGGTAAGATTTTTTAGTTTTCAGATAACCAAGGGGGAGACAACTTTGTTAGCGTCTCGATAACAATGGCCAGCAAATCTCACACTCCTTTGGTGAACAGCATATGATTGTCCTAATGTCATTCTCCGACTCATGTATATAGCAAAGAAAATGCTATTCATTTATTTTTGTCGGAAGCTACTTTCGATTACAAGCTGTTTTCTCCATCGGTCGAAGAGTTTAACGACCTAGAATACTGAGATAAAAACAACACGCAGGTGGAGGACTCGTAAGGAAGTAATCTATATCTAAAGCGGTTTATTTTGTCTGAAGAAAATCTGTAACTTTTTATTCTTAACGGTCTCGTCATCTCCAGTGAATGGATAAACAAGAAAGTAAAAAGTTAAAGGGCAATATATAAAAGGTATAATAGGCTGGTTAGATGCGTTTTATGGTATATGAACATAATAGGTTATTTAATGCCTAACTCAGTTTATACTCTCTCTCTCTCTCTCTCTCTCTCTCTCACACACACACACATATACATATTAAATATACTATATGTAAACGAATAGTTTGTTGGTAATATTTTGAACAAGCCAGAGCTCATTTGTTCGCCTACAATTAAATGGTTTCAAGTATTTCTATCAAACATAAATAATTCTATTTAGTATTAATTATTTGTTTGCACCTAAGTAATTGGTTTCAACTATTGATATTTAACTCTGATAATTCTATTTAACATTTCTCATTTGTTTGCCCACAGTTAAACAGTTTCAAGTATTGCTGTGAAACAATAATAATCCAATTCAATATTCATTTATTTGCACAGAGTTAAATGGTTAAACAGCTCTCTTTGACCCAGAGATGTACAACCACCCCAGGTCAGAATGAAACTGTGAGTAATGGCACTGAAGGAGGACAGTTGGATATGTTAAGGATATAGTAATTTTCTAAGCTTTTTGGCACAAGGACATATGAATGGGGCACCCAATGAGACTCGAACTCACTCTTGTAGGTTTTCTCGTCTAGCTTGCTAACCATTACACCACCCGAGGCATCCAAAATGCCAACATATGTTAAGGGTATAAGCCATCATGAGATTTGTCCATTCTATGAATAGATTTGCAAAGCAGCAGCAGCAGCAGCAGCAGCAGCAGGAAGACATTTGGTCAATCGGCAACTACTTGACGCATATAAGATAAGCGGCAAATCATTTCATATGCTAAAAGCTCCAGGAGTTGATATCCTTGTGAAATGCAGGACTGAAACTTTTGGTCTAGAGAGTGATAATCTTAGTGTTTGTTTATTCTTTTTGGCAACTGGCACCCCAGAATTTACTCAAACGGATTAGGAGGCAGTCTCCGTCGCATAGTGGCAAAGGTGCTGGACTACGACATCGTAGTAAGCGAGTTCGATCTCCAGTTGTGCCATTACTTACACTTTCGAACACCTCCTGCTATGAGTTAGATAGTGCTACAGCGGTTTTTCTACAAGGATGGCTTTGGCTTTAAATAAACTACGAAGTTTGATATGACATTAAACAAAATAACCAAACCAAACCAAACCAAACTCCTTCTCTAAAGAAATGATAATAATATGATAAAATGATAATATAGACCGGGAGAGTCATAGGAAGACAGTGGCTAACCTGCTGGACAGCGACATCGAAGGAAATGAGTTTGAACTTCAGTCGTGTTATAACGTTCTCTTTTGGACTAATACCTTTGAGAAAAGTATGATCCCCCGCTTATATACCTTAGCCATGGGTTAAATAATTTTGATATTCTTCAACAAAGTTGGCTTTGACATTAAATAACTCACCAAGGGTGTTATAGCATTAAACAAAGAAAGTGAACCAAACCATCCGACGGATTAAAAGCTGTAAAAAAAAAAAAAAATACATATTCATATATTAGACAAAAATTGACCACTTTTTCGTCATTGAGAACAATTTTTTTTAAAAAAAAACGAGAAGCAGAATCAATTTTTGCCTTCGTGTCTATAGAAAATGTGGTTGTTTCCCAACGCTGTGCCTGCGGAGTTGTTGTATTCGCCTCTTTTATTTGGTCAGAGCTTTGTTCATCGATCACGAGTTGCTTTTATAAATATTGCTGTGTTTTTTTTTCATCTTTTCCTAATGTCAGAAGCAAGTTTACTGCTTCTTGTTTTAGAGTTGTTCTCTCACGGTATTCACTGAATATTCAAAATTATCAACGTATCATCATCATCATATCGTGCTGGCAGCACGGATATCCCTGACCCTCTCTCGCCACTCCTCCCTATCGTTCATCGCCCTAGGCAGGTCTTCAGGACAACATCCTGTATCCTCACACAGCTGCTGAATGTACGTTCGTGCTGGTCGTCCTGCTTTTGCGCGGCCGTGTGTGGGGATCCATAAGAGTACATCTCTTATGAGTTCATCTCTGCTTCTCCAGCAATGTCCAGCATGTCTGGTTCGCCTAACTTGAATAGATTTCGTGATAGGGGGCAGGTGGCCGTACAGTTGGTGTCTCGTGGGGTGCCGCTGCCAGGACTTGTTGAGGATTGCACGCAGCATTCTTGTGTAATTGCCATCTAGTTTCTTCTCGAGCCGTTTTGTTAGCGTCCATGTAGTGCATCCATATAGCAGTATCGATGTGACCGCTGCCTGGAAGAAACTGCGTTTCATTTTATCGGTTAGGTCTGATTTCCATATAGTCGATAGCCTATTGATAGCTGTCCATGCTTTCGTTAACCTCGTTTCGATGTCCTTTTCGGTTGATTCGACGCTGCTTCCTAGGTAGGTGAATATGTCTACTAGTTTAAGAGGGGTTCCTTTTCTAGAGTGGAGATGTCCCCCGTTTGGTTATAGCACATATATTCCGTTTTGTGTGCATTAACATGGAGGCCTATCAATTTACTCTCTAATATTAATTGATTAGAGGATAAGGAGGTTTTTTCTACGGGTGAAGTCATGGGTTGAAATCTGTAATAAAGAACAAACCTCAATACAGTGAACAAACTTTGTAAATTCAAAAATAGTTTTTCAGCGTCAAAAATCCAGTTGTTCAGCGTTCACTGAGGGTTACTCACAAAGCAAAATCTTAAATACAAATGTTGTTTTTTTTATAGCAATTTGAGAATTTACTATTTCCCTTAAGTCAGTCGTCAAATTGTCATCTTTATTAAACCAGAAACTGTTTATGATATATACCACCACCACCACCTCCACCATTACCAATATAATTCAGCCAGGCCTCAAATAAGAACACGCTTGTCTACGATGCATACATTCTTGTAGACTGGTTTAAAGAAATCAGTCTGCCCTACTATTTAGCCATAGGTGGAAGGGAGAATAGTTGAATCCATAACTTCACAAGGGGTATTAGCGCTATGTAACAAACAAAAAGCCTTGTTCTTTTGAAATCGGGTAACCAAATCTATTTCCCACGACAGTAACTGATGCGCCAAGAGCACCTCCTCAACAACGTAAGGGAAGCCATGAATTATTGATTTATTTAAATTTATAAAAATCGGGGTTAGTAATCTGTGACATAATTGCGCCAACTACGTCAAAATTGATAAGTCATATAGTTGGATAGCGACTGTAATATTCCTTTGACATGCCACATATGTTGCTTAGGTGGCATGACAGGATATGCACCTGGTTCTTAACGTAAACAGGATGCAAGTATTTCCTCAGCGGAAGTGCCGCGTAAGTTGCGTGGATAGCATGCTATACAGGAGGCGTGTCCACCCGTAGGTAGAATGTGTGACCACAAGTATTGCGTAGGTGTCCCGAAATTTATATAAAATAGGAAAGAATTTCGTTCCAGGCAAAATTGCACTGTCACCCTTGCGTATGTGTGAGTATTTCAGCCATCTTTGGCTCGCTCTAAATCTACCCATACATACATTTCGAGTAATAAAGGAAAAGCAAGTAAAGTTATATTTTTTATACATCAGCGTTGGTGTTGTTATTCACAACAATATGTGACGGAACATCTTTAAAAGAAGGAAAAACGTTGTGAACGGAGTTGATATCTTGAGGTTGGAACAAGTAAATTAAAATGACGTGAAAGTACTTCTCCAGGCAAAAATTATGACATTAGCACATTTTGAGGATATTCACTTTGCTTTGTTTTTATTTTTTTATTTCTTTAGCAGTAAATTAACTAATAACAGATAAAACGGAAAAGATTTTTTAGATAGTTTAGATTATTGTCATAGGAACTGGAAGGGGTGATTCGATACTGGAACAGTTTGCATTTCATTTGGAGCTTATGCCCTTAGGAAAAGTATGGATTTATCCGTTCTCCGTCAACAATGGAAAAGGGCTGACTGGGTTATATAGCTTTAGTAAAGCAACCCTATTAGGAGAAGGAAAAAATTAAAAAAAAAAACCGCTTAAAATTGACCGTATCACAACCTATCCGTGGTAGAAGGGTTATTGGTCTAGAGGGTAGAGTGTTTGCTAATGGTACGAGAGACTGGGGTTCAATCCCAGGTAGCGTCATACCAAAGATTTTAAAAATGGTACTTGATACCTCTTTGCTTAACACTCAACAATATAAGGTACGTATTAAGGGTAAAGTGGAGCAATCCTGGGAAAGGAGTAACGCCCTTTCCAACACCTCGGTGTAGTAGCTATTGAAAAGGGAGCCTTATGGTCGCCAACTGTAGTACTATATACATACTCTATAAATATTCAAATTCACAGATTATATATCGTATCAATGCCGAAGCTAAAGATCCCAGTCTGTCATACAATTTATTTAAAGAGGATAAATGAATCCATTTTCTTTTACAATACCATGTACCTCCAACTTTGTGTTGTTGTCTTTAGATTTGACGATAGTGATTTTAAAAAAAAGAATAGTATAGGAGTCTCAATATACATGGGACCCATATGACTGCCAGTAACTCAACAACTAATATTTTTGTGTTCTTTTGCGTTTCAGATTTGAAAATTGTATACTATAACAACTATTAATCCTTGATCCGAATGCCTTAGACAAGAGATGAAAAATATGTTACATCACTACTTTAAACTGCATGTTTATGCTGAACTGAATTATTTGAAATAGAACTGTTTTTTGACATTGAAACTGTATTTACACAAAACTGAATTGTTTAACATAGAACTGTTTTGACGTTTAACTGTTTGTAAAGAAAATCTGTACTTATACTGAACTGAATTAGCTGAATTAGAACTGTTTGACTAAACTGAATAGATAGAAATAGAAATATTTTTCACAATTATACCGTACTTACATTTACACTGCATACTTATGCTAATCTGAATTGTTTGAAATTGAACTGTTTTTGACATTGAAACTGTACTTACACTAAACTGAATTGTTGTATATAACTGCTTGAATAGTTTGAAATAGAAATGTTTTTGACAATTAAACTGTATACTCATGCTAAACTGAATTGTTTTAAATAGAACTGATTATTTTCATAAAACTGGATTTGGCGTTAAATAACCTACAAAGGTTGATATTTCATGAAATCCAACCAACCAACCAACCAACCAACCAACTTAAAATAGATGCAACCCATTATATGATACAATAAACTTAAAAAAAGATTGCATGTCCTGAAAGTTGATACAATAACAATAAAACAAAGATTGATTTGATGACTCTAGCTTAAAGGATGTATTTTTATACGACGAGTTCCAAATGACCGCCATTGCGTTGACTCAGTAATAAATTATTATCATATTAATTGGTTGCATCTAATTTGAAACACCCTGTATAGTGTGTTTTCAATCATCATATTGTTAAAACGTATGCAAGTACTGAAAAATTCTAAATGGCACCTGCTGTGTTTATACATTTTTGAAGATTACATATTCTATAGTTGGTTGTATTCTATAGCATATCAACCCTTGTGGATTATTTTATGCCAAATCCTGTTTATACATGTATATTATATATATGATTTGTTAGTGAAGTGTTTGTTGGTAACATTATTTTAAAAATAGCCCCAGCTCATTTGCTTGCACACAGATCATTGTGTTATATAGCTGCAGAATGGTAAATAATAAAAATACATCTCCGTATTTGTGATCACGAAAGAGTCGAAATGTCGAGAGAGAGAGAGAGAGAGAGAGAGAGAGAGAGAGAGAGAGAGAGAGAGGACTGCTATGATTGACACCATGTGGAGACAGACATATTCAGAGTCCTACTTTTCATGGTTCTTTGACTGGAGCTTTGATATAGAGACGGCTTTAAGCCAGGAGGCCACTTGCCCCCTCAGGCTGACGTCTACTCGCTGGCTGCTCTCCGAATATCTGACAGCCTGATTCTCTTGTCAATATATAATTTTCTGAACGCCCACACAAATTTATTCCGGTTCTTAATTCACGTGCTTCATTTCTGCTGTTCCTTGTTAATACAGGTGCATATCCTGTTTAAAAATCACCAACTAATATGCTGTCAAAAGTCAATTCGTAACAAATGGTTTCAAGTACAGTAAATGATTAAAAAGTTCTTTTTGACCCACAGACGGAACCCTAACAGGTATTACTACTCCGGGTCAAAGTGAACACGGAAGTAATGGCAATGAAGTGTATTTCTACATCCTTTAAGTATCAGGACTGGAGCCTCACCATCAGGCACTATAACTCCGGGTAATAGTGCACCTGGGAGTAATGGCAATAAAGGGTTACTCAACATTCTGTAAAGTATCAGGATTGGAGCTTCACCATCAGGCACTATAACTCCGGGTAATAGTGCACCTGGGAGTAATGGCAATGAAGAGGTACTCAACATTCTTCAAAGCTCCTTGACTGGAACCTAACTATCAAATGGTTTTATGTCATACCCTGAACACTCGTTGAGTAGTCTTATCTCTTTGTAGAAATGCAGTCGACGTATTCTACATCCCCTATGGTTTGAAATTTTAAGAACACATAAGACCAAATCTGTAATGACAAACGATATTTTAAATAATGAGTTATGGTATTCGTTATCATGTTCTAAAAAAAGAAATCTGATGGTCAGCCAAGAACCTTTTGCTTCGAAAGAAAAATTATATTGCCAACTTTACTATCCAATATGAATGATTTATATAATTGACCGATTTGAATCATAAATAGGACAGAAACCGATACTAGCACTCCAGATCAAATTAGACCTGGGAATAATGGCAATAAAGGAGCATTCATCAGGAGCCTCACCACCAGTTTAGTGTCATACCCAAAACACCTATTTTTGGGAGGTTCTTACCCCTTTGCAAGGCATACACTCAGCGTATTCTAAGCCCTACCAACAGGGCAGTACTCTTTTTGAACAACTTAATTTAACCTACTATATTGCAAAGGGACGATCCTAAAAAAAGATTGATTATCGAAACACTTAATTCACTTATTATAGAATTAACATATCAAGAATTTACTGCAATATTGCAGATTTTATTCGTACCATACTATACGAACTAAACGAGAGGTAGGATTAATCGGTATGTAGACAACTAATGAGCTGTCAAAATCGAGTTTAATTAGAATAATTTCTTCGATGATTCCTCCGAAATGTCTCCTTACTGTGAAGAACTTTTAAAGAAACACTCACAGAAATAAATCATGAGATCTGGATTTTAACATTTGAATTTGACATAGAATTCACCTTTCCAAAACTCTGACATTTCTATAAAACTGCCAATTATGATATATATAAAAATCTTTTGACTTTATTTCGTAAATTAATTTTGTTTTTATAAATTTAATCAAATCATTTTCCCCCAGCAGAAGAAATGACTTAGTTTAATTCCTAGGTTATTTAATGTCTAATCCTGTTTATTCATATATTAAATATATATGATTTGTAAACGAATAGTTTGTAGGTAACATTTTTAAACGAGCCTAACCTCATTTATTTGCACCCAGTGAAATGGTTTTAAGTATTGTAATGTAACACTAACGATTCTATTAAACATCAGTCATTCGTTTGCACAGTTCTATTTGATCTATAGATTGGACCCTAAAAGGTACAATCACTTTGGGTCAGGGTGGACCTGGGAGTAATAGCAATGAAGGGGTACTCCATATTCTTCAAAAGGTTTAGGACTGAAGTTTTACCATCAGATAGATTAGTGCAATATCTAGGACACTCGTTGGTGGGGTGGGGTCTTACTCCTCTGCAGCCCCTGCCGACTGACCACATTTTACGATTAAGCGTTTTATAACTCTCAATACCTACACAATCAGTATGTTAAGTTCCACTCGGGACGTAATCTAAGTACACCTGCTTTTTTTAATCTGGGAGGTGGGGAGAAGTCTTACAGCTCTGCAGGGGACACAGTCAGCATATTCATTGCCTCACCGATTGAGCGGAAACAATTTAAGAGAGAAAGGAAGAGTATTTTGTTTTGTTTGTTTGGGTTTTATGGCATATCAAACAAATCCATTTTTATACATAAAACTGTTCTATTTCAAACAATTTAGTTTAGTATTGAGATCCTATGCTAGTCAGGGAGTCCAATGTGGTGTGAGTTCAAGTCGAAGTATTTGTTGTGGCTGTTGTGTTCGTGACTACCATATTTGCTTCCGACTGTTTGCTTTTTCAATTACTTCAGTGCCCATGCTATATTGTCTAGCAACTCAAAGAATAGAGAAACCCCGTTGTTAACAAATAACAAAATGGTTTTTATTGAAACACGTTTGTGAGACAATAAAAAAACAAGCAAACAATGTTTGCTTTCCTGGCAAAAAGAAGAAAGAATATCGAGAGAGGATGAGTGACGATGAGGTGCAGTTCGTGTGACATAAATATCTCTAAAGTCTGGGACTTTGAATTTTTGTAAAGTCTGAAGGTTGTTCGGAGTGCCTCGAGTCTTGGGATGCTTCTTTGGCAGTTTTGAGTTTCTTCTTGGTCGCTTTCCTCATCCTCTCTGATTATTCGTTTTACCATCCTGTTTTTGTAGATGAATATCTGGACTAAAAAGGTTTCTGATTGGTTGTCCAATAAGAGACAATTAGGGATCATGTTCCCATTGGTCAGCCAATCCTAGTTCAGGATATCTTACAGGTATTAGGAAAACCCTTTTTAGATGTTTTGACCAATGGGAACAGGTTTACAGCAATTTTTATCTCAGCCTCACCTGACTAGATGAGCCAAGCCCAGCTCATTTTTATTTAGGGTGGAGCAAAATTAAATCTTACTTTTGACATTGACCTTTAAGATAAGGACTAGAAAATGTTTTACAAAATGGCCCGTGTCATCATTATGATCGATGAAGTAAGTTGACAACATAAAATTAAATAAATTCGCTGACCTTTAAAATCAAAAACAATTATCTCGCACTTAACTGACGTTTAGGAACAATCAACCAGCTTTTTAGGTCAATTTAAGCCTTGAACAAAAAGATACATATTTTAAGAATCTTTTTGTTTTTGATATATATATATATATATATATATATATATATATATATATATATTAATTTTCATATATTTCATAGATTTTAATTTTTACAAATTAATTAAGTACCGCACGTCGTGTCACAGTATAAGTATAGTTTTTGTTTAAACAGTTGAATGACAAAACAGCTCTATTTCAAACAATTCAGTTTAGCATAAGCTTCCCTTCATTGCCATCCCTCCCAGGTCCACTCCGACTCGGAGTGGTAACACCTGATAGGGTCCTATGTATGGGTCAGATAGAACTAAACTGCGTACTTACGTTAAATTGAATTATTTGAAATAGAATTGTTTTGATATTTAAACTGCGTACTTGCGCAAAACTGAAATGTTTGAAATAGAACTGTTTTCGACATTGTAACTGTACTTATACTCAAATGAATTGCTTGAAGTAGAACTATTTTGAGATTTAATTGTGTGTGGAAAAAAACCATACTTATACTAAACTGAATTATTTAAATTAGAGCTGAATAGAAATGCTTTTGATAAGTAAACTGTGTACCGTTGTGGACACCTTCAAATGGACGAGCAAACGTAGGACAACCAGCTCGAACCTACATACAGCAGCTCTGTGCCGATACGGGATGTAGCCCCGAAGACCTGCCGGAAGCAATAGACGGTAGAGAGTGTTGGCGAGAGAGAGAATCAGGGATATCCGCGCTGATAGCGCGAGATGATGATGATGATGATGTATTGATGTTAAAATGAATCGTTTGAAATATAACTGATTTGTTTAAAATGAATTTGGTATTGAATAACCTACAAAGGTTGACATGGCATAAAACCCAACCAACCAATCAATCAACCAACCAACTAACCAACCAACCAAACTACTACTACTACCACTACTACTACTACTAATAATAATAATGATAATAAATGCTGTAAATGGTGTAATGGTTATCGTCTTAGGAATTTGACACGACGATACGAGTTCAAATCCTGGACGAGACTGATTGCATTTCACATAGCACTAATACCCTTGGGAAAGGTATGAATCCAATTATTCTCCCTCCAGCTATGGGTAAATAGTAGGACAGACTGGGTTCTTCAGCCTTGGTGAAGCAACTAGTCTAGGAGAAGGAAAACTCTGAATTCAAACCTGTTAAACTCCGCTTAAAAATTGACCTTGTGTCATATATTACCCGAGCGGAGGGGTTGGGTAAATATGATAAATGCTGTAAATTAGTGCGAAGAGAGTATAAGACTTGACATAACAGGGGGTGGGCAATGTGATCCACTGGCAATTGTGCCATAAATTGAGATTTGACCATACGAACAAACAGTATATGCACAATCCAGGATCTGTAATAGAAAATGAGACGCATAAAAATTCTCTGGGATTTTGAGATAAAAACAGATCATATAATCTTGGATAGTCGACCAAACCTAGTGATTGTCAAAAAAAAAAAAAAAAAAATGGAGAACCTGTCGAATAGTGGATCTGACCACAGAGTAAAACTGAAAAAAGCGGAAAGAGAGATAAATAGCTTGACCTTTTTTTTAGAGAATTGAAAAAAAAAACAAACTATGGAACATGAAGGTGACGGTGATACTGATTGTAACTGATGCTCTTGGTACAGTCACCAAAGGATTGATCAAAAGACTGGAGGACTTGGGAATAAGAGGACTAGTGGAGACTATCCACACTACATCATTATTAAGATCGCTATCATCATCATCATGTCGCGCTGGTAGCACGGATATCCCTGACCCTCTCTCACCACTTTTCCCTATCGTTCATCGCCTCAGGCAGGTCTTCTGGACAGCATCCTGTATCCTCACATAGTTGCTGAATGTATGTTCGTGCTGGTCGTCCTGCTTTTGCACGGCCATGTGTGGGGGTCCATAAGAGCACATCACTTATGAGCTCGTCTCTGCCTCTCCAGCAGTGTCCTGCATGTCTGGTTCGTCTAACTTGAATAGTTTTCGTAATAGGAGGCAGGTGGCCGTACAGTTGGTGTCTTGTGGGGTGTTGCCGCCAGGAATTGTTCAAGATTACTCGCAGCATTCTTGTGTAATTGCCGTCTAGTTTCTTCTCCTGCCGTTTTGTTAGAGTCCATGTAGTGCATCCATATAGCAGTATCGATGCGACCGCTGCCTGGAAGAAACTGCGTTTTATTTTATCGGTTAAGTCTGATTTCCATATAATCGATAGCCTATTGATACCTGTCAATGCTTTCGTTAACCTTGTGTCGATGTCCTTTTCGGTTGATTCGACGCTGCTTCCTAGGTAAATGGTTAATTAACATGGGTATGATTGAGAAAAGGATTGATAAACATATTAGAACGAACGGTGCCTGTTCCAGCTCATATGAAATACAAAAAAATTGCACTTTGCGGAACTGCTCATCTCATTTGAAGATTACTACCATGGGATTGAAAAATACCCCCCCCCAAATGCAGCAAAAACGTAGAATACATATAAGCACTATCCTTTCTTATCCAAGATAAAAGACGCAATGAAGGATTCTAAGAAACCTAAAGTAAATCAGAAAATTAAATAATAATAATATCAATAATAATAAAAATAATAATAATAATATGAACCAAAGAACAAGAAAACTAATGACCATGCATAAGGCATTACATCCCAGAGAAGACGTTGACAGATTATATGTATCAAGAAAAGAGGGGGGAAGAGGACTTGCCAGCATTGAAGACAGCGTTGACGCATCGATACAACGATTCGAAGGCTGTATACAAAAACATGATGGAGGACTGATTACAGTCATCAGAAACGATACTGATAACACAATGGACAACAGAATGACAATAACTAGGAAATAAAAATGGGAAGGAAAACTCCATGGGCGTTTTAAACGACTTATAAAAAACATCTTACACGACAAAACCTGGACGTGGCTAAAAAAAGGACATTTTTTGAGAGAAACGGAATCTCTCTTAATAGATACACAAAACAACGCCATAATAATCAATTATATCAAAGCGAGAATAGATAAGACGCAACAAAATAGCAAATGTAGGCTATACGGTGACAGAGATGAAACCATCAATCACATAATTAGTGAATGTAGCAAATTAGCGCCAAAAGAATATAAGACTAGTCAAGACTGGGTGGGCAAGGTGATCCACTGGGAGATGTGCAAGAAATGTAAATTTGACCATACTAACAAATGGTATATGCACAACCCAGCACCTGTCCTAGAAAATAACACCCATAAATTCCTATGGGACTTTGACATATACACCTAATCTCGGCCAGAAGACCAGACCTTATAATAATCAACAAAAAGAAGAGAAGTTGCAAAATTGTCGACTTTGCTGTCCCGGCTGATCACAGAATAAAACTGAAAGAATGTGAACAGGAGGATAAGTACCTCGACCTTGCTAGGGAATTGAAAAAACTATGGAACATGCAGGTGACAATTATACCAATCGTAATTGGTGCGTCTGGAACTGTAACTAAAGGATTACTAAAGGGACTGGAGGACTTGGAAGTTGGCGGATGAGTGGAGACCATCCAAACTACTAGATTACTGAGAACAGTCCAGGAGACTTGAGGAGATTTGCTGTCACTCAAACTCCAGTGAAAGACTATCAGCTAACAGTGATGTGAAAAACTGTAATGAGTAAATTATGATAATAATAATAATAGAAAAGATTGCGATAAGAAAGATAAGTACTTAGACCTTGCAAGAGAACTGAAAAAAACTAGAGAACATGGAAGTAGTGGTGATATCAATTGTAATCGGTGCGCTCGGTGCAGTCACGAAAATATTGGTACAGGAAACTGGAGGAATTGGAAATAAGCGCACAAGTGGAGACCATCCAAATTACAGCTTTATTAAGATCGGCAGGAATACGAAGAAGAGTCCTGGAGACTTGAGTGGAAAACCATCAGTCAACGCTGACGTGAAAATTTCTTAAAAGAGTATAATTATGACAAAACTAGACTCGACTGGGTAGGCAAGGTGATCCACTGGGAATTGTGCAAGAAATTGAAATTTGACCATACAAATCATATATGCGCAATCCAGCATCTGTACTAAAAATGAGACGCACAAAATCCTCTGGGATTTTGACATACAAACGGATCACCTAATCTCTACCAGACGACCAGATCTTATAATAATAAAAAAAAAAAAGAAAAAAAAATTAAGAAAAAACAAGAGAATATGTAAAATTGTGGACTTTGCTTTCCGGGCTGACCACAGAGTAAAATTGAAAGAAACTGAAAAGGAGGACATGTACCCCGGCCTTGCTTGGAATTAAAAAAAATTGTAGAACATGAAAGTGACAATTAAACCAATTGTAATTGTTGGTTTTCGCACCGTCACCAAAGGATTGGTACAGGATACTGGAAGAATTGGAAATAAGAGCACGAATGGAGATCATCCGAACTATTGTATCATTGGGATCGGCCAGAATACTGAGAAGAGTCCTGCAGACTTGAGGACACTTGCTGTCACTCAGACTCCAGTGGAAGACCATCAGACAACGCTGGTGTGAAAAATTCTCAAAGGATAATAATAATAATAATAATAATAATAATAATAATAATAATAATAATAATAATAATGAATCGTTTAATTAGATAGCAAAATCAAGTAAACAAGCTCACAAGGGGTTAAGACTAGGTACAACTGAGTGGGGAAGGTGATCCGTTGGAAATTGTGCAAGAAATTAAAATTCGACCATACTACCAAATAGGACATAAACAAACCAGAATCAGTCACAGATAATAAGATGGATGAAATTCGCTGGGATTTTGAGATACAAACGGATCACCTAATCCTGGCCAGAAGACCAGGCCTGATAAAAGACCAACAGCCAACGCTGGTGTAAAAATCTTGTGCTTTTGTTTTTTGTTGTTATTTTTCTGTTCACTATAATTGGCCAGAGGCGCTTTGTTTTGTTTTTCTTTATATATATATATATATATATATATATATATAGTCTGAAGAGCTAATAAATCAAATAGAATTGAGGGAAATACAAAAGACCACACAAGTGAACGCAAAATTATTTGTATTTGGTAAAAAATTTTTGATATCATATAACTGAGTGCAACAAACAACAAACAAAAAAAAACCAAAAAAAAAAAACCAAACAAAACAAAACAAAAAAAAAGAAACAAAAAACAAAACAAAACAAAAACAAAAAACAAAAAACAACGAAGAAGAAATAAGGGAAGTCCCCGTGGCGTAATGTCTGAATTGCAGTCACAGAGTAATTGAGTTCGAACTCCAATCAAGCCAGTACATTCACTTTCAGACAAATACCCTTGAGATTGGTATAAACTTTTTTATCCCCCCCCCAACCACATCAGCTATTGGGTAAATAGTATCAGTGTTGTTCTGCTACAATGATGGCTTTAACCTCAAATAATCCACGAAGGTTGTTATGCCATTAAACAAAGAAACCAAACCAAATTAGATATGTAGACGGTGAAAGTTTTAACGTGATCAAATTTTGTTTCACATTAAACAAGAAAAGTTGTCATCGGGTCTCTAATAATAAACAATAATCAGGTAGAAGCCATGTTTCTCCAGAACGTACCTACTTACAGAACTTCATTTCTAATTTTCAAATATAGCTGTCACCATTGACTATGCTGCCATAGAAATTGTTTTGAAAAAAAAAAACGAGATAAATTGAATGAAGTTTTGAGGTTTGTTTGATCGTCTCGCTGTGTCTGTCATTCCAGTCTTGACTCGGCATAAACGTTTATTTTTGCTAATTCTCTAATGGTGAGAAACTCGCCTATTATTCAATAGACCAAGATTTGGCTTCCTGCTTAAGAAACCTAGTCCACTTTAAACCTTAACTATTCATACGTTATTTTTCTTCTCTCTTTATGAATACTGTAAAGAAAACGTAGGATTCAATGTGCATTAGTGTCCTGGATATGACACTAAATTATCTGATCGTAAGGTTCCAGCAATGCTGAAACTTTGGCGAATGCGGAGTACCCCTTCATTGCCATTGCTCCCAGGTCCACTCTGGCCCGGCGTGGTAGCACCTGATAGGGCCCTATCTATGGGTTAAATAGAACTAACGGCATACTTATGCTAAACTGAATTATTTGAATGAGAACTGTTTGAGTAAACTGAATAGCTTGAAATAGAAATGGTTTTGACAATTAAACCGTACTTACATTTAAACTGCGTGCTTATGCTAAATTGAATTATTTAAAATAGAACTGTTTTTTGACATTGAAACTGTATTTACTCTAAACTGAATTGATAACATAGAACTGTTTTCACATTTAACTGAGAGTAAACAAAATCTGTACTTATGCTAAACTGAATAATCTGAATTAGAACTGCTTGACTAAATTGATTAGCTCGAAATAGAAATATTTTTCATAATGAAACTGTACTTACATCTAAACTGCATGCTTATGCTAAATTGAATTATTTGGAATTGAACTGTCTTTGACAAGAAAACTGTACTTACGCTAAACTGAATAGTTATATATAACTACTTGAATAGTTTGAAATAGAAATGTTTTTGACAATTAAACTGTGTACTTATGCTAAACTGAATTATTTTTAATGGAACAGATTATTCAAATAAAAATGGATTTGGTTTTAAATAACCTACAAAGGTTGATATGCCATAAAACCCCAATAACCAATGAGCATTAGTTTTTCTTTTACATTGCCTGCGTTTTTAGAAATTATCAAATCTGATACCTCATTTGGCAGTGCTTCAAGCAGTCTACAGAGACTCTGTTTTTATGGGTTTACGAGTTGAACGTTCAACTAACCAAATTAAGGTATAAATAAATTAAAATACAGGAACTAGGAACTTGGTTTGAGGTTCCAGCGTTGAAACTCTTCAGTTTGTACTAATCATGTGACATATTATTGAAAGCAAAGAGCTATGATTGATATAATCAAATAATGTCATCAAATAACGTAGCCTGCGAGACTTCCAAACAAAAGTTGACCATGTCAATTTTCTTTGTCTGATTAATAAGATTCAAGGCTTATAATTAGATATTTCAACTAACAAACGTTTGTATCTTCTGACATCACAGTGCACATACATTTTTTTTTTTGCTTTTTGCTTTGTTGGCCTAAAGAATAGAGTGTTCGCCTATGATCCGGGAGACTGGGGTTCAATCCCAGGTCGATTCATACCAAAGACTAAAAAAAAAATGGTACTTGATGCCACCTTGCTTAACTCTCAGAATTATAAGGTAAGGATCAAGGATAAAGTGAAGCAAACCAAGGAATAGTGTAGAACCCTCCCTTACACCTCGGTGAGGTAGCTATTGAAAAGAGAACCTTCGGATCCCGCTCGACTAGGGTCGCCAACTTTATTGAGTATACGAGGTTGGGCTGAAATGTTTATCGTCTCATCGAGATACTCTCATGGAATGTGATAAAATGAGGATTATTTTTTAGATAGCCCCACCATGCGATCTATACATTTCTTTCATCGGTTTTACAGTGCTTGGATTTAATTGATAAAAAAAAATCACAAAAAGTAAATATGACGTCATCACATGAATTTCTCAGCCCACCCTCGCAACTGATTTTGATACTAAAAAAAGAGTTAAAAACTTGGGAGAGGTATAAAAACTACTCTCCAAATCTGTAATTTTTAAATATGTATTTTTACATTTAATAACCAATCAGTGCATTCGTACAAATTTTTCAAATTTTGAGATATCTAATTGGCCGAGAAATCTTTAAGGGATCAAAAGCCAAACAATTTTATAATTTTTTTCCCCTCTATTTTCTTAGCTGATTAGATTCATTGAACATCAACATTTTTGGCTTATAATCAATGATTTTAGCTAATTTTGAGCTTACCTAAATTTTCTAAATAAGCTATGAAATAAATATTTCTTCATTAAAAGTGGATTGTTCTATACTTACTCGAAAACCAGTGAGTCGGGAATTTTTACTATGTTAAATATCTTTTAATTTATTTCTTTTGAGTGAAAATCTACTTTCTTTTCTTTTGCGAATGAATTTCATTTAACTCGTTTAATATTTCTCAAATCAAACGAAGATTTGTTTTCATCTCTATTTGCGTAATCAGAAGCATTATACTCTATTTCTCCCATAGTGACATGCACTAAAAATTATCGGGGGATGTCCTCGTGGTGTAATGGTTTTAGCGATGGACTGCGGAATCATTGTAAGCGAGTTCGTACACCAGCCGCGCTATTACGTTCACTTGTGGGCAAAAACTCTTGGGAAAGGTATGAACCCCCTTATCCTCCCAGCTATGGGGTAAATAATACGACTACTGTTCTTCTAGGAGAATGGCTTTGGCATTAAATAACCTACAAGGGTCGATATTCCATTAAACAAAGAAACCAAACCAAACAAAAAAATAACACAAATATGCTCCTCTGTTTTAAAGCTTATAATTACCGCTATACTTCATTCACGAATAATAAATGACACCCATTAAAAATGTCTACACTCTGGCTTATAAGATAAGATTTGCCTACAAGAAAAAGTTGTGTACTTTGTTTTTCAGCAAATTTTCCACTCAATTTAAAGAAGTAAAAATTATATACTTGAAGATTGGATTTTTATTCATTCATTTTCTCCCTTCTTCCCTACAAGAATAAAGAGTCACACACTAAATAATTGGAAAATAAATTAACATTACGCTCGTTGGCTTAGTGGGTAGAGTGTTCGCCAATAGTCTGGGAGCCGGGGTTCAATCCCAGGTCGCGTCATACCAAACACTTTAAAAATGGTACTTGATACCTCCTTGCTTAACACTCGACAATATAAGGTACGTATCAAGGGTAAAGTGGAGAAATCCAGGAAATGGAGTAGTGCATCCACCCCCCCTACAGCTCGGTGTAGAAGTTATTGAAAAGGGAGCCTTCGGGTAGACCTCGACTACGTTCGCCAACTTTACTTACTTTATTGATATTTACGCTCTGACAAAAAGTTGTGTACTTTGTTTTTCAGCAATCTTTTCGCTTAATTTTTAAGAAATAAAAATTATATATTTGAAGATCGGATTTTTATCCATTCATTTTCTCCTTTATCCACTTCATTCATTCATAATTACGAAGAATGCTCCAAAGATAATACCTTCTATTATTACTCACTGTGACACTAGTTCCGTTTGGTCGTGAGTTCATTGCTCATCTAGAATGCCTTGGACAGGAATAGCCTAGCGGAACCCATCCACCTTAAAGTCTACAACTGGTTTGAATTTCGAGTGTTCCTGCTCCTAGACTGGTTGTCATAGCAAGGTTAAAAATCTCAGTCTGCCCTACTATTTACCCAGAGCTGGAAAGAGAATTGTAGGATTCATACCTTTTCCAAGGGTATTAGCATTTTGTGAGATTCAAAAAACCTCGTTCACGATTTGAATCTGGGTTACCGGGTTCACTTCCAACAACGATATGCTTTACGCCAAAGTGCCTCCATTAGTGGTATTTCCACGTAATCTATAACAATGTTAGATAGAGCAGGTTTTCAGCTATAAAACTCTATTTCTTCATATAGACACCAACATCAACTTTGCCATTTTGCTTACGATAATCAAGAGCCTGCAAGTCATGCTCATAAAAACCTGCTCCAGGTCGACAACCCACTTTTTATAGCTACAATGACGGCGTCATTGTCAATGAAGTTTTGTTCGTGTAGTCCATCTTTCATGGACTCGATTCTCACAGATCACCTGATAGAGGTTCTCTTCATTTGGAGTATTGACTGCCGTTTTGAACGTGGCTAATCATTCACATCACTGTCACCACTGCTGAAAAGCATTATCCACCACCTAACTGTGCTCACAATCATAGTTTGGTCACATATATGTTTTACAAGTGTCTATGAATGCAAATCGGTTCAGTTTTTTCCGCATGAAAGAATTCAAGATCACAGCTGTTTTTCCAGACTGCTTCAATCAATGTGGAATTTTATCACAATATAAGATCCATTACTTTCAGAGCAATTCTCTTACGAATGCAGTGTGAAGACAGATGTTCTTGTTCATGTTCTAGGGAGCCCTCCCTTCAAGGAATCCCTGCTCACACGCCTTAAAAGGGGTGAGGGTTAGGTTGATTGTATGGAATGCCGACGGAATATAGAAAATTTTCCTCTTTTGCATCTTGCGAGGCACCCCACGTTAAATCGAACTTGTGTCACAACCCAACACCTCGTGGGGGATTAATACCAAATTTTGTTCTTTTCTACGGAAAACGCGTTGCTAATGTTGGTGGTTGTTTTGAAAAATAGCTTTTGTGGCTGAAAGCTTGCTCTAACTAACGGTGTTATTGTTCTCACTCTGTTATACTTTCACAAAAATATTTAGGAGGCATTATTTTCTGGACCCTTCTTAATTTTTGATTTCAATGAGACACCTCTGCTTCATTTTAGATGTCATTTCGCAGAACTGCCGCTTATCTACAATCTGTAACAACCTCCCCACCCCCCAAAACACTTGAGTTATTTCATATGCATAGCCAATGATGTTGACCATAGGGGTCGGTTGGTTGGCTTTTATGGCATATCAACCTTTGTAGGTTACTTAACGCCAAATCCATTTTTAGGTAAATTGTCAGTTCTATTTCAAACAATTTGGTTTAGCATGAGTACAGTTTAATTGTTAAAAAGATTTCTATTTCAAACTATTCAGTTTATTCAAATCGTTCTTATTCTAACAATTCCATTTATTATAAGTACATATCTTGTTTACACCCTGTTAAATGTCAAAACAGTTCTATATAACAATTCAGTTTAGTGTAAGCACAGTTTTTATGTTAAAAACAATTCCATTTCAACTATTCAGTTTAGCATAAACACGCAGTTTAAATGTTAGCACAATTTAAACATTTCTATTTAAAGCTATTCAGTTTAGTCAAACAGTTCTCATTCAAACAATTCAGTTTAGCATAAGTATGCAGTTCTATTTAACCCATCGAGAGGGCCCTATCAGGAGGTGCCCGTGGTGTAGTCGTTATCGTCGTAGGAAATGGACACGGCGACACGGGTTCAAAGCCTGGACGAGACTGATTGCATTTCACATAGCACTAATACCCTTGGGAAAGGTATGAATCCAATTATTCTCCCTCCAGCTATGGGTAAATAGTAGGATAGACTAGGTTCTTCAGTCTTGGTTAGGCAACTAGTCTAGGAGAAGGAAAACTCTGAATTCAAAACTGTTAAACTCCGCTTAAAAAATTGACCTTGTGTCATATCCTGCCCAAGCGGAGGGGTTGGTAAATAGTATCAGGAGCTACCATTCCGGGTCTGAGTGGACCTAGGAGCAATGGCAATGAAGGGATGCTCTGCATTTCCCAAAGCTCCAGCATCTCTGCATCCTCACCATCAGATTGTTTGGTGTCATATACAGGACACTCTTTGGGGGAATCTACATCCCCAGCCGACTGGGCAAGACTATAACGTGTTTTATAGTTGAAACTTTTCTCTGTATAATGGTGTTGGTGTTCTTTTTGTAGTAGTTTTTGTGAACATAAATAGGAGGCATTGTTTTCGGGGTATGCTATTCTAAACTTTTGATTTCAATGAGACACCTGCGCATTCGTGACTTGCTCAGCTGGGACTGTAGAATACACGGACTGCTTCTCTACAGAGAGGTAAGACACCCCTAACGAGTGTCCTGCTTATGACACTAAACAATCCGATGGTAAGGTTCCAGCAATGCTGGAGCTTTGGGGAATGCAGAATACTCCTTCATTGCCATCGCTCCTAGACGGCTAAGAATCTGTGAATCACTAGTAGCTGCCCAAAGGGGTCACATTTTGAATAATCAAAAGTTTAAGAAGTGTTTTATGGTTTAATTTGAATTTAATGTGTCTCAGGAAGACTTGCATTGGTATAATAAATAAAACCATTATGGTCGTGGAGAAACGACATTTTTGATGGTTGCCAAATACTTTTAAATGCTAGTATTTATATGATGATTGATTCTCCCGCCAACTTTGACGTACGAGGGTCACAGCAGTAGGTTGGACTACACATACAAAAATTTGTGTATATAGTACAGGCTTGTGTAGGACCAGGCTCAGCTTTTGGAGATGCTGATCGCAGTGAATCGATGCAAATGTTTGACACAGAAATCCTTAACAACATTCCTCAGGCTTGCATAAATGACAAGGGAGCCAGAATGATAGGTTGAATGCACATCCTTCTTTGAGACTTGTAGAACACTGACTGTCAAAGTCAAAAACTTAAGGCAGTACGCATCACTTAAGAGGTCAATTTCAAGATAAGAACTCGGGTTTAAAAGTTGTATGTACTAGCGTATATATATATATATATATATATATATATATATATATATATATATATATATATATATATATATATATATATGATTTGTGAGCTAATTGTTTGATAGTTGGTATGAAACTATTTTTAAAACGAGTTAAGCATCATAAATTTGTACTGAGCTAAATTAGTTCAAGTACTGCTATTTAACATTAATAATTCTGTTTAATATTAAATTATTTATTTGCACACTGTCAAAAGGTTTTAAGTACTACTTTTTAACATCAGTTATTCTATTTATCAATTTTTCTTATCTAATACGAACAACTTGCAGACAGCTGTATGGTTTGAAATAGCGAATAATAATAATAATAATAATAATAATAATAATAATAATAATAATAATAATAATAATCACTAGTAAATGATTGAACAGTTCTATTTGATCCATAGATGGGAATCTAATTGGTACAACCACTCTGGGTCATAGTAGACCTGGAAGTAATGGTAATGAAGGGGTACTCCAGACTCTCCAATACTCCATAACAAGAGCCTCCTCACCACTTGATACAGTTTAATCTCATACCCAGCAGAAAATAATAGCTTGAAATAACTATTATATAAATAATTCATGCGCAATTATATTATTTCAAGTAATTAATTATAATAAGATGTAAACAAGTAAAAAATGAGAAGAGAGATATTTAGATTCCTCTCGAAAAGAAATCTGTGGTTTTTCCTAAAAAAAAAAATTGAAAACCGTTTTTAGCTCGCTTATTTCTGAAAATTCTGTTACCCATGAAATGTTCAAGAGATAGAAAGAAAAGAAAATCTGTTGATGCAAAATTTGGAGTGTATAGAGGATGTAAAAGAACACTTCATCCCGACGGCCTTATCTTTTCGAAGAGTTGCTAAGCTGTTGTCGTTGAAAATGAAAGGTGATTACATTTTTTATGATTACCGTAATGACAGCAATAAGGTGTCCTTTTTTTTTTTTTTTTTTTTACAAAAGATATCTTTTAAAATTCCCCCGAGTCTTATATGCTATCGGTAGGTTTCGATTTCGCGATAGTCGGCCGAAATTAGCCTCCGGGCAATTCCTATGAGCTTAGACTTTTGAGTAACTTTCATATACTTGTAGATTATGTAGATTAAAAGTTTTACCATCGAATATATTCATTATATTTATTACATTACGTTTAATATTAGTACTTTATTCTTTTTTCTTGATTTGCCTTGATGACATTGGGCTGCGTCTTATACACCAGTGCGTTTAATATGCCGTCAAATACAGTATATTTAAATTCAATTTAACTTACTTTACTTTTTATATCCTCTTTGGTAAAACGTCATTACTTTCCGAAAAACTTTATATTTTATTTGAACTTTTTGTTGAATTCTACAGAGATTAGAATCCATCTTCTGCCAGTGTTGGTATGTGGTTGAATGAGAGTAGTTCGAGAAGCAAGTGGGGGCGTCAGAGTTGCCTTCTTTATGTATGTGTCTTGTGTTCGTGACGACAAGAAGACTAGGAATATTTATCGAGTAAACGGTTATTCTACATGACTCTCCGAGTTTGCCAAATCTCAGCGCGTGAAGATCGCCAATGAAAACGCAATAAAATCTCCGTTTAATAAGGATTAATGATCTCACTGCGGTCTCAGAATAGACGACACCAAGAGGAATGAATCTGATTGGCTCCTCGTGCGCACGCGCATATTCAAATGACATAATTACCAACACACGCATATATAATATACATATGTATATATTTATATTTGAGTGTTCTCAAAGAAACCTCCCTTTGAAAACATTGCTTCAAGTAAAACAAGCTTTAATGATACGAGATTGATTGATTGGTTTTAACGTCATGTCATCTCGTCCAGGGATATTTAAAGTCTATAGATTTGGGAATCAGGTGTAGTAATTGTTTATTAATAGATTTTTTTCACACTGTCCTATCAAATATGAACAATTTTCAAACAGATCTATTTGACCCAAACAGATACTTACACTCCAGGTCAGAGTAGACCTGGGAGTAAAGGCAATGAAAGATTAGTCCACACTCAGTAGATCTTCAGAATTGGTGATTCATCATCAGATTCAGTTTAATGTCATACACAGGATATTATACTGATACGAGAAATCAGTTGCAATCAATATATATCGCATATACAGTATCACACATTAATAACTGATCATGTACCATACTAGGATTTATAAATGCCGCATCGCCAATAAATAAGTACACCTCTGACAATATTCTATAAAATACAAAGCCAAAAATATCAGGGTTATTTTTAGTGGAAAGCAATACAATCAAAACAGAATTTATTAGGTGTTATTTATTACCAGACTCTACAGGATTGAAACTCTTGGTCCAAAAATGAAGCTGCAACAGATGTTAACAATAAAATACGATGACATAAGATATTACATATGGCTAAGTTGGACGACCGCAGTCAAGAGCAACCCGAAGGCTTTCTTTTTATTAGCTACTACACCGAGGTGTAGGAGAGGGCATCACTCATTTCCCATGATCGCTCCTCTTATCCTTGATCCGTACCTTTTAATTGTGATTATTAAGCAAGGAGGTATCAAGTACCATTTTTTTAGTCTTTTGTATGACTAGACCTGGGATTGAACCCTGGTTTCCTGAGTCACTGATGAACGCACTAACCATTATACCAATAGGCCGGTATAAATGTTTAAATATCATTATCGTCATCATGTCGCGCCGCCAGCATAGATCTTCCCGACCCTCTCTCGCCCCCCCCGTCTCTATCGTCCATCGCTCCCAGTAGCTCTTCTGTATCGGCATATAGGTTCTAGCTGGTCGTCTAGCCTTTATTCGTCCATGTGAAAGGGTCCACAGGAGTATGTCGCTTATGAGTTTGACCCCACTTCTCCAGTGGTGTCCCGCATACCCTTACATGCATAGCGGCCAAGATATACAATGCTCTACTACACAACCCCATAGAACCTAAAATTGAGAAGATACTTTGGAAGAACCAAAATGGCTCTCGGAGAAATCAATCCACGACATCACAAATTTTGACAATCCGTCGAATTCTTGAAATTGTACGTGTAAAAAAAAACCTAGAGGCAACAATATTATTTGTCGACTTCTCCAAGGGAAGATGCCTACCCAAAGAAACCGACGCAGCCATAATGATGCTATATAAAAACCCGAAAGTAAAATCCCGCTCCCCAGATGGAGACAGACTACTTCGACATTGTAGCAGGTGTTTTGCAAGGAGACACATTAGCACCATACCTGTTTATCATCTGTCTAGACTACGTGTTTAGAACGTCTTTTTATAAAATGAAAGATAACGGTTTCAAGCTGGCAAATGAAAGCAGAAGATACCCTGCACGATCAATTATGGACGCAGACTACGCCGATGACCAAACACTTATGGTAAATAATCCCCCCAAGCCGAAACCCTACTACATAGTCTGGAATGAGCAGCTGGTGGGGTAGCCTCCATGTCAATGCAGACAAGACAGAATACATGTGATTTAATCAAAGAGGCGACATCTCCACACTAAATGGTAGTTCTCTGAAATTAGTTGACAAGTTCACCTACCTAGGAAGCAGTGTCTCATCAACCTAGAATGACACCAACACGCGACTAGTAAAGGTGTGGGCAGCACGAGAGCTATCGGTCATATGGAAGTCAGACCTATCAGATGAAATAAAACGCAGTTTTTTCTAAGCAGCAGTCGTGTCGATACTGCTACGTGGACGCTAAGTAAACGTATGGAGAAAAAGCTTGACGGCAATTACACAAGAATGCTGCGAGCAATATTAAACAAGGCAGCACCCAACAAAGCAGCAGCTGTACGCCTACCCATTACGAAAACTATTCAAATTAGACGAACCAAAGTAGTATGAATATAAAATATTAAAAAATGAAATATACAAAGGATGTACTTATTTTTGCACAGCTTCATATTTTTTATTTTTGGTTATATTTAATAATAAAATTAATAATAATGATAATAACTAAAGGATTATTAAAAGGCCTGGAGGACTTGGATGTTGGCGGACGGCTAGAAACTATCCAAATGTCAGCATTACTGAGAACGGCCAGAATACTGAGAAGAGTCATGGAGACTTGAGGAGACTTGCTGTCACTCAGACTCCAGAGAAAAACCATCAGCGAATACTGATGTGAAAAACTCCCATAAGAAGAATAAGAAGGCCAGTATCCATTCAAGAGAATGAGTCGTAAAATATTCAGGGATTTTGAGATCCGAAAGGGTAATCTAATCCTACCTAGAATTAATTAACAACAACAAAAAAAAGGACTCCTCCAAAAAAGCCCAACAAAAATCAAAAAAAGAAAAAATACAAATACGGAACTTGAGGTCTTGTGTATATTGCCGTTCCAGCGAACCACGGAGTAATAATAAAAAGAAGCAAAAGATAAGCAAATACTTGAATCTTACCAGAGAACTAAAAAAGGAACCTGAGGGCGATGGTGAAGTAAAATTTTAGTTGGTGCGCTGGGAACGGTCCCTACAGTCTCGGAAAGTCGGTCGAGAAGTGTAAATCAGAGGAAGAATCGAGACTATCCCGACCATAACAATGTTGAAAAGAGTCCAGTAGACCTGAGGAGATTTTCCGTTACTCAGACTCTAGTGAAAGACCACCAGCTGATATTGGTGTGAAGAAAATCGCAAAGAGTGAAATAAATCAAAAATATTTTTACTATTCACTGTTCCCTCCCAAATTAGAAATGAAAGGTTCTCATTTAAATGTTTCTCTAAAACTGACCAATAATGAATTGGAAGCCATGCTGCTTCAAGATGTACCTATATTACTCTTGAGATTTGGCTTGAGGGGTACAGAAAGTAGAAGGTCTACTTGGCCTAATCCGTCACAAGTTTCACAGACAAGTCGACCCGTGCAGTTGTTGATTGTTATACAAGAGACCGGGAACGACCAATCGGAAGACCGGAAACAACGATAGAAAAAACGAAATTATCAAGCGATTCGGACCTGTATTAAGAAAAAGGGTGAAAGCAAGAACGAAATGAAGTTCATTGTGTCCAGCGATATGGAAATCAACACAATTTGGCCCCTAAAGAAATACAGGAACGTATATATATATATATATATATATATATATATATATATATATGTATATATATATATATATATATATATAGGATTTGGCATAAAGTAACGCACAATGGTAGACATGCAATTAAACCAATTAAATATAACCAATAATTAAGAGAATGTCAAGATAGAAAAAACCCAATATTTTTCACCCCATGAAGTTTTTACCGTGATTTTGTACACTCCGTCGAAGTATATTAATATAATGTGAGAAGGGTTTATGTGGTGTAATGGTTGACGAGCTAGTGTGCATGATTCTCGTTGGCTGCCCCATAGCTAACAATTTGTCTCAAACTAAGCCACTATCTCTGAAAATAATTATGGAAATAGTACATTTAGTGGAAGTTCAACTTAGTTTATTTTTTATTTAGCTGTAAATTTAATAACAGCAAAGAGACGAAATATTTCTTAATGAATATCTGAATATTCTGCCTTCATCAAAAACTCTTCAATCTTTTGCAGTCTAAATTTGTATATATTTTTCTATATTTGCATTTTATTCGCTGTTTTAAATATGGAACAGATCACCTGAAAGGTTTGGTTTGGTTGGGTTTTATGGCATTCAACCATTGTAGGTTATTTAATTCCAAATCCTCTTTATACATATATATTAAATATATATGATTTGGTTTGGTTTGATTTTATGGCATATCAACCATTGTAGGTTATTTAATACCAAATTCTCTTTATAAATATATATTAAATATATATGATTTGGTATGGTTGGTTTTTATGGCATATCAACCATTGAAGATTATTTAGTACCAAATCCTCTTTATGCATATATATAAATATACATATGATTTGTAAACACACTATGTACAAGATATTCTTAAACGAGCCTGAGTTTTTTTAAAACACAGGGTAATGGTTTCAAGTATTGCTATATAGCAATCACAATTTAACATTAGTTATTTGTTTGCAGACATAGCTTGTTCTAATTGACCCATTGATATGATCCTATCAGTTGTTACCACTCCAGGTCAGAGTTGACCTGGGAGCAGTGGCAACGAAAGGGTACTCCGCATTCCCCAAATCTCCAAGTCTGGAGCCTCGCCATGCGATTGTTTAATATCAAATCTAGGACACTCGTTCGGGGTGGGGGGTCTTGCACATCTGTAGAGATGCAGTCGGTGCATTCTACAGCCCCTGGCAACACTTGTGAGCGTTAAATAACCGAAATGTTTTAAAGTGATCGTATACGGTTGCATCTTTCTGTTTTTAGTTAGTTTACTCCAAACAAAAATTAGTACAATATCATCTATGTATTCTAATTCCATATTTTTTGCCTGGAGTTTTATACTGCTGAATGAGTTCGATCCTTCAAGTACTCGCGGCTTTTTGTCAAGTCTAAGCTACGTTAGATTTTAAGGGTGTATGAAGTGGCGTAATGTAATGTAATATCAGATCATTACTACTGAGTTAGATTCTCTCTGAGTTTTCCAAACAACTGTCCTCTTGTCAAACTAAAATAATCTTTATAAATAACTTCAATCTGTCATTTTGAAGACAAGTGTGCGGTTTCGCTGCTTTGTTTAAAAGTTGACTGACGAGACATTTGGCCTGAGGATAAGAGTCCTTGGCTTGGGAGTTGAATCATAGGTGCCAATTAAATTAGCGCACCTGTTTGACATCTTGAGAGGGTTTAAGTTTTAGGGAAATTTCTTTTTTTTTTCTCTCTTTTTGTGACTTGCGACTTTGCCTCGAGTTATAAATGTCAGTCTTTGCAGCCATTGTCTTCTCTTAACTTTTCTGCAATACCGTCGTTCACTCTGTTGGAAAGCCTGGTTTTTATCGCTATTTTTGGTTTCTGAGGCTATGATAAGTAGAAAGAATCGGAACTGTCTTTTCAGAAGTGTTGACATGATTGTTTGCAGATAATCAGGACAGAAAATATCCTCAAGTACATACATAAAATGTCAGGAATGAAAAAAGAGCGTGCGTATGCATGTGTTTTTCTACGTATGTATGGATGCATGTGTGTGTATGTGTGTGATAGATAGATAGATAAATAGATAGATAAATAGATATATAGAATTAGTTCTTATTTATCAATCTTTGCTTTGTTGTGGCATAATGCCAGAACTGTGAGCATGGCACTAAACTAAATCTGATGATCAGCCTCCAGTTCTGGATCTTTGGGGATTGCGGAGTATATCTTTTGTTGTCATTATTACAAGGTTAACACTTACACGGACTGGTAATACCTGTTAGGGTCAGATAGATCAGTTTAAAAATCATTCGCATTCGTAAATTCTTTGTAATAAGAATAGTTACTTGAAGCTCTGATATTTTCAAGGATCATTATTACTTACTTGAAACCATATAACTGTGTGCAAACAAATGAGCAATATTAAATAAAAATAATTACTTGAAACGGTATAATTATTTAGTTGGCCGACCGTAGTGAAGGGCAACCCTAAGGCTCCCTTTTCAATTGCTACTACCCTGAGGTATCGGAGAGAGCGCCAATCCTTTCCCTTGATTGCTTCACTTACTCTTGATCCATACCTTGTAATGTTGAGTGTTAAGCAAGGGGGTATCAAGTACGATTTTTTTAGTCTTTGGTATGACTCAACTCGGTTAGAGTGTTCGTTAATGGTACGGGAGTCCGGGGTTCAATCTCAGGTCGAATAAAATAAGTACCTACATCAGCCTGACTACAACGACTCTATCGAGACGTTTAACACCTCATCTATCCGATACTTGTTCCATCTCTCTGCACTTTAACATATCGTTGCCATTGCTTCAAATACCGAAAAAAATTAACTGAAAACACTTCCATATTACACAAAGAAAAACAATAAACAAAATCTCTAAATTCCTGAATCTCTCAACATGAAGATTAAAAACCCCTCTTTAAACAAGATCAGTCGCGTTCTGAAATTTCTTTAATATTTTTTTGGCCAATTCTTCCTCTTACCAACAGTAAAGATTTTTTTATTTCGTAAATTTCCCTCTCAGTTGTTTTCTTCCTGTTTTTAAAAAAATTAATGCATACAACTCGTCATTGTGTTTGGAGTTTCAATATTAATTTTCCTGAGGATGGCTTCAGCTGGGGCCGAATGTACTTTGTGAAAATGTGGTACCTTTTTTATTTCACTCCATCCACATGCCAAATGGCTAATTCGAAAACTTGAACAGATCACCAACAAAATAGGCAGAAGTGAAGTGCCTGTCTTATTTAATCAAACATGTTTAAAAGAGAAAATGAGGCATTGATATATATATATATATATATATATATATTGAATATATATGACTTGTAAATAAATTGTTTGTCGGTAACATTTTTAGAGCTCATTTATTAGCACAAGGTTAAATGATTTCAAATATAGTGTAATGATTGAACAGTTCTATTTGATCTAAAGATGGGACCCTACTTTTACAACCACTCCGGGCCAGAGTTGATCGGGGAATAATAGAAATAAAGGTGTACTCCACATTCCATGAAACTTCTGGACTGGAGTCTCACCATCCGGTAAACTTTAGTATCATATCCAGGACACTCGTTGGGTGGGGTCTCATCCCTCTGTAGTCATCCAGTCGGCATATTCTACTGCCCAAGCCGATTGAGCTTGCTAAATACGTATGTATAGATGTTTTACAACAGAATCTATTTCTTGAAATATGTCTTGAAAAATTAATATTCATGACGTAATCCTTTCAAGACTTTTGATTGATTGATTTTAACGGCATGTCAACCTATTAAGAGTTACTTAATTCCAGGAGATTAGGGAATTACGTTCATATTTTCATTTTTCTTTTGTTGTTTCTTAAGAATTTTTTTGCACTTGGTCCAATCGAATACGAATAATTATCCAGTAGAAGTATTTGACCCTTAAATGGGACCCAAATTGGTGCTTCAACCCCAGGTAAGGGTAGATCTGGGATTTGGTTTGGGTTGGTTTGGTTTTATGACATATTAACCATTGTAGATTATATAATGCCACATCCATTTTCATACAATTCATAACATTTTAGTTTAGCATGAGTACTGTTTTTTTTTTACACAAAACAGTTCTATTTAAAACAATTCAGTTTAGCATAAGTACGCAGGTTAAATATCAAACAGTTCTATTTCAAGCTATTCAGTTTAGTAAACAAAGTTAAATGGTTCCAAGTATTGCTATGTATTACTAACAATTCAATTAAACATCAGTCATCTATTTAGACACTGTTAAAAATAAAAACTTCTATTTCAAACAATTCAAGTTAGCTTAGTACAGTTTAAACGTCAAACAGTACTAACTGACCCATAAAAAAGGCCTTATTAGGCGTAAACCTGTGGGTGATGGCAATGAAGGGGTACTTCACATCTCCCAAAGCTACTGTATTACTGAAGCCTTATGATCAGACTGTTTAGTGTCATATACAGGACACTTGTTGGGGATGTCTTACCTCTCTGCAGAGATGCACTCGGTGTTTTTTGCAGCCCAAGCCAACTGGGCCAGGTGGATCTGGGAGTAATGGCAATAAAGTGCTACTCCACTCTACAATGGTCTTCTGTACTGGAACCTCACTAGCAGATGCAGT
Source organism: Sepioteuthis lessoniana (assembly GCA_963585895.1). NCBI lineage: Eukaryota > Metazoa > Mollusca > Cephalopoda > Myopsida > Loliginidae > Sepioteuthis > Sepioteuthis lessoniana. Next base: position 21,335,013 of record OY757914.1, read on the forward strand.
TCATTGTTATACGTAGGGGATACAGTCAGTGTATTCTAAACATCATGAACATGGCTAATAAATTCTAGATATGAATATTTCGTTTGTGATTTTAGAATATAGTGACGTCTTGTTATGCAACGACTGAACACAGGAAAAATGTCGAAGAAACGGTTAAGAATAAAAAGATGATTCGTTCTCATTAAAAGTGGGTTATGGGGTGGGTCATTTTTTTTTCTTTTGTTGAGTCTTGTCTCGTTTGTAGTTTATATGGTGCGCGTGTTTCTTGAGCAGAATGTTTCATTCGGTCTCTTTTTCCTTTGATGTATTCTATTCCTTCGCATTTTTTTGTCTTCTTCTCTGTGTCTGTATATATACGTTTATCTGCATAGACACCTATACATATGTGTGTGTATGTAAGTCTGCTTAGATATGGATAGGGAAATTTGTTTGGATAGAAATAAATGTTTACAAAAATTTGTCAACATCCTTGAAATAGATCTCAAGTTTGTATATACCAGGTTTCATTATATATATATATATAAGTTACGTAAGTCAGTCGGTCGTAGTTAAAGTGTTGGTGATAGCACTAACCGTTTCCGTGGATTGCTCTACTTACCCTTGATCCGTACTTGATAATGCTGAACGTTAAGCAAGGAGAAATTACCATTTTTTAGTCAATATTTTGTGCGTATATATATACATATATACACACACATATATATATATATATACATGTGTGTATATATTTATATAAGCGTGTATATATGAGGATCATTAAATAAGTTTCCAGACTTTTTTCGTATGGGTACTTTTATTGATAGTACATACATGAAACTCTAGTCACCTTGGAAGTAATATCCTTCGGCTACAATGCACTTGTAACGTTCCAACAACTTCTGCAAGGCCCCATGGAAGTCCTCTTGTGTGAGCGTGTCAATGACCTTCGTCACAGCCTCTTTCATCTCCTCAATTGTCTCTTAACGACAGCCTCTGAGCTTAGGGAATAACCAAAAGTCACAGGGCCAACCTCTGGACTATAGGGAGGATGAGGAACTGTCTTGATGCCCATCTTGGTTAAATAGTCTTTGACAAGGATGGAGTTGTGTCCTGGTGCATTGTCCTGGTGGAAATGCCACTGACCCGATTTGAAGAGTGCTGGCCTCTCCCGACAGAATCTCTTCCTGAACCCCCTTAAAACCTCAACATAATAACCCTAACCCTAACCGTTTGGCCAATCAACTCTGGTCTATTGACTTCCTTACTCCTCCCACACCTCTGATCATCCCTCATAGAATCCGTACCTTCCTTGAATCTCTTATGCCACTCAAAACCTGATGCTTAATTCATGCAAGATGGTCGAAAAGCAGTCTAAAGCATTCCATACGTTTCTGTGGCATTTTTTCCAAGCTTAAAACAGAATTTTATAGCATATCGTTCTTCTAAAGTGTCGTCACGTCCAGATTGCATTTTTGAAATTCCCCAGCTGTGACAATCAGGGTTTGGTAGGGTGTATTCCAGTTCCTACTGTAGCTGTTCATTTGAACCCGAAATCATAAAAATTGGTCAGTCATCTCATAAGATGTATAGCAATAACATACTAAATTTTCAAGAGTCTACAACAATTTTAAATGCCTGTACAAAAAAGGCTAGAAACTTATTGAATGCATCATGTATAAGCGCGTGTATGTGCTTGTATGTGTGTTTGTTCGTGGGGTCGTGTACTTGGGTAGAAATCTTTTTTTTATGAATGCATTTACACAACCCCTTCACTATAGACCGGATGTGAGACAAAGTTAATTTTTAAGCGGAGTAAAGCTGGTTTGATTTCAGAGTGTTAATTCTTCTAGACTGGTTTATCTGACTAAGGTTGTAATATAAGGGATTTCGTTTTATATATCTTGCCTTTAGGTTTAGTTAGGCTGAGAACCTTTCGGCTCAGTGCATGGGTTAGTAAGGTGCAAACATGAGCGCAGGTGTTCCTGCGCGCGCGCGAATCGGGCGTGTCATTCAGAGATGTCACAATAAAAATCCCAGATAGAGGATGTGACCAGGGATGTGAGTGACGTCACGCACCGGAAGCGTGGGTTGAGATTTAAGAAAAGTCAGTTAGTTGAGTCTTGCCGTTCGAAGAAGAAGGGTGACTTTCGCTTGTTCGCCTTGGCCTTGTGGCGGATGCCACACGTGGTTTGGGGCAAATGGAAAAGTCAGTATAGAAAGATGGTATCTCTCTCCTTATGTCGAAAAACCTTTTAACTCAAAGGTAATAAAGAGTTTCGTACCTGAACTAAGAAGTCGTAAGTGTTTTTTCGTGTTTCGGGATTCCTCTGTTCTATGTATATATGTTACAAACGTTCTATGTACATTTCACATATTCCTGTATATGGTTATGTTACAAGGTTAGAGAACCCAGTGTACTCTACAAGTATTCTTCTTTGTTGAATGTTTTATCAAAGATAGGTAATAAGAAGTATATTGTAAAATATTTAACATTTAGTCTTTTTGTTGTATTTTGACCTTCGACCCGGCCAAAAATGCCATTCAGAGTGATGCACCGGAAGGAAGTGACACATTCTAATGGCAGTTATGAGAGGAAATCGCGTGGGCGGAAATTGGCTGATGAAATGGGACGAGCAAAAAAATTCCCATGGTACACTCATAGACTGATGCACCGGAAGAGAGTGACCTGGGAACTGCATGACAGTTATTTCCGCTCGATGACGATGCAACATGTGATTCCAAAAATCGAGTAGGCGACTGAGTGGGCGTTGAACTATTATATAACTCAGTCAAGACAGAAGTCAGACAGTTACAGTTGGAGAACGGACGGAGTTATAGACGAGATATGGTAAGGAAAGCCACACCAGGCCGAAGGGGCTCGGGGCCTCCGATTGAGTTGGGGTCCAGAGAAGTTGCTGATAAGATGCAGTAAAGAAAGCCATCATCCAACAGAGAGCTGGGCTGCTGGGCCTCCGGTTGAGCAGCCCTGGAGAACGAGAAAGACACAACGCTGACGGCCATAAGAATGGGGGTCAAAATATTGCAGTTCTGTTCGGTCTCCAACTCCCCCTCGCAAGCAAACCTTGAATAACCTTTTTGAACCCGTGCAATAAAGTGAGAGGTACATATTTTGTTAAAGAAGTCTTCCTGCGTCTGTCTTTATCATTGTTTCGTTGTGAATTATTCTACATATATATGTACATGTATGTAGATGTGAATCTGCATATGTGAGTATATAACATTTTTAGGTGTGTATTTGTGTGTATATATATGTGCGTGTTAGAGTGTACGTGTGTAGGTGTCTGTATGTGTGTGGGCGTGTATGTTTGTGTGTGTGTAGGAGTGAAATCTTCTGTGGATAATATCCACGGAGGAACTTTTTAAAAGATAGTTAATTCCAAGCACTTTCGGCTAATCTATTAACTATTTTTAAAGAGCGTTTTTAAGGAGTAATGAAATTGTCTTATCAACGAATTCTTCGAAAACTCCTTCAAATTTGACTTATAAATTGCCTGAAAACGCTTTGAATGAAGAATCTTTTTGATAATTCGTCTGTCTGATTTGTTCCCAAAAGATTTTACTTGTACATAAGCAAGAAAAACTACTAAAAAAGATAGAAAAAAATTCCCAAAACAAACCACTCCCCAAAAACGAGTAATGAAATACTTCTTGCCAGTTACATGTAAGGAAAAATGAATTGTTGCCTAAATACACGATTTATATATATATATATATATATATATATATATATACATAGATAGATAGATAGATAGATAGAGAGAGAGATTTATTGTTCTCACTATTTAACTTGGTGAGTTAATGGAGAACCCAACATTGCAGTATTATTAAGTAGTGTTCAATATCAATGATAAAGCCTTTTTATAGATATTGGAAAATATATACAGATCATATATACATTACAAGGTAGTATATATTGGCCAAGCGGTTAGAGTGTTCGCCAAAGACCCGGGAAACCGGAGTTCAATCCCAGGTCGAGTCATACCAAAGACTCAAAAAATTGGTACTTGATGCCTCCTTGCTTAACACTCAGCATTACAAGGTACGGATCAAGGGTAAAGAGGAGTAATGCAGGGAAAATTTTAGCGCCCTTCCCTAAACCTCGGTGTTGTAACTATTGGAAAGAGAGCCCTCGGGTACCCCTCGACTACGGTCGCCAACTTTACTTTACATGGTAGTGTCAGACACTGCCATGTAATATATATATATATATATATATATATATAAATGAAATGATGCAATTTCCTTGTCGAAAGAATTTTCTGGAAAAAACGGATCAAAATTGGTGCAAAAATCTCCAACTAACGCCCACCCAGATGTTTAAATAAATAAACAATTGAAAATGTTTTTTTAGGACCAAGAGGAGGTCTCTAAAATACGCGTCCAAAGAATTTTCGAAAGTCAACGTGTGTGCACGGGATCCACCTTGATGCTATAAAAACACACAATATTCCAGACAACGCAGATCAGTTACTCACGCCAACCAGGTCTACACTGACCAGGAGAGGTAGAAACTGAGAGGATCCTATTTATGGGTCAAATAGAACTGTGTGACATTTAAACTGAGAGCAAAGAAATGACTTATGCACAACTGTATTGCTTGAAACAGAATTGTATGATCATTTAACTGTGTGACTGTTTAATTCAAATTGTTAGGAACACATGGCAATACTTGGAACCATTTAACTGTATGCAAGAGAAATGAGTAATTTTGAATGGAATAATTGTTGATAAATCGCATAACTAGTAATCACTTCACTGTGTGCAACCAAATGATTAATATTGAAAATATATTGAATATATATTGAATATATATGATTTGATTTGGTTAGGTTTTATGATATAACAACCATTGTAGGTTATTTAAGGCTAAATCCTCTTTATACATATATATTGAATATATATGATTTGGTTTGGTTTGGTTTTATGGCATTTCAACTATTGTAGGTTATTTGATGCCAAATCCTTTTATACATATATATTAGATATATAGGATTTGGTTTGGATTGTTTTTATGGCATATCAACCATTGTAGTTTTTTTTTAATGCCAAATCCTCTTATACATATATATTAGATATATATGATTTATAAATACATTTTGTTGATAGCATTTTTAAACGAGTTTGAACTCATTTTTTTTTGCACACAGAAAAAAGGTTTCAAGCATTGCCTTGTAACAGTAACAATTTAACATCAGTCATTTGTTTGCTCACATTTTAATAGATATACATAATATGTTGGAGATTAGTTTGTTAGTAATTTCATTTTTAAACGAGTAACAACGAATTTGTTTGTACACTTGTATTGCTGTTGTTTCTCCACAGTTAAATGGTTTTAGTTATTGCTATCTACCACTTAAAATTATTACTAAATGGACTGGAGGACTTGGAAGTTGTCGGACGGGTAGAGACTATCTAAATGACAGCAATACTGAGAACGGCCAGAGTACTGAGAAGAGTCCTGGAAACTCAAGTAGACTTGATGTCACTCAAACTCCAGTGAAAAACCATCAGCTAATACTGATGTAAAAAACTCTAAAATAATAATAATAATAATAATAATAATAATAATAATAATAATAATAATAATAATTACACGCCGTTAGAATATATAGTCAGGACATAGGAATGGAATTAGGCATAGAAAAATGTGCCATGCTCGTCATGAAAAGTGGCAAACGACATATGACTGACGGAATCGAAATACCAAATCACGATAAAATTAGAACGCTCGAAGAAAATGAAACCTATAAATACTTGCTGACTCTATCAAACAAGTGCAAATGAAAGACACGATCCGAAAAGAATATCTCAGGAAAAACGAGAAAACTACTCGAGGCAAAACTCTCCAGCAAATACCTCATCAAAGGAATAAATACTTGGGCTGTGACCCTAGACAGATATTCGGGACCCTTTCCCAAGCGGACCAGAGACGAACTTAAACAAATGGACCAAAGAACAAGAAAACTAATGACCATGCATAAGGCATTACACCCCAGAGACGACGTTGACAGACTATATGTATCTAGAAAACAGGGAGGAAGAGGACTTTCTAGCAACGAAGACACCGTTGACATATCGATACAACGGCTTAAAGACTAGATAGAAAAAACACGAACGAGGACTAATTACAGCCATCAGAAACGATACGGAAAACATGATAGACGAAAGAATGACAACAAAAATGGGAAACAAAAATGGGAAGGAAAACAACTCTATGGCCGCTTTAAACGTCTAATAAACAACATCTCACACCAGAAAATCTGGACCAGGCTAAGAAAAGGAAACCTTAAGAGAGAAACGGAATCCCTCCTAATAGCAGCACAGGACAACGCCATAAGAACCAATCATATCAAAGCGAGAATAGATAAGACGCAACAAGACAGTAAATGTAGGCTATGCGGTGACAGAGACGAAACGATCAATCACATAAGTGAATGCAGCAAATTAGCACAGAAGGAGTATAAGGCGAGACACGACTGGGTCGGCAAGGTGATCCACTGGGAAATGTGCAAGAAATCTAAATTTGACCATACAAACAAATGGTATATGCACAACCCAGCACCTGTCCTAGAAAATGACTCGCATAAACTCTTATGGGACTTTAATATACAAACGGATCACCTAATCCCGGCCAGAAGACCAGACCTCATAATATTAAACAAAAAAAAAGAAAAAAAAGAAGAGAATCTGCAAAATTGTCGACTTTGCTGTTCCGGCGGACCACAGAATAAATCTGAAGGAAAGTAAAAAGAAGGATAAGTACCTCGACCTTGCTAAAGAATTGAAAAAGCTGTGGAACATGAAAGTAAAGATTGTGCCAATTGTGATTGGTGCGTTAAGCACAATAACTAAAGGATTATTAAAAGGCCTGGAGGACTTGGAAGTTGGCGGACGGGTTGAGACTATCCAAACGACAGCATTGCTAAGAACGACCAGAATCCTGAGACGAGTCCTGGAGACTTGAGGAGACTTGTTGTCACTCAAACTCCAGTGAAAAACCATTAGCTAACACTGATGTGAAAAACTCTAAAGGAGTTAGATAATAATAATAATAATAATATTAATAATAATAATAATAATGATAATAATAATAATCGAAATTCTTCCCCCTGATTGACGAAATAAGCTTAGTAAAATTCTCAAAAGTTGAACCAAAATATATAATGGAAATAAAGAAAAAATCAGAAGAGTAAATCACATTTAACGCAAGTCCAAGAATTGCCGAAGTGGAATCGAAATTTGCCGTTTGAAATGTCTGTGTGCCTCTTTATATTTTCTGTTTTATTAAACAAAATTGAGTTTATTTGATTTGCTAAAATTATCGCTTTAAGCATTTTCGTTCGCTATTGTTAAAAATGACCGATTGTTTACTTTGAAGTATTAGCCAAAATTTTTCTTGGCCAGATTTCAGAACAATTCATTTTGTTGTCATTCCTTTTGCACAGATATTTCTTGAACTGTTTTTCTTCTTCATCATCCTCCTCATTTTCATCAGCAGCAGTAGCAACTTAAGCATTTTCAAGTCCCTAAAGCTCCCTTAAATTTTGGTGGTAAAGAGGGATTTTGGTTATTTCGTAAAGACCAATTCAGGGGTTCTTGCATATATGAAAAGAGAAAGATCCTAATAATCAAAGATGGAAGAACCAATGGAATATCGAGAATATTTTTCCTTCGACAACTGTATTTCTTCGTTGTATCTAATATTTTGAAAAAAGGATTAAAACCCATTTCGGAGTATTGTCTTCATTGTCACGGTTACTTCCACAACTTTTCGGTCGATATATCCTCTAGCCTTCTTCAGGTGTTTGTCGAACTCGGGAACCTACTAAGAACTTCGGCCTTTATTGAATCCACGGGGTTCACCTGTTCTGATTCCGTTAGCCATAAATGTTGATTATTCCTGTATTGTTACTCGCCTGCGGTTAGGATTGAACCTGCAACATCCAGATGATTATCTCCTTACGGAACCAACGCCTATAACCATTACCTATGTGTCCTGGTAACTCGTCACTGTATCCGCATGGAAAAACTCTGTCAACGCCACAGTAGGAGGGGTAGGATTACTTATAGGACCTAGAGCATTAAAAACGCTTAATAGCGTTGAGAAAATACAACCTAGAATGATGGCAGCTACTTTTAACGGCAACCCCAGAGCAACTCATGCTACAGCCCCACCAATGTTAGTGAAGAAACTGAACTAGTCACCTTCTACGATGAGTTATCCTCATTAGTGCGTAGCATCCCGAAACACAAAATGTTAGTCATCGGCGGAGACATGAATGCCCAAATCGGGAAAAACGGAAACAACAAATACAGCCTCCACAACACGTCAAATAGGAATGGCCAACATCTAACAGATTTCATGATAGAACATAGATTAGCATGCCTCAATACAAACTACCAAAAAAGAGAGGGCAAACTATGGACATACACGTACGCAAACAATACTAAAGCTCAGATAGACTACGTCCTTATAAACAAGAAATGGAAAAATAGTGCACTGAATTGCGAGGCATACTCCTCTTTTGAGGGTGTGTCCACCGATCACCGAATAGTCACGGCGAAAATACGGTTAAGCCTACGAAAAAACGACAAACGAACAGCGACCACCAAACACTATGACTGGGCCCTATTGAACAACAAAGATATAAGAGATAAATACGTATTAGAATTAAGAAACAGATTCGAAACACTACAAGAAAAGACGGAAAAAAGTACACCAAACGACGAATACGAAAATTTCGTCAATGCACACCTCGAGGCAGCAGCAAAATACATTCCAACAAAACTTAAAACTAAATATAGAGTCCCATGGGAAACTTTAGCGGTGAGAGAAAAACGTGCACTAGTGAAAACAGCCTCCAAAAACTATCGAAAAAAACCAACAAACACAAATGCCTTAAAACTAAAAACGGCACAATATCAATTAGCAGGCATATATATAAAGGAACAGACAGAATACATTCAAAATCAGATAGATAAGATTAGAGACTCGGTGGAAGATAGACAATCTAGGATAGCCTGGCAAACAATAAACGAAGTGAGCAGAAGAAAGAACACAGCCAAAGCAAAACTGAAAGCAGCAAACCAACAAGAAAGAATAAAACTGTGGAAACAGCACTTCGAAAACTTGCTTGGAAACCCACCAAAAATAACACATGAACCAATCACCAGAATAATTAGCAAACAATTAGACATTAAACTAGGACCGTTCACACAAGAAGAACTCGACTCGGTTCTCAGAAAAATCAAAAATAGGAAAGCTGCAGGGCTGGACGAAATTCCCCCGGAAGTATGGAAGACCAGACAATTCGACGACATACTGCTCCGACACTGCAACGCAGTATACAATCAAAATCCGATAGATAGATGGATGAAGGGATGCATACTCCCCTTCCCTAAAAAGGGGGACCTCGGATTAGCCAAAAACTACCGAGGCATAACACTTACATCCATAGCAGCCAAAATCTACAATGCCCTACTACGAAACCGCATAGAACCCAAAATAGACAACATACTTAGAAAAAACCAAAATGGCTTCCGAAGAAATAGATCCACGACCTCACAAATATTAACCATCCGTAGAATTCTTGAAGGTGTACGGGCAAAGAACCTACAAGCGACATTAATATTTGTCGACTTTACCAAGGCTTTCGATTCCATTCACAGAGGAAAGATGGAACAAATCCTACTAGCGTACGGCATACCTAAAGAAACAGTAGCGGCAATAACGATTCTCTATAGAAACACTAAAGTAAAAGTACGATCACCGGATGGAGACACAGAATACTTTGACATTGTAGCAGGAGTACTACAAGGGGACACGCTGGCCCCGTACCTCTTTATCATTTGTCTAGACTACGTACTTAGAACATCGATTGACAAAATCAAAGAGAATGGCTTCGAACTGACGAAGAAAAGAAGCAGAAGGTACCCCGCAACAACAATTACCGACGCCGACTACGCCGATGACATAGCGATACTGATAAATACACCTGACCAAGCCGAAACACTTCTGCATAGTTTGGAACGAGCAGCAGCAAGCATAGGCCTCTATGTTAATGTACACAAAACGGAATATATGTGCTATAACCAAACGGGGGACATCTCCACTCTAGAAGGAACCCCTCTTAAATTAGTAGACAAATTCACTTACCTAGGAAGCAGCGTCGAATCAACCGAAAAGGACATCGAAACGAGGTTAACGAAAGCATGGACAGCTATCAATAGGCTATCGATTATATGGAAATCAGACCTAACCGATAAAATGAAACGCAGTTTCTTCCAGGCAGCGGTCACATCGATACTGCTATATGGCTGCACTACATGGACACTAACAAAACGGCTGGAGAAGAAGCTAGATGGCAATTACACAAGAATGCTGCGTGCAATCCTGAACAAGTCCTGGCAGCAACACCCCACAAGACACCAACTGTACGGCCACCTGCCCCCTATCACGAAAACTATTCAAGTTAGACGAACCAGACATGCAGGACACTGCTGGAGAAGCAGAGATGAACTCATAAGAGATGTACTCTTATGGATCCCCACACATGGCCGCACAAAAGCAGGACGACCAGCACGAACATACATTCAGCAGCTATGTGAGGATACGGGATGTTGTCCTGAAGACCTACCTAGGGCGATGAACGATAGGGAGGAGTGGCGAGAGAGGGTCAGGGATATCCGTGCTACCAGCGCGATATGATGATGATGATGATGTGTCCTGCTGGATAGTTTAGAGTGAATTTTCGGGACTTATAAACTTAATGTTCTTACATGCCTAGGATTACAACTATTATGTATGATTTTTTTTACCTGCGCTCATATTCGGATTAAAAAAAAAAGTTCGATCCTGATGGGACTTGAACCCACAATATTCTGATTTTTTGAAAATCTGAATACCGAATCGTTATGGAAGTAACAATAACGATGAAGACAATAGTCCGAAAACCCTTAATGATAAAAATCATCAAGCTTCGTCTCAGAAATTCAGACAATATATATATATATATATGTTTTAATAATATTTTGATGATGATGATGATGATGATATACATATATATATATATATATATATATATATATATATATATATATATATACAAAAAAAGATACACTGAAAATCAAATGTGCATAAAAAGTTTTCAATACAAATATGCCAGAGTAAGTCTAAAACCTAAAATATCCGAATTATGTCTGTAAGTTTCATGTGTATCACACAATCATCAGACATGTAATATTGACAATTAAAAATTGAATTTAGGAAGTTGACCACAAGTATTTCATCATCATTATCATCATCATCATCATGTTGTGCCATCAGCACGGATATCCATGACCCTTTCTCGCCACCCTACTCTATCGTCCATAAGTCTGAGGTTTCAAACGATAAAGAGATTTAACCACTGTTAGTATATATACAACCCCGACGGTATTCGATCCCACATTCTCTGACTCTGGAGGCCGACTGAATAAGGCGTCGAGCTCCGGGGCTGAAGATTGTGGGTTCAAGTCCCATCAGGGTCGAAGTTGCACACACACACACACACTCACACATATATATATATATATATATATATATATATATATATATATATATATATATACTAGCTGAGTTTAAGTTTCGATACCAGCTTTAAGTATCTTGTGTGTCTAGCCATACTGAAGAGTTGCAATACAACGAAACAGTCTGTCTATGGATGACAATCCATTAGATCAGAAGAAGTCCTGTTAATTTTTTTGTTGTTTTTCTTTATTTTATCAAAAACACATAACAGGATGGAAATAAATTTATAATCCTATGGTGACCAGTTTTGTTTTTTCTTAATGAAATTATTGCTCTGTAATATCAGTTACATGATCTCTTTACCAGGAAAATTAAACTGTTGAATATTTTTGTCCTGATGGAATTTCTCCCAACTCTGGTTTAACTGGACCGAATAATACTTATATATATATATATATATATATATATATATATATATATATATATATAACTGTTTGTTTAATGGAATATCAATCTTTGTGAGTTATTTAATGGCAATTCCATCCCTCTAAAAGAAAGGTAGGGGTATTATTTAACCAATAACTGGAAGGATAATGGACTCATACCTTTGTTATATCGTCAACTACAGATTCACATCTACATATACACACAGCATTATAACGACACGATAAATAAACAGACGAACGAAGATTCTTTATAAAAATATGTGTACCTCTCACTTTATTTGTAAGGTTTCGAAAAGGGTTACTCAAGGTTTGCGTGTGAGAGGGAGCTGGAGATCGAACATAAACGGCAATATTCTGACCCCCACTCTTATGGCCGTCAACGTTGTGTCTTTCTCGTTCTCCAGGGCTGCTCAACCGAAGGCCCAGAGACCCACTCTGCTGGGTGATCTGCTACATCTAATCAGCAACTTCTCTGCACCCCAACTCAGTCGGGCCTCATGGCCCCTTCGGTCTGATGTGGCTTTCCCTACCACACCTCGTCTATAACTCCGACTCCAACTCTAACTGGAACTGCTGTATTGAGTGAGTTATATAATAGTCCACCGCCCACTCGATCGCCTACTCGATCTTTGGAATGGCATGATTGATCGTCATCCTGCGGAAATAACTGTCATGCAGTTCACAGGTCACTCTCTTCCGGTGCATCAATCTATGAGTGTATCATGGGCTTTATCTTGTCCCATTTCATCAGCCAAATCCATCCACGCGATCTCTTTCGATTACTGGCCATTGGAATGTGTCACTTCCTTCCGGTGCATCACTTTGTAATGGCATGTTTGCTCGGGCCGAAGGTCAAAATACAACATTTTTCCTAAGGGTCTTTGACCGAAATTGAACGTAATAGCGTGACTTGTGTTCGAATTCGCTTGCGACAATTACACAGTCCAGCGCTTTAACCATTACGCCATGAGGACACCCCCCATATACAACTTTTATGCCCATAAAATATGCATATGCATATGGAGGTGCCCGTGGTGTAGTCATTATCGTCGTAGGAAATGGACACGGCGACACGAGTTCAAATCCTGTACGAGACTGATTGCATTTCACATAGCACTAATACCCTTGGGGAAGGTATGAATCCAATTATTCTCCCTCCAGCTATGGGTAAATAGTAGGGCAGACTAGTTTCTTCAGCCTTGGTTAGGCAACTAGTCTAGGAGAAGGAAAACTCTGAATTCAAACCTGTTAAACTCCGCTTAAAAATTGACCTTGTGTCATATCCTGCCCGAGCGGAGGGGTTGGTAAATAGTATAAAATATGGATATTATATCTTATAGATTAGAAAATAACCGTCGGATTTCGACGGATAGAGATAGTAGATTCTTACACAACTTAGAATTATCGATCAACGTTTAGACTCTGAGCCTTGCGTACAGCTCCTACACACTAATTCTGAACAAAAATTGTGCTTAGTAGGGTGCACGGATACCACACTCTAGATTAATGGCAGATGTACCAGTCCATATTCAAGTAAGCATGTCATTTTTCAAAAAAGAATTCTGCTTGTTTGAAAATAAAAAAATCATTTATGGAAAAAAGAAAAGTTATAAATTTAAAATAAAGAAGACGGATAATAGAATTATATATAAAAATCAATTTAGTAATAAAATTAAGTAAACTAATAATATCTAATTAACATTAATTGATTAATTTGGTCAGCTTCGCTAAAACGCAGATAAAAATTTTCATTCGGAATCGGATGTGTTTTTGGTTTCTCAGATATGAAAGCTTTTAAAATCAAAAAGAAAAACTAGAGAGAGAGAGAGAGAGAGAGAGAGAGAGAGAGAGAGAGAGAGGGAAATGGCCAAAAGAGCCAAAGATAGATAGATTGATATATATATATATATAGAGAGAGAGAGAGAGAAAGAAAGAGAGAGAGAAATAGTGAAGAAAATGGGCAAAAGAGCAAAAGATAGATAGATAGATAGATAGAGAGAGAGAGAGATAAAGTGAGAAAGAGAAATAGTGTTAGGAAATGGGCAAAAGTGCAAAAGATAGAGAGAGAGAGAAAGAGAGAGAGAGAGAGAGAGAGAGAGAGAGATGTATTTACACAAGCAGGATGTTATACAAGGACAATTTTTAAGCAGAGTTTAATAGGTTTGAACAAAAGTTTTCCATCCCCTTGACTGGTTGCCATATCAAAGTTACAGAGTTCATTCTGTCCAAATATTTACTCATAGATGAAGGAGAAAGAAAGACAAAGGTTGAGAAAGAAAAGGGGAATTGATAGAAGTGAGAGAGAAAAAGACGAGAGAAAAAAGGAGATGAAGAGATTGGGGATAGGGAGAGTAGGGAAGTTGGAGAGGGAAATAGAAAGGAAAAAGAGGGACAAAGGATGGGTTGATAGAGAAAAAGAGAAGAGAAGAAGGATGAAAACAGTGAAAAAGCAGGATGAGAAGAAGAAGATTGAAAGGAAGGGGATAAAATGATAGAAGAAGGAAAGAGAAGAAGGAAAAAGAAGAAGGAAAAAGAGAGGAGGAGGAGGAGGAGGAGGAAATAGACTAAGATAGAAAGAGTGATAGAAAGAAGAAAAATAAAAAAGAAGCACATCGATGAGAGAGAGAGAGAAAGAGAAAGAGAGAGAAATAGTGAAGGAAATGGGCAAAAGAGCAAAAGATAGATAGATAGATAGAGAGAGAGAGAGAGAGAGAGAGAAAGAGAAAGAGAGAGAAATAGTGAAGGAAATGGGCAAAAGAGCAATAGATAGATAGATAGATAGATAGAGAGAGAGAGAGAGAGAGAGAAAGAGAAAGAGAGAGAAATAGTGAAGGAAATGGGCAAAAGAGCAAAAGATAGATAGATAGATAGATAGATAGAGAGAGAGAGAGAGAGAGAGAGAGAGAAAGAGAAAGAGAGAGAAATAGTGAAGGAAATGGGCAAAAGAGCAAAAGATAGATAGATAGATTGATAAAGAGAGAGAGTTGAGGAAATGGTCAAAAGAGCAGAAAATATATAGATAGATAGTTAGAGAGAGAGAGAGAGAGAGAGAGAGAGAGAGAGAGAGAGAGAGAGAGAGAGAGAGGCGGATGGACAAAAGAGCGAAAGACAGATAGACGGGGAACAAGTATGAGTGAAGGACATAAAGAGATAAATATGTAAAGAGAAGGTTTAGTGTGGTTTATCTGTTTAACGGAATATCAACTCCTAATGGTTTATTTAAGGCCGAAATTTAATTCCTAACTATTTATATTTACAAAGTTCCATTGCAATCCTGTTTTGAAATCATATTTTTTTATCTAACAACAATGCTGAAATGTTTGTACACCTAAATGGTAACTAGTATTCCTATCTAATTCTAATGATAAAGTAACTACTTCTATTTAATAATTATTACTTGTTTGTACACAATTAAATGATTTTAAGTATTCCTATCAAATAGTAATAATTTGTTAGCTATTGTATGGTTTTGGTTAATAATAATAATAATGATAATAATAACAATAACAATAATATAAGCGAATGCAGCAAATTAGCATCGAAAGAGTATAAGATTAGACACAACTGGGTGGGCTAGGTGATCTACTGGGAACTGTGCAAGAAACTAAAGTTTGACCATAAGAACAAATGGTATAAGCACAATCCAGAATGTCCGGGAATATGAGACGCACAAACTTCTCGGAGATTTTGACATACAAATGGATCACCTAATCTCGGCCAGACGACCAGACATGGAAATAATCAACAAAAAAAAAAAAAAAAAAAGAGAATGTGCAGAAGTCTGGAATTTTCTGTCCCAGCAGACTACTGAGTAAATTTGAAAGAAAGCGAAAAGAAAGTTAAGGACCTGAACCTTGCTAGAGAACTGAAAAAACTATGGAACTTGAAAGTGACGGTTATACTAATGGTTGAAATTCGGATAGCCATTTTGTTTTCAGTTGGGCGATACAAAAGGAACGCCTTATCAGTAACAAGGCTGAAATACGTACTAAGTCTTGGGTATTAACTTGCCGTTGTTTATATATGCTTTAGTCATCTCGATTGATCAATCAACAGAAGCAACAAGGCGAGCTTATAAATGTTTACCGACAATTTGTAGACGGCAGGTACACACAATTCAAAACCGTTTGTAATTGGTGCTCTTCTTACTGTGATGGGGCATAAAATATTTACTCATAACGCGAGTTTATTTTACGCACGTGTGACGTCGGGGCAGTCTGGCACTTGACCCCTCGCAAAATAAGTCCTAGTCAAGACTCTTGTTTCGGTCATAAGGTAACTGGCAAATAATGTGGGGGTTAATTTGGGGCCAGACTCATCTCGACGCTGGCAAGGGGGATTCCAATTTCACGTTCCCTTACACCACCAAGTCCTTCGTTTTCTTCTCCCTCGGATAACGGAAAGCATGGACTTCTAGGTTAAAGCAAAAATATATTTCACTGTAGTCAAATTTCCAAAATTCCCTTGTAATGCTTTTAAGGCGAATAAGACATTTAGCGAGAGTAAATGAAAGTGATCTGAAGCTGAAAAAGATAATGTTCAAAAGAAGGCAACTCGATGGATAAACAACATAACGAATATATTTCAACACGAGGGAGCATTTAAAAAGTAACTAAATTTTAATAAGTGAGAACTAAACAAATAATTATGAGATTTAAGAAACAATTCCTTTCTGTTTTCTTTCTTTTTAAGGTGCCGGCTATATTAAACTAGCAGACCGTCTTAAACGCAAATGTCTCTCTTTCTTCTTTTTTCTTTTCTTTCTTTCTTCTTTCTTTCTTTTCTTTTAAACTACCGGCTTTGTTAAGCCAGGTAGGCAGTGTTAAACACAAATGTCTCTCTTTCTTCTTTTTTCTTTTCTTTCTTTCTTTCTTTCTTTCTTTCTTTCTTTCTTTCTTTTCTTTTCTTTTCTTTCTTTTACTTGAGGGAGTATCTAAGTCCACTCGTTCATTTACGGTGGACGAAACAAATCTTTTCAGTCTCTTTCTTTCCTTTTATATATATATATATATATATAATTTCCAACATTTTGGAAGGGTAGAAGGAAAAACAGTTTTAAGATGTACTTATCTTTTTGAAGGGTTTACTTCTCATGTTCCTTTCTTTTACGGACGAGTGACATCTCTCCAGAATCGGCTGGGTCAGCCTTTCTGCTGACTACTGTCCAAAGATTCTGTTCTATGCTTTTTACGGGGCCTCCCAGAGCTTTGGCTAATAAATCAGCACATCTTTTCACGCCGGCTGCTGTTCTAAAACTGAAGATCCCCTTCCAAATTTCCTCTGACGAAAAAGCACTATTTTTTGGCGCAAAGGGCTCTGGCCAATCATTTGGCTTCTTTCTTCCTCATCTCTATTTCATTTGGGCTACTACAATGACCTACATTCCCTTCTCTGTCCAACCAATTATAGGTTATGGAGTGCTGGTAGTTTTGTTTGACCAGCATTCTGAATGCCTTAGCGGTCGGTCTTTGGGGCTTGTTAGTTCAAACACAGAAGAGTAAGGGTTATTAATCCTACCTTTCCCCTCTCAGGGGCATTTTACGTCACATTACAGTCATCAAAGGATTAGTACAGGGGATGGAGGACTTAGAAATAAGAGATTGAGTGGAGACCATCCAAACTACTACATTATTGAGGTTAGCCAGAATACTGAGGAGATTTCTGGTGACTTGAGGAGACTTGCTGTCACTTAAACCCCATTGAAAGACCATCAGCTAACGCTGATGTGAAAAACTCTCAGGGAGTAAAATAATAGAAAAAAGAACTTGATGTAGAGTGGACTTTGCCATCACAGCGGACCTAAGAGTGAAAATCAAAGAAATCGAAAAGAGAGACAAGTACTTAGACCTTGCCAGAGAACTTAGAAAGCTGTGGAACATGAGAGTGACGGTGATACCAATTGTAATTGGCACACTTGGAACGGTACCTAAAGGCTTGGAAAGAGGCTGGGAAAATTTAAAATCGGAGGAAGTATCATCCAAACTACAACATTGTTGTGATTGGCTAGAATACTGAGAAGAGTCCTAGAGACCTGTGGTGACTTACTGTCACTGGTACTCCAGTGAAAGACCTTCAGCTAACGTTGGTGCATAAAACTCACAGGAAGTAAAATAATAGACAAAGAAACAAATACTTGGACCTCTCCAGCGAGCTAACAAGCTGTGGGACGCGGTGTCAGTGATGCTAATTGTTGTAGGTGCACTTGGAGTGAACCACAAAAAGTTCCAAAAAAGACCAGAGGAATTGGAATTCAGAGATAGAATCGAGACTATACAGACCACAGAACTGTTATGTGCGATTGGTTGGTTGGTTGGTTGGTTGGGTTTTATGGCATATCAACCTTTCTTGGGTGTTTAATGCCAAATCCATTTTATACAAATAATCAGTTCTATTTCAAACAATTCAGTTTAGCATGCGTGCATAGTTTGTCAAAATCGTTTCTATTTCAAGCAATCCAATTTAGCCGAACACTTCTAATTTAATCAATTCAGTTTAGTATAGTATTGATTTTGTTTATACACAGTTAGATGTAAAAACAGTTCTATTTCAAACAATTCAGTTTAGCATTAGTATTCAGTTTAGCATGAGTACACAGTTTACATGTCAAAACAGTTCTATATTAAGTAATTCCGTTTACCATAAGTACGCAGTTTAGTTCTATTTGATCCATAGATAGTACCCTATCAGGTGCTACTATTCCGGGCCGGAATGGACCCGGAAGTGATGGCAATGAAAGGGTACTCCGCATTCCTCAAAGCTCCGCTCTTTCAGGAACCTCGCCATCAGATTGTTTAATGTCATACCCGGACACTCGCTATTCATAGTGAATTTATAGCTAGGTGTAGACATAGCACTAAATTTAAACTATAGATAATTAACAAAAATTTAAAAAAAAGCATTAAATTGAGAATTAATGTAAATGAATAGATAAAATAAAATGTTAGATAGAAAAGTGTGAAAAAGCATATAATACATACGTACTACTCATTAAATGTAACTGATTAATGGTTTCTAAATAGTTTTGAAATTTTATAATATTTTAAATAAATGAAATATTTGTTTTAGTTTAATATATCTATTACCGTATCATTACGTAAGGTTATTAATTAAAGTTTAAATCCAATTCAATAAAAAAATCTGTAAGTTAAGTCAAAATGTAATTAAAAACAAAAAATTAAAAAATTTTTTAAAAATAAATTTACGACATTTCTAACCGAAATTAAAATTTAAAACGGAAGTGGGCTTAATGAGGAGATAACTCTTCACCCCTCTTCTATCCCCTCCCACTTTTCTGTGTCTATTCTAGTTTTTTATCTAAAAGATCTGAAGAAGTCCTGTTAATTTTTTTTCGTGTTTTTGGAAATTTCAAAAATGCGTAACAGGATGGAAATAAATTTATAATCCTATGTGACTGGTTTTGTTGTTTTTCTTAAAGTATATATATATATATATATATAACTTTTATCCATAAATGTAAACTCTGTATTACATAATGCTTCATTTAAAAAAGAATCCCTTAAATACTGAATGACGCTTATATATATATATATATATATATATATATATAGAGAGAGAGAGAGAGAGAGAGCGAGAGAGAAATTTAAAAGCAAAGTAATTCATCCGGACTTAGAACAGATGATATCGAATGTCGTTAGATTAAGTCTCGATGATGGTTTATTAAAACCGAAGCTTTAGAGCGTCGACTTTTTTCACATTAAATTCTTTACTTTTGATTACTTTTAAAAAATTTTTTTCCCCATATTGTCGGATTCTTTCCCATTATTTACTTATATATATATATATATATATATATATATATATATATATATATATATATAAAACATGTTATTTTGTTCTTTGTGGGCAACTTGCATTCAGTTGTTGTTTTGAAGTTAAGTGACTGCGAGAAAAAAAAAAAGCAAAAACAAACAAAAAACAAAAAAAAAAAAACAGCCGGGATTAGGCAGATATGCAATTGTCAACTTTGACCCTTTGAGTATATCTTTTATTCACCGTTGCTTAGCTTTTGCTCCCCTATGACACTGACTTTCACGACACATTTAAAAAAAAAAAAAAACAGCGGAGAAAATGATGCTTCGACCGTTTTACTTTCGGAATCTTTCTGCACCCTTCTGTAAGGATAACTCCCTCAGAACGATTTCTCGGCTTA
Organism: Sepioteuthis lessoniana; assembly: GCA_963585895.1. Lineage (NCBI taxonomy): Eukaryota > Metazoa > Mollusca > Cephalopoda > Myopsida > Loliginidae > Sepioteuthis > Sepioteuthis lessoniana. The sequence continues at coordinate 21,355,138 of OY757914.1, forward strand.
ATTTCAAATTATTTTGTCATTTCTTTGGCGTGTTGGCGTAGTTAGGTGACTTTTGGAACATTTAGCTTTGACTCTCTAACAAAAGAAAACAAAAAGTAAAAAAAAAAACAAAAAACAAACAAATAAAAAACAAAAACTCTCAACGTTTATACGTACTCATTTAAAAGTAATGTTTTTTTGCAAAAATGTCAGAACCACGTCTTTGTTTTAATAGAATTTTTTATCACAATTATCCAACAGAGCTATATACTGTAATTATTATGATATTTATTAAAAATAAAAGATGTTGCGTCGTTTTTATTAAAGTTGATGATAATTATTTGAGAGCAGTATCTACCAATATTACATACGGGTTGTAAGGTGGTCGTTATTTAAAATAAAGATCGTAGAATCATTTTTATTAAAGTTGAGGATAATTATTTAACCGGGCCATTGGCATAATGGTGTGAGTGTTCGCCAATGGTCTGGGTTCAATCCCAGGTCGAATAATACCAAAGACTCAAAAAATAGTACTTGATGCCGTCTTGCTTAGCACTCAGCACTATAATGTAAGGATCAAGGATAAAGTGGAGCAATCCAGGCAATGGACTAGCGCCCTTCCCTACACCTCGGGGAAGTAACTACGGTCACCAACGTTATTAAGCCGCATTCACCAATATTGCATACGGGTTGTAAGGTGGTAATTTACTAAGCTTTTTGCTTAGATGTGGCACAAGGCCATATAAAAGGGGCACCCAATGAGACTCGAACTCACTCGTGGAGGTTTGCTAGTCCAGCTTGCTAACCATTACACCACCAGAGGCGCCTTCATACGGGTTGTAAGGTGGTCATTATTTAAAAAAAAGTTGCATAGAGTCACTTTTATTAAAGTTGAGGATAATAAATCATTTGTAGTACTTAACAATATCAAATACAGATTTTAAGATGATCATTATTCGTCGGCAATAATTTACCATATTACGCTTGCCCTGTAAGATATTCATTATTAAATATGAAGGATGTTGAGTGCTTTTATATAGTTTTAAGTAAATTATTTGAAATCAGTCTTTACTCATATCTCATACAGGCGCTCATTATGTAATGGTTATTGTCGTAGAAAATGAACATGGATACCCGGGTTCAAATCCTGAAAGACGCTGTTTGCATTTCTCATTGCGCTTTTACCTTTTGCAAAGATACGCATCCAATTATTCTTCTTTGGGCAAATAGTAGATCATAATGAGCTTTTTAACATTGGTATGGCAACCAGTTTTAGAGAAGGAAAACTCTGAATTCAAATTTGTTAAAAATTATTCTTGTGCCATATCCTGTTCCTGCAGTGGGGGTTTAGTAAATACATATCATATATAGAGGTTATAAAATGGTTATTGTTAAGAATTAACGGCGTTGAGCCTCTCTTATAAAAAGGATGTAAGACTCCATTTGGATAACGTTTTTTTTCTTTTTGGTAAGCTCGTAAAAATTGTTTCAATTTGGCAAGGAATTCTTTATTATCGTAGCGTATTCCTCAGCCGTTGCATATTTGGATTATTATTTATTTTCGTCTTTAAAGAATTTTCTTCATGATAGAAAAAAAATCTCAAAGGCAGCAAGAGATGCCAAGAATGATTGTTTGCATCGCAAAAAACAAACAACAAACAGTTATGAAAAATGGAAATATAAAGCTGACTAAAATACATCTGACCATCATGGAATAAAGCAGTAAATATATGGTTCAATGATAGTAATCGAAAATTTGTTTTAACTTTACTGAACAAACCGAATAAGATTTTCTTTTGAACCAGAAACGATTTTTTAACCCAGTCAGCTGGGGCTGTAGAATACACTAGCTGCATCTCTTCAGAGGGCTAAGACCCTACCCCAACAAGTGTCCTGGATATGACATTAAACAATCTGAGGGTGATACTCCAGTAATGATAGAGCTTTGGCGAATGCGGAGTACCTCTTCACTGACATCACTCCCAGGTCCACTCTGGCCCGGAGTGGTAGCACCTGATAGTGTCCTATCTGTGGGTCAGATAGAACTGTTTGATATTTAAACTGCGTGCAAACAAGTGAGTTGTACTAAAATGAATTGTTAGAAATATGACAGATTTTTACAAGAATTGTTAATAATAGTGATACTAAGAACCATTTAACTTTGTTGACTTATGCTAAATTGGATTGTTACAAATAGACCAGGTTGATAATTTAACTGTGTGTAAGCAAAGGACAAATGTTTAATTGATGCATAGCAATACTTGGACCATTTAACTTTGTTGAATAATGCTAAATTGAATCGTCAGAAATAGAACTGTTTGATTATTTAACTGTGTGTAAAAAATGACGACATTTATTTGAATTGTTAGTGATATATAGCAGAACTTGGAACCATTTAACTTTGTTGACTTATGCTAAATCAAATTGTTTGAAACTGTTTGATCCTTTTACTATGTGTCTCTAAAATTTGTTTATGAATCACATATTTAACATATATATAACGACGGGATGTGGCGTTAAACAACCAACAATGGTTGATATGCCATAAAACCAAACCAAACCAAACCAAGAAACAGGTTTTTAAAGTATCAATGCAGACACATATCAACTGGTAATAATCAATGTAACAACTAAGCTTCGAGGATAATATGAGCTTCCACTCGTGTCATATAGGAAGAAAGGGAGACACTGGTGATTGAACACCGATTGCAAGTTGATGGAAGTGGCAAGCCTCTAGATAATTTAAATAGATGTTCCGTGCTGATTAGCATGAGGCGTTCGTTGAAAGGACAATTAGCATGGGACGTGAATCGGTGAACAGTAGTCAAAGGACAGTAGTCGAACTGACTTAAGCGAGAAAGCTTTACAGTTATATGTTGGCCGACAGTGTACGGGTAGTAACTATCTTTTGTTTGTCTAATTTTTTTTGTTAATGTGTTATTTCGGTGGAATGAAATACTTGCGCTTTTGTTAAGTTGTTTGTCAATTATTTTCTCATCTTTTTATGCACGAGTTAGCGTTACAAAAATTAGGAACATTATAAACGTGCGGTTACGAGGTGTGCATTGATAAGCTATAAAAAACAAAAACAAAAGCAACTGACAGAAAAAGGTCGAGCTGACCAAGTTCAACATCTCGTTGGATAGTCTGTCATAAGATATGCTTTATCGAGAATCCTGGCATGAAAACAGCCTTTAACGAATAGATGCCGAAAGCATCTGACAGCGTGGAAGACAGTAAAATAAATACGAAATCTCAAAGGAGATGTTTCAGAGGTGCTTTGACTAATAGATAGATAAAATGTTATCTCGTGGATCCCCATACTGGAATAAGTGTGTAGAACGACTAGAGGACTATTTTAAAGAAAATTAATGTTTCATATATTGTTCTTTTTTATCGTGGAAAAATCCCGTTTCAGTTTCGAAACTTTCCATGTTTTTTTAACACGCCTCATAGAGCAACCGAATGAAGGCATTAATTTAAAAATAATTAATCTTATCTGAGGAAGCAGGAGTCAGTTGACATATTCAAGAGGATCAGTTTAACAACTAGCCTTCGAGCCTAACATCGGCTTCTGCGTGTAGTCACAAGGTTTGAATAAATTGTAAAACAAACTCCACCTGCTTGAAAAGGAACGAACTGATTAAGTTCAAAATCTCGTCCAGTAGGCCAATGTTTTTCAAAGATTTTTGAAACCGGGACTCCTTTAAATTTCATGGTCTATCTTATGGACCCCCCACCAAAAAAAAAAAAAAAATGAAATCCGGTGGATCCCATTCAAATGAAAATGAAATCTCATTGATCTCCTTAGAAATAAAAATAAAATCTTGTGAACATTCGTACAAATGAAAATGAAATCTCATGAACCTTCAAACAGATGAAAATGAAATCTCGTGAACCTCCATACAAATCAAAATGAAATCTCGTGATCGTTCAAACAAATCAAAATGAAATCTCGTGAACGTTCAAACAAATCAAAATGAAATCTCGTGAACCTCCATACATATAAAAATAAAATCTCGTGGATTTCCGTCCAAATAAAAAAAAAAATCTCGCCCCCTCTCACAAATAAACATGAAATTTATCAAAAATATTTCGTGAAAATTACATCTAATATTTGAAGGGAGAAATGACCTTTTGGGAGAGGAATGTGCTTGCCTTGCTTGGAACTAATTGTCAATTCTTGGGGATATTTTTGACAAAGATAAATGCACTTAACTTTGTACAAGTCTTGATCTGTATTTGGTCATCATATTAGTATGCCATTTCATATAAATATGTTGTTGCAAAAGGTCATAGCATCTTAACTGCCTTTTGAAACTACAATGAATATTCCGAAGCTACGCTAAGCCAAAATTTGGGAAGTGGTTGCTGTTTAAACTGAGTTTTCATAGGCGTGTACAAGTAACTAGAAAAATGAATCTGCCCTTCTATCACTAATCGATAAAAATAAAGTTTCACGATACTCTTGCAGCGTCTGCAGACCTCTACTGCTGATGTTGTAGGCCTCTTGTGGTCTCTAGAGCACAGTTTTAAAGTCATTGCTGTAAGCTAAATGTAATAAGATCTTATCCGTACTCCAATGTAAAAACAGCAATTAACGAGACGTTGCCGAAATCATTAGACTCTATCGGCCATCCAAGTAAATGCACTCGAGCCATGCTATTTACGTAAGTTGTAGTAAGGACTCGGTGTCTTGAGAATCCAAATAAAAGAAGCTGGGCTTTTTTATTTGTTTTTTTTTTGTGGCTGGAGACGAGAGTGAGATAAGCGAGATCACCTTTAGCGTTGACTGAGAGGGAAAGAATGATTCAATGATCCGGGAAGAGTAGGATTTTATAAGAAAAAAGAAACACTCGCCAATTCACTTAATTCTGTCCGTCGTCGATTTACCGGTATTTCCGCGGCCTCAATAACTGAACTAAGTAATAAAACGATTGAAGGTTCTATATTTCTTAAGCGACTTATACTAATGTTCTTCTCCTTACGCATTCGATTGCCATCCCTGATAGAGTAGGCATTGGTGACCATGCTGAAATGAAAGGGTTGAGGACAATAATCAAAAACCGACTACTACTATATGTATTTACGCATGTTGTATATTGACCTACGACCCGGCCGAGTTGTCAAAATAGGAAATTCACCTGTATAAATAACAGGTGCATCCGCTCAAGGAATATCAGAATATAACCTTGACCATGGACGGGTTGAATGAGTGCGATTGTGACGTCCACAAGAGATTGAGTGGACGTTGAACTATTATATAACTCGGTGAGGACAGGGAGTCAGTTAGTTTGGAGACCAGACCAGTTAGAGATAAGATGCGGTAGAGAAAACCAGCACCCAGAGAGGCTGGGCTCCCAGGTCCCCGGCTGAGCTGCCCAGGAGAACGGAAAAGAAACGCGGTTATGGCCAATAGAGTGGGGGTCAATATGTTGCAGTTCTGTTCGGTCTCCGACTCCCTCTCACACACAACCCTTTCAAATAAAGTGAGAGGTATATTTTTCTAAAAGACTGTGTCGCTCGTCTTTATTGTGTCGTCGTAATGATTTTGTATACAGATGTATATGTGTTTGTATAGTTAGTCATGGTTGCAGAAGGTCGTTTTAAAGCGGAGTTTAACATGTTGGAATTCAGAATTTTTCTTTTCCTGGATCGATTGCCACCAAGGTTAAAGCGTCTAATCTGCCTTGCTGTTTACCTTTAACTGGAGGGAGAATATCTGAATTCATACATTTCCCCATGGGTATTAGGGCTATGTGAAATGCAAACAACCTCGTCCAGAAATTGACCTCGAGCCGGCATGTTCATATCGTATGACAATTACCCTTAAAGCACGAGCGCCTCCTACACTATGGTATGACTTCCATACACCAGAAGCACGTCGAAAATTTTTCGAAAGACCTGCGGTCTATTCGACATAAGAATAATATTCAGAAATAGTTTGACACTCTGGAGATATCTCTTTCAAGTCAATTATATAACGAGAACAGGTCCAATGTATTCCATGTAATGTTGTTGTGACATACTTACGGAAACATACATGCGCACAAATACATCAACAGGAATCCGTGCACATACATGCGCATCTACGGAAACGAAGAAAATGGATGAGAAATGTACTCCGTCCAACCAAGAAAGAAATACTATTTTATTTGTTTATTTTAAATTACAGAAAACACGAGACGACGATGTGACACATAGAATGGAATAGTATGAAATATATGAACAGACTAAGATCGATATAAACAATTTCAGATAGTTGGTTTCCTTTGTTTAATGGCATATCAACCTTTACAGGTTACTTTAATGCTAAAGCCACGGTTCGAGAAGAACAGTAATGGTAATTAACCCATATCTGGGTAGACAAGGGGTTTCATACCTATTCCAAGGGTATTTATCCGAAAGTGAACCTAATAGAGCGACTGGCGTTCGAACTCGCTTACTACAATTCCGCCGGCCGGCGTTTTAACCATTACACCACGAAAACACCTACAATTGATTCTGATAGGTAAATGGATAAATTGATATAAACCATTTCATATGTATGTATATATATATATATATATATTGAGAGAGAGAGAGAGATAAAGATAAAGATAGAAAGAGAGAGGCAGAGAGAGAGAGAGACAGAGAGACAGAGACAGAGACAGAGAGAGAGAACCCTTAGGTTTATCATCATCTGCTCTATGATTGATTTTTTGGTCAAGCCGAGTATTTTTCAGTATCCTCCTCCCACAGAGAAGCAGACACTCGCTGACAGATACTTGAAAACAAACACAAGGGTTGGTACACACACACACACACACACACATACTCACACACATACACACTCATACACATTCACACACAGAAAATATATAAATCTCTTCTTGTTCTTTTATTTCGTGTTTGCGTGCTGGTTTTGTTTGCTTTATTGGGTTTAACGAACATTTTCGGGAGTGTTTGACTAAAGACGGAAACCCAAAAGACAAAATCATATTAAGCTCTGCCAACATTTAATTCAGAATGTTTTTATTCGCATTCATTGTGATTAAAATCCGCTTTCAGTTCGTTTAGGAGTCTGCACGTCAACTTTTGTAGTTTTGCGATGAAAATGAAAACGAGTGCTGACTGAAGCAGTTTGAAGAGCCGCCTTTTTTTTTTCAGACGGTAACCACAGAAACTGGCAGTCAATTTTGATTGGATGGTGCTGTGGATTTCATTTTTTTTTCTTCTGGTAAGGGTGGAAACAAGCGTTGCTAATGACTTTGTTCAAAATGGCGTCGAAAGGACAATTATCAAAACGATTCATTAACATTGATTGTAGCCTGTTGATGAAGCGAACAAGAGAAAAGAAATGACATGACAAAAAAAAAAAAAAAAAAAAAAAAAGAAAGAAAAAAGGAAAAAGATATAAATGGAAAAATAATAAAATTGGAAAAATTGAAGAAAAAAGAGCCCCATGAAGATATGAATAATGAAAATAAGCAAAATAGCAAAAAAAAAAAAAAAAAAGAAGCGAAAAAAGAAATAAAATAAGATGGTAACAAGAGACTAAAAAAGTAGTTTAAAAATGCAAAATTTAATGTAAACATAAAAATATGATATATATATATATATATATATATATATATATATATATATATATATATATATATATATATATATATAATTTTAAACTCACACGCGAACACACGGATGCACACACATATAAATATGTATAATTCATAAATCATAGTGTATATATAATTAGGAAATTTATATATATATATATATATATATATATATATATATATATATATATTTAACGAGTGTGGAAAAGTTCTCTGGCAAAGCAATAAAATAATGGCATTTTGGTGGGTATAGGGGTTTTCAATTCTTTAGTGAGAAGGTTAAAGAAATTTGGAAACAACGTTTCAAGTGTGGGACGAATACATGGAAATATATGATCAGACTGAAACTTTTTTAGCGTCCTTTTCGCATTTATGCTTTACTCGAATCATATGTACTAAACACAATGGTACTCATTTACCAAAATTATCGGAGTTTTGGGCCAGAAATATGAGGTCACTCAGTGAGAATAAAACTTACTAACAGTGTTCTGCTAGCCAAGCTCGTTAACTATCACACCACTACCCAGCATGAAAGAGATCACAGCACAGACAATCGGATTTCGTAAAAATGAAACGATCGAACGATAAATAAATGGATCGATAGAACAGTGTGTATGTCGGTATTGTTCCTTGCAAAAGATTACAGGACTTTGATAAGTTTATAAAATACATTGATGGGCACGAGTTTGTTGGTGGATTGGTTGGTTGGTTGGTTTAACGGCATGCCAAACTTTGTTGGGTTATTTATGCCAAAGTCATTTTTTCAAGCAATTATATGATTTTTATCGATTATATGGAAATCAGACCTAACCGATAAAATGAAACGCAGTTTCTTCCAGGCAGCGGTCACATCGATACTGCTATATGGCTGCACTACATGGACGCTAACAAAACGCCTGGTGAAGAAGCTAGACGGCAATTACACAAGAATGCTACGTGCAATCTTGAACAAGTCCTGGCGGCAACACCCCACAAGACATCAACTGTACGGCCACCTGCCCCCTATCACGAAAACTATTCAAGTTAGACGAACCAGACATGCAGGACACTGCTGGAGAAGCAGGGACGAACTCATAAGAGATGTACTCTTATAGACCCCCACACATGGCCGTGCAAAAGCAGGACGACCAGCACGAACATACATTCAGCAGCTATGTGAGGATACGGGATGTTGTCCTGAAGACCTACCTAGGGCGATGAACGATAGGGAGGAGTGGCGAGAGAGGGTCAGGGATATCCGTGCTACCAGCGCGATAGGATGATGATGAAGTTAGTAACGGTTATAGATATTTGTAAACATTTATAACTTTGATTAGATATTCTTAAAATCAATAACTTAACAACAATTATGTCTTCTTTTGGTCTAGTTGGTAGAGTGTTCGTCAATGGTCCGGGAGACCTGGGTTCAATCCCAGGTCGCGTCATGCAAAAGACTTTAAAAATGGTACTTGATACCTCCTTGCTTAACACTCAGCAATATAAGGAACGTATCAAGCGTAAAGTGGAGCAAATCAGGGAAAGGAGTAGCGCCCTCCCCTACATCTCGGTGTAGTATCTATTGAAAAGGGTGCCTTCTGGTCGCCCTCGACTACGGTTGCCAGCTTCTTCTTTTATTGTTTAATGGCATATTAACCTTCATAGGTTATTTAATGCCAAAACAATTTTTGTCGAAGAATAGCAGTGATATTATTTAACTTATAGCTTGAGGAATAAGCAGTTTCATAGCTTTGCCAAGAGTATTAGTTCGAAAAAAAAACAACGTAATCGCACGACTGGAGTTCGTTATCAGTTACTTCGAGGCTACAGTCGAACATTTTAGCTATTACAGCACGGGGATTTCTCCTTATAAGGTTTAAAGTCAGTTTTTCTATTTATTAATCGTAATTTAGAATAAACAAATGATTGATGTTGAATTGAACTATTCCTGTTAGATAGGAATACTTGAAATCATTTAAATGTAAAACAAACAAATGAGCTCGGGCTCGTTTAGAAATGTTACCCACAAACTATTCATTAACAAATATATGTTTATTTGTATAAAGAGGTTTTGTCATTAAATAACCTACAAGGGTTGATATGCCATAAAACCAACCAATCAACCAACCAACCAGAGTGAACACGTAAATAATGGTAACGGAGGGGTACTCCACACTTCCCAGATTACTAGATGCAGTTTACTGTCATAGACAGGGCACCCCTTTTCTGAGAGTGCATGGTGGGGGCAATTTTCTGTAGAGGATAAGCCGGTGAGTAAGCTACCGTTTGGGCTCGGCTAATTTGGCTGCACCGTTTTGGTGCAAGCCTATTTACGGTTGAAGATTTGATTTAATGGCCTATAAACCCTTGATGGTTATTAAATTCCAAATCAATTCAAGTTTTTTACATTCTATAATTTATTTTTGCTTAGAATTGAATCAAATACAGGCAATATGCATGACAGACCTTTCAGACCCGAACTAAATAACATTAAGAAAAAATTATTATCCTTTTAGAAAGAAATTTTAGCATTGAATCCATAAGTGTTTAACCGCTTCTATTCAGCACTTCTGGTTCTTTGGAACTGCGTTTGTAACCTATTTATGGTTTGGGATATTTATCATGTAATACAAATATATGTAAATACATCTATGTAAAATATATGTTATCTTTGTCTAAATTGACTTGGTGTTTTTTCCTTACCAAAATATTCTGTTAGGTTTTAATTAAGATCGTTTAATTAATTAAGCTTTTAATTAGGATGCTGGTGGTAATCTCAATGAATACAACACACTATAAATTTCCATAATACTATAAATATACAAAGACTGATAGGGTGTATCGTTCAAGAATTTTTCTTTGCTTAGTTAAAAACAGATCTTCGAATATTATAATAACTGCATTAAGAAAAATATATTTTACACCATCAATTATCATATCAGATGGACATTTATCTTATCCTGTGGCTTGATGAAACCTTAACTTTACACATTACGTTGTAAATCATACTGAGGGATTCCTAAACGATGACGATGTATATACGAGGATCATTAAATAAGTTTCGAGACATTTTCGTATGGGCACTTTTATTGATATTACACCCATGAAACTCTAGTCCCCTTCAAAGTAATCTCCTCTAGCTGCAATGCACTTATTGTACCGTTCCAACAACTTCTGCAAGGCCCCATGGAAATCCTCTTGTGTAAGCGTGTCAATGACCTTCGTCACAGCCTCTTTCATCTCCTCAATTGTCTCATAACGACAGCCTCTGAGCTTAAAGAATAACCAAAAGTCACAGGGAGCATATTTGGACTATAGGGAGGGTGAGGAACTGTCTTGATGCCCATCTTGGTCAAATAGTCTGTGACAAGGATGGAGGTGTGGACTGGTGCAGTGTCCTGGTGGAAATGTCACTGACCCAATTTGAAGAGTGCAGGCCTCTTCCCTAGGAATCTCTTGCTGAACTCCCTTAAAACCTTAACATAGTAACCCTAACCCTAATCCTAACCCTTTGGCCAATCAACTCTGGTGTATCGACTTCCTTACTCCTCCCACACCTCTCATCATCCTTCACAGACTTCCTGCCTTCCCTAAACCTCTTATGCCACTCAAAAACTGGTGCTCGATTGATACAAGATGGTCGAAAAGCAGTCTAAAGCATTCCATACGTTCCTGTGGCATTTTTCCAAGTTTAAAACAGAATTTTATTGTATATCGTTCTTCTAAAGTGTCCTCACGTCCAGATTGCATTTTTGAAATTCACCAGCAGTGACAATCAGGCTTTAGTAGGGTGTATTCTAATTGCTGCTGTAGCTGTTAATTTGAACCTGAAATTATAAAATTTGGTCCGTCATCTCATAAGATGTATAGCAATAACATACATAATTTTCAAGGGTCTACAATTTTAAATGCCAGTACAAAAAAGTCTGGACACTTATTGAATGCACCACGTATTACAAATAAATTTGATTTAATTTCTTTTTCTTTGTTCTAAAATATTTTCTTACCAGTTTCGATTGATACTGAATTTTGAAAAATATTTTCTGTAAAAAGTCTCATGGCGCCAAAACGACCGGAACCCAACCGTCCCAATTTCGACTGGGCGCATTCTGATCCGCTGACAGAGGATAAGGCAGTATTATAGATTAACAAACAGGAAAACGGATTAAAAAAAAATGCATTCGATTGATCAATAAAAAGATCGAACAATAATTGAATGCTTTGATAGATCAATGTATCTGCTGGTACAGTTATTTGGCGTAAGAATGGGTCATTAATTGGGAGGTTTTAAACTCAGCCAAGGCATGTAGAGAAATCCAGAAGTCAAACAGATCGATCGAGAAAAAAGTTATCGATCGAATTGTTAGATCATATGTGACTTTTCCCCTCGTTTTTTCAGAAGAGCCAGATTTGTTTTCACCAAAAAGAAAATAGAAGTTGACAGGAAACAAAAGAAAAAAAAAGAAAATGGAAAAAGGAAAATCCTTGAAATTAGGGAACATATTGTAGTCTTGTTTTAGTTCTTCCTAAGTTGATTCGAGACAAAATCAATTTATGTTCCCGCCCCACACATAATATATATATATATATATATATATATATATATATATATAGTGCGATGGTTCAGTTGTTGTCTAAATTACGCTAAAATGAAAATTAGACAAACACCTTACTTTATGAAATATATTTACCAAAATTACATGAAACTATCTTGAAATACTACATATTAGACTTTTTCAAAGGAATCGCTACGGGCTTCAATCATTGCCTCCCAACATTTGCAGAGTCTTCTTTTAAGATTTTCCAGCGGTGTCCTTGTTTACATTGGTAAATGTTGCCATTATCTTTGCCTTCAGTTCATCTTTGCTGTTGCATGAAGTAAAATCTTCGTATTGGAGCTTCCGTCGTAAATATCATGTAATACAATATCTGTTTCCAAATTTCTGGAGGAATAAATTGTGTCATGGTGTGTGCTTTCCTTATAGACAATGCCCACCAACTCGGGTTACAGTGGAGAAAACCAAAAGCAAATAAAGAATCAGTGTGAAATTAATAATTTAAAATAGGAACAATTCACTCATCTCACTTTATATATATATATATATAGAGAGAGAGAGATAGAGGTGCAAAGGTCACTTTCCATTAAAAAACACATGTGAAGCTGAAAGCAGAGGATATTTGATCAACTGATTTTAACGGCATGTCAGACCCTCTAGTGTTATTCTAAGCCGAGAAGTCAGGGAATCATATTGTTGTTTTATATTCACATTTTTTTCGTGGTTGTTTCTTGATATTTTAAATTTAAAATTTTTTTAAAAAAGGTCTTATAGAATAGGAATAATTTTAAAACATATTTATTTGATGCATAGAGTGGACCCTCATAGGTACGACCACTCCGGCCTACGTGGACTTGGGAGTAATGGGTATGAATAGGTAAATCCCATTAGCCACACATTCAGAACCAAAGGTTCACCATCAGATGCAGTTTTGTGTCATAAAAAGGACATTCTTTTTAACGAGGTGTCTCAATTCTTTTTCAGGGAATACAGTCAGCATATTCCATGCATCACTGATTCTGCTTAACTATCAAGATGAAAATTATCGGTTAACCTTGACTGTGGTCTGATATATATATATATATATATATATATATATATATATATATATATATATATATATATATATATATATATATAAAATTCTTTTTTATCACTTAGAATATTCGGATTATTGACCTCGTCTTTATATTATATTCACAACGTTTCGACTCATATGTCCTTCGGCCTTCTTCAAGTGTTTTCTGTCGAACTCAGGAGCCTACACAGAACTTCGAACTAAATCCTTTATTTAATCCACGGATGTAGTCTGTTCTAACTCTGTTAACCATTACCGAGTACTGGTGTTAAGTTATAATAAGTAGTCCTTGTTATTCTTACCTCTGGTTGGAATTGAACCCGCAACCTTCAGATGATTTCACTTCGAAACAGTTTCCAACCAAATGCCTTATAATTGTTTACTAAGGATTATTTTGAGTCGCTTCAAATCGTATAACAGTGTATAAAGAAGTGACCATCATTAAGTAGAAATATTTATTTGAAACCATATAATTATTAGTATTAAATGTGAATACTTGAAACCATACAACTGTATGCAAGTTATACTTATCAGATAGGCATTCTTGATATAGCATTACAGTGTCGAAAAAACTCTTAAGAAGCAAATACAGAAAAACATGTAAATATAAATATACAATAAGCACATCTTAACATTCAGGCATAAAATAATACTTGTCAGGTTGACATGGCGTTAATATCAATCAATTCATTTAATTCGTAATAACATTTAAAAAACACCCTGCTACCACTAGCTCAAATAATTAAGAACCGTTGGGACATTTTGAAACTGAACCCTAACTAAAAAGGCATTTTTCAAGAACCAGCCATATTGGCCTATCGTTGACTAAATAAAGGATAGGAAGTAACAACATACCAAATAATAAAGTAATCCAAAGGAAACGCACAATAAGATAAAATCCATTTAATCTTCGTGACAATCACGTGATATTAAGAACAATCTACGGTGCCTACACTTCAAATCAGCCATCTCATTCTCTAGCTTCCCAACTATGAAAACTTTTAAAATTACCACTTATCAGAGGCAAAAATGAAATTTATCAACTAGATTGAAAATGCTACCAAAAGCAATGTATTGGAAAGTCAGAATGGCCATTTTATTTTAGATTAAACATCGATTGCTGCTGCGGAGTCAAATTTATGGATCGTAACAGACTACTCCCTATAGAACAACATTGCTGCTCAAGCGACCATGACTTTAACAGCGATACAAAATTCATCAATATAGAAAGGATTGAAAAATCGCATTGGACAATATCCTGACGATAATAGAAGCACACGAACATAAATGATTATAACATCTTCAAACATTGATCCCAAATGGCTTTAACATTAAACTTAACCATTCCCAAAACTCTGCTTCGAAATAGAATGAACAGACATGGGTTGACACCAAGATGTTCAAATAAACAAATTTCAAAATCGAATATTTAATTAAAAAAGTTACGCCTTATTTCAAATATGCCAAATCCGCACCTAACATGTGCCTTCCACTGTAGATCTCACCGTCAGGAGGTCATGATATGCAGAGATTGTTAAATGGTCAGTTTGAAACACTTGGGTATCAACAAATATTTCTCATTCAACGAATAGACATACTTAGTGACACGTTCATGGTATATCTCCTTTCAAAACGAGTTTTATAACACACTGTGAAAAAAAAAAAACTATTCACAAAAAACTTCTCTTGACGATGTCCTAACATCGAAACTGCTTTAAAATCATTAAAATAATATATAAATACACTGAAATATCCGTGCCTGTTTGTCGCTTTCGTTTTGTTCATCACACATACACACACACACGCACACACATATGTATATATATGCTGGGTACTGCAGGAGAAATAAGGACAAACACATAAGCAGCGTTCTCTAATAGACTCCCACACATGGTCACGCCAATAATGGCCGACCATCAAGAACATCAGCTCTGTATGGACGCTGGATAAAATGTAGAGGACGTGCCAGGTGCGATTGATGATAGGTAAATTGCCTTCCTTTATTTATAAATTCTTTTTTCTTTTTATTTCAACAAACACTTCTATGTTTACTTTTTCATATATATATATATATATATATATATATATATATGTGTGTGTGTTTGGTTGTGCGTGCATTTACCCATATCAGTCTGTCACAAGGTCACATGTATAAAGTTCCCAGTTGACGTTGTTCTCTGCATGATCCTGAGTGATTACGAGGCCAACTTGCAAACTATTTCTCCGAGCGGTTGCAAATAATCCGGGATGGATGTAAAAATTGTTCAATTCCATTGGCATTAACTTTGAGGAGCATCTTAGGCTCCGGGCACTAAACCCAGCCTTAACCCTTTTTAGTAGAAGGGGCTGGTGCTACTAGTTGGTTGGCTCCCTGGAACGTCATTAATTTTTCAGAGACTCCCCGGAATTAAATTTTTCGAATCTTCTTTGTCGCTCTGATAACCGAAGGAATGAGTCGATTGCGTTCCAAATAATGCTTAGAGTATTCGCCAATGGCCCGGGAGATTGGAGTTCAGTCCCAGGTCGAGTCATACCAAAGACTCAAAAATGATACTTGATCCTGCCTTGCTTAAAACTCAGCGATATAAGGTATTGATCAAATGTAAAGTGGAGCAATCCAGAGAAAGGAATAGCGCCCTCCTCTAGACCTCGGTGTAGTAGCTATTGAAAAGAGAGCCTTCGGGTCACCCTCGACTATGGTCGCCAATCTTATATATATATATATATATATATATATATATATATAAAGGAAGCGCGCTTAGCCTAACGGTTATTAACTAAATCCTGCACGAGGCTGTTTACATTTCATTTCTTCCTAATGTTTTTTGAGAAAGCTATGAATCCAGTTATTCTAGATATGGGTTAACAGTAAAGCAGACTGGGCTCTTTAGCCTTGGTTAGGCAGACAGTCTAGTAAAATAAAAACTCTAAATTCAAGCCAACTGTACTACGCTTAAAAATTGATCTTGTGTCATATCTTGCTCATAGGTAAGTCGTTTGGTAAATATATACATGAAAAGAATATATATGTAATCTGTCTACTATCAGTTCCTTGCGTACTATAATGGTTAGCAAACAAGTGTTTGCTCGATTCTCACTGTACCTCACACGTTTGGCCTTGTGTGAATCGTAGTAGATGCTAACTGTCAGTAAAAAAAAAAAAAAAAAAATTAATCAAGATATCATTCCTCCCCAAAGATGTTCCGCCATGTTCGCAGTAGAATATGCTGACTGTACCTCTGCAATGAGGTAAGCCCTCAACACGAGTGTCCTGGGTATATCAAGTCATATGCATCAATCTTAATTATTCATATCTATCTATCTATCTATCTATCTATCTATCTATCTATCTATCTAAGTTACACGTATCAATATCTATCTATCTATCTATCTATCTATCGTGATTAATTCATATGAATCTAGCTATCTGTCCAGCTATCTATGAGCAGACTATCTATCTATCTATCTAAATACATCAATATATCAATTTATTTGTATGATAATAAACATGTTGGATTAGTAATCTTTCTTATCTTGTCTTCCTGATAACCCTGGTATTTTTAATTACTATACAAAAAATCATTGTGCATATATTACCACAATGCTACTTTTACACGTAAACACCCTCGTGATTGATGTATTTTTCTTATCGGTGTACAAGCGCCGATTGTTACTAAATCCAATCAATTAACGTACAAACTTTTCATTTCTCAAACAATTTCATGGACTACGCACATCGGAAGACCAACTTCAAAGTCACGATACGAATTTTTCACCGACTGTCATATTGAATCAAAGCTTCAACACTTTAACGTTCACACAGTCGTCGGCAAAGACAACGTTACCGTAGATAATGTTTCTCATTTATTTTTTACGGATGCACGGAGCAAAACAATACCATTGAATAGATTATGTTTTCAGCTGCAAGACTGTTTTTTCAAATAGTCATCAACACTGGATATTCATTTTTGTTGGGGATACAGTCAGCGTACTTCATGCACCACTGATCAGGCTTGCCTAGAAAGACGACAATTATCGCTAATTTTTTACTGTGGTCTGATATATATATATATATATATATATA
Source organism: Sepioteuthis lessoniana (assembly GCA_963585895.1). Lineage (NCBI taxonomy): Eukaryota > Metazoa > Mollusca > Cephalopoda > Myopsida > Loliginidae > Sepioteuthis > Sepioteuthis lessoniana. The sequence goes on from OY757914.1 coordinate 21,372,406, forward strand.
TATATATATATATATATATATATATACGAAAATAATTCTTTTTTATCACTCAAAATATACTATTTGCCTCGTCTTTATATTATACTTCCAAGGTTTCGGCCGATATGTCCTTCGGTCTTCTTCAGGTGTTTCCTGTCGAACTCAGGAGTCTACACAGAACCACGAATTGACCCCTTTATTTAATCCATTTAGTCTACCATAATCGAGTACTGGTCTTAAGTTATAATAAGTATTCCTTGTTCTTTCCAGCCGAATACCTAATAATTATTTACTAAGTATTATTATTTTTCCGATACACAAGAACCTGTACACAGCACTCAAATAGTCGACGTTTCGAAGGTAATATATAGTTATTATTTAAATCTATCATTGTCTGAATGTTAGTGGTATGGCAGTAGAAGTTGAAACTTTCAGCCTGTATCCCATGATTCATTAGCACCTAATACTCATCGACACTGTTTTAGTTTCGAGTGAAATACACAGAAGGCGTTACTTTCGTAAAATCATTATTTTCGGCAAACAATTCTTAAAAATAATATACGCACAAGCAATAGAGCGACGAGGAAACAACCGGCATTTCTAAGATTTCCCTAATACTGTGTGAAAATAGTGCTGTTTAGTAAACCTTATAAAAGAAGCACGACCAAGCGGTGGGTCTTGTGGTTAGAAGATTGATATTAACAAAACTTACGAGAAATCAATTTCTTATAAAATCATAAAGTAAAAGTTGGCGTAATGAGTGCAACGGTTATTGTCGTAGGAAGTGGAATCGGTGATCTGAGTTCTAATCCTTGATAATTCTTCCTGGATTTCACTTTACACTAATACTATTTACCAACCCCTCCGCTCGGGCAGGATATGATACAAGGTCAATTTTTAAGCAGAATTTAACAGGTTTGGATTCAGAGTTTTCCTTCTCCTTGACTAGCTGCCTAACTAAGGCTGAACAACCTAGACTGTCCTGCTATTTACCCATAGCTGGAGGGTATTAGTGCTTTGTGAAATGACACCAGCTTTGTCCTGGACTTGAACTCGTGTTGCCGTGTTCATTTCCTACGACGATGACCATTACACCACGGGCGGAGCTCGCCTGATATTCTCTGCATGCTAAACTGTTGGTTCATGTCGTCAGAAGATTATTACTAAGGTGATTCAAAAGTTTTGCAGTACTTTAGGAGTACATACAAGTTTGCGGTGCGTATATTACGTGACCGAAGCGGTTCAAGCCGTGAAAGGTACACGCTGTCGTTGGTAGTATCATGGTAGTTAGTACGCCGACACGTTGTGTATTACTCCACTCAATGGTAATTCGAAAGCTGCACAGATGCAACGTAGTCTAATAGGACAATTTATGCTTTACGAGTGGGAACTGGGGCACAACGCCGCAGAAACAACCAAAAACATTTATTTGGCTAAAAGTGAAGGGGCAGTTGATCACAGTAGAGTAACTAGATAGTTGAAGAAATTTCGTTAGCGTTGTAAAAACCTTGACGAAAGGAAAGACCAGGTAGGTCTAAAAGCGTGAATTCCAAGGTTGTGCTCAAAGCCATATAGGCAAATCCGGCAAGTAGCACGCAGAGAGTATCAGGTGAGCTCAGTGTCTCACAGACCACTGTGGTTCGTCACCTTAACGACTTAAAAAAAAACGCATCCGAAGCTGCCGAACGTTGTCTTACGTTACCAAAATAAGGCATAACTTTTGACTCAGTCTAGATTAAAAACACCAGAAAAATCATTTAGCAGTTGAGCCGCAAACAAGAGATAGCTCAAAAGTTTATCCACTAAATCACCGTAGTTTGAGCTGACGGGATTTTATAACATTCGTATCCGTTAACATTTATTTGAGGTGTGAATTTTGTATCTGAACGACGTCAGTCTAATGTTACAAATCACGGATCAAATGAATTGTATCTGTTTCTAATGATTGACTCAGAGAGAGAGAGAGAGAGAGAGAGAGAGAGAGAGAGTGGGGATCAACAACCTTAGAAATAAAAGATTAACCAATCAAGTGAACAGGGTGGTGTATGGGTGGTAGCAGGCGTCTGTTTCCTCTTCTTTGTTATGATATTCACGCGAGAAACAAAAAAAAAAATGTGTGAAATCTTTCTTTTCAAAATTTCGATATCTTCTTTTGTGTATTTTACATTGCCTTATTTTTATTTTAGATTCGGAAGAATGTATCCAATCACTAATTAACATTTATTTATCATTAATCAAAAGAACAAAAACAAGTACGAATAAGATACAAATTGTGACGCGGGTAACGTAGATTTTGCGAATTATGTGTAACGCATTACTGTAACATCGAAGCAGAGGAGTCATCCGAGTATTGTTAGAAAGGTTAACACTAAGATGAATTATAAATGAATATTTGAATGAATTATATTTAAAGCATGCAAACAACTTAACAAATAACAGGAAGTTGAGTTGAAAAGACGTCATTTTATGTATTATTTTGGCATTAAGCAAAATTTACATGTTTTTGTGGGAGTATTTTATATATATATATATATATATATATATATATATATATATATATATATATTGGCAGCATTTCTTCATTAATACATATTTGATTGAACATAATAGACATTCTTTGTCTATATATTTTTTGTTAATCCTTTCGAATTGCCATATTAATCTTATGATATTCGACAGGAATTGGTTGATAAACCTTCAATAGTTAGTTATTTCCCCAAGTACTTTCTGCCCAACTTTGCGCCATCATTAGGGGAGGAGGTATTACAAAAGTGATGTAACTTTGATGATGACCCAAAATTGGGTAGAAAATACTTGGGAAATAACTAATTATGGAAGGTTTATCAACCAATTCCCGCTGAATATTATAAGCTCAATACGGCAATTCGAAAGGATTAACAAAACCATATGTAGACAAAGAATGTCTATAATGTTCTATCAAATATGTATTAATGAAGAAATGCTGCCAAAATATACATGTTTTAAACTCCATGATCCTGCTGCTCATAAATATAACAGCACTTTGGAATACAGACGTGATCTCGTGAAGAGACAAATTACACTCTATAAGAATAACATCAATACACTAAATCTTGACAAACGCTCATTCTTCCAAAGTAGTAATTTATATAGAAAAGTTAAGTCACTTTTGTAAGTTGGGCAGAATGTACTTGGGAAATAACTAATTATGGAAGTTTTATCAATCAATTCCCACCGAATATCATAAGATCAATGCTGCATTTCAAAAGAATTAACAAAAAAAATATATATGTAGACAAAAAATGTGTATTATGTTCAATCATATATATATATATATATATATAGGTAAATGCTTTCAGTATTTTTTGTTTTAGTAATTGCTTAATGCATGTCAGTCCTGATTTCCTTGGAGGATAAAACTTGTGAAATTCGGGACTGATATTTTTGTTTCAGAAGTTGGAGTATCAAAGGTCTGTTCTCTTTGAATGCTGGACTGCAGCTAAATAGGATGAGGGTAACTGGTGGTCAGATCCAGAAACTTTTGATGGCAAAATAGGAAAAAGTTATTTTTAAAAATTATGATAGATGTCAGTCAGTATGTGTGTGACTTTATTCCTTACTTTCCATTACTTCTAGGTCCACTCTATCCGTAGCAGTAGTACCTGTTCGAGTTACATTTATGGATCAAATAAATCTGCTTAAAAATTACTCGTGTTTGATTGGACCGTTTGCCCCCTCCCAATAAAAAAAACAAACAATTATACAAAAATATAAATATGAATGATGAGTGAACGCGTTTCCCTAACCTCTCGGCTAAAAATAACCCCAGGCGGGTTGAAATGCCATTAAATTCAATAAATCATTTGGGTGACCGAAGGATTGATGACGTATCATTCTTTCAACCTTTTATCCTCAGTGGGACGCCGGTGTCTCAGTCGAATTTTATTGTCATTTTAACCCGACAAACGTCATAGTCAAAGAATAGTTTTACATATAACCCCCTACCCCCCCCAAACTAACAAACAAACAAAATAAAAAAGGCAAAAAAAATTACTCGTGAAAGGGTTAACGAAAAAACATCTGTAAAAGGCTAGCAGCACCAAGAGAAAAAAAAATTTTCAAAACTATTTCAACTTAGTAGTGAAATTAGTCAATGAAGTCGTATTATAAAAGATGAGGGATTATCCTTAGATCACGCCTGCCCTGACCTATTTTGTTGAGTCTACTGTGATAGATATCTTACATTTAAATTTATATAAGTTGTAGTTGTTAGAAAATTAATAAAACGATTTGAATTTTGTATCTTATCAGTCGACCAGCAGCAGAATGTTTTTTGCCAATCTTCTAAGTTGTGTCAACAAAACCTGGCTTTCTTAAATATTTAGATTAATAATCCTTGGAATTTTGTTTAGGATCGAACTCTTAAAGCTTCTACCTCACCTAGAAAACAGGCTATAGTTTTTGATTTTTAACCATTCACCCATTTCTTCGAATGGCTTTCGTTTCTGCTGAAGACTTAAAAAAACGATTTCAATATTTAAAATCCAACGATCAATTCCTTTGTTCTTGAAAAGTATTCTGATTCTCAGCGGATATCTTTATGAAAAGAGATTTTATTTTATTGAGAGATCTTTAAAGGAATTTATTTCGTCTATAAAATCAAACTTTACTGCCACCTTCATATATATATATAGTGTGTGTGTGATTGCAAAGTGACTCCCTATTTTAAAATTCTTATAATTCATTTCTCGTCAAAATTATAGTTAAGCAATAAATTATGAAAATTTCATAACAGGGAATTACTTTTCAATCACCTTATATATATATATATATATATAAGATTTTAAATGAAATTTCAATAAAATCTTTGAAACCGGAAATCTGTTAATTAATAAGAAATAAAAAAGATGTATACCGACAGAAAAACGGAAGTAAAGGGACAAACATTTACGTATGTATTGGAAGATTTTCTAAGGATATATATATATATATATATATATATATATATATATATATATATATATTAAGTATAAATCCTTAAATACCTTACTTAAGGGGAAATGTATCCCTCGATGTCAACAGTTAAAAAGAAACATATTTCCGTTCAAATCGCATCTGATGAACCCAGTTGATAGCTGGTTAAATAAATCTATAATGGAGTATATCTATTAATTTTTTGTTATTATATATATATATATATATATATATATATATATATATTACTAATCTAATATCTACCAGCCTTCACGGTACCAGAAAAAAAGAAAAAAAAACCCGCCAGGAAGAGATAAAAGTATCTCGAATCATTGCCCGGGAGAAAAAGAAAAAATTATAGGTAAAAAAGAAAGAAAAGGCCAACCTCGTCCGCCCCTTGAAAAAAATCAAGGGATACGCAGTCAGTGGTCAAAAGAAAACTAAAAACCTTCCGCGAATCCTGCAATGCTACAATTACTAAAGGGCTCAACACAATATATATATATATGTATATATATATATATATATATATATATATATATATATATTGTCATCCACAGACAGACTGTTTCGTTACATCACAACTCTTCATTGTGGCTTGACGGTTAGAACACTTAAAGCTGGGATCAAAACCCGCCCAACTTTACGATAGACACAGTATATATATATTAATAATGTATATGTTCTGCGAAATCTTTTTTCTAAAAGTTGATGTGAGGGGATAGAAAAAAAAAGGGGAGATGATCAAAAAGACTTAAAAAGAAAAATAAATGCGGAAGACAACATTTATTTTAGTTTGCGTATCGGAATATCTATTTCAGTAACAACTACGTTTTCATGCGTATTTAGTATTACAAACCGTATCTGCCGCTAAGCCACCTTTCAAAGCCACACTCCTCATTGACTTTTCAAATCAGATGCTGACTATAGCAGCCTCAAATTTCGTTTCTAAAAACTGGGAAGGTAAAATTAAGGGCAACACTGAAACCCGATAAATAAAGCTTAATTACAAGAAACAAAGAAACCTTTCTGTGGTTTTTCAACAATAAATCAGCTTTGCTCAAATTGGAAATTAAAGTAAACCAAGTAACCACGTTGACATACATGTAAAGAGTCTAAAATAAAACGTGGTATAAGAAACAAAAATACTGAACAAGCGCTGTCAAAGTTAAGTAATACGCAACAAAAAGGACACACTAAAGTACTATTTTTATGTCGAGCCGTCTCTTGTATGTCTCACCTCAATAACCCGCTCCATGTTAATAGCCCTAAAATGAACCCTTTTCACTGTTCTTTCTCGGTAAATCACTCACTTTTCAGACCATTGTTACACAAACAATCTCTCTTTCCCTCAGCAAAGTCATCATCATCATGATATCGTGCCGCCAGCACGGATATCCCTGACTCTCTCTCGCCATTCCTCCCTATCGTTCATCGCTTCTGGCAGGTCTTCAGCGCTACATCCTGTATCCTCACAGAGCAGTTGTATGTATGTTCGAGCTGGTCGTCCTGCTTTTGCTCGGCCATATGAGGGGGTCCATAGGAGTGCATCACTTATGAGCTCGTCCTTGCTTCTCCAGCAGTGTCCTGTATGTCTGGTTCGTCTAACTTCGGTAGACCGGGGTTCAATCTCACGTCGAATCATACCAAAGACTAAAAAATGGTACTTGCTTAACACTCAGCATTATAAGGTAAGGATCAAGGGTAAAGTGGAGCAATTAGCAGGTAATGGTGTAGCGCCCTCCCCTACATCTCAGTGTAGTAGCTATTGAAAAGGGAGCCTTCAGATCACCCTCGACTAAGGTCGCCAACATTATTTACTTATTTTTGCTTCATGCAATGGCGGGTATCCCTGCTATCTTTTTTTTTATTGAGTACAGATATCAATAGGAAGAGATGCCTTAACAGTGATGAATAGTGTTATGGTTACTAAGGCAGAAACGAGAATAGTTGAAAGGATGATTTTGCAAAAGACATCCTGGCATCCTACTCGGTGGTCTCTGAAAATTAATGGTTCATATTTTACGGAGCATCCACCTCGACATCACCTGCTTATGCAACTAGTTTAGGAGAAGGAATACTCAGAAATTGACCTTGTGTCACATTCTTCCCGTGGTGAAGGGCTTGTTGGTTGGTTGGGTTTTATGGCATAACAACCTTTGTTGGTTATCTCATGTCAAATCCAGTTTTATACAAATAATCAGATCTATTTCAAACTATTCATTTTAGCTTCAATACACAGTTGAATTGTTGAAAAACATTCAATTTCAAGCTATTTAGTTTAGTCAAAGATTTCTAATTCAAACAATTCAGTTTAATATGAGTGTAGGTTTTGTCCACACACAGTTAAATGTAAAAACAGTTCTATTTCAAGCAGTTCAGTTTAGCATAAGTACGCAGTTTAGTTCTATTTGACCCATAGATAGGACCCTATCAGGTGCTACCACTCCGGGCCAGAGTGGACCTTGGAGCGATAGCAAGGATGGGGTACTCCGCATTCCCCAAAGCTCCTGCATTACTGGAGCCTCACCATCAGATTGTTTAGTGTCATGCCAGGACACTCGTTGGGACGGGGGTCTTCTCCAGCCCCAGCCGACCGGGCGTGTGGAGGACTGGGTAAATACATTCAAACCAGAGGTTTGACCTTTTTTTAGCTACCTCTAATGAACCGTCCCCTTCTGTCAGCAGGGGTTATAGAAAATGCCGACGCTGCATCTGCAGAGGGACAAGACTCCACTTCAACGAGGCTACCTGTTGGTCGTGGGTGGCGAGCCGTAATGTTTGGGAACGGGATCCTGGTGGCTGGGTAGTCCATCACATAGCAGCCGAAATGGTCAAGTTATTTGCAATGTTCCAAGTTGGTCCTTACTCGGCTTGACGGATAATCAGAGAGGCCCGAGCTGCTCAACCATCCTGTCATGTCAAATCTTATCACCTATATCATTGTCCCGACCGTATTCTTGAAATTGTTCTTTTAGCAAACAAGTAACCAACCCCATTATATTTTAAAGGTGATAGAAAACAATGGTTGAGATTACAACATTTGTAACCTGTACGGCGACTTACCACCCATCACGAAAACTATCCTAGTCAGACGAACCCGACATACGGGACACTGCTGGAGATGTAGGGATGAACTCATGTGACATACACCTGTGGACCCCTTTACATGGACGAGCAAAGGCAGGACGAACAGTCTTGAAGACCTACCGGAAGCGATGGACGATAGAAAAAGGTGGCGGGTGAGGGTTAGGGATATCGGTGCTGACGGCACGACATGATGATGATGATGATGAAACTCTGTAACGCAGTATACAATCAAAATCCGATAGATAGATGGATGAAGGGATGCATACTCGCCTTCCCTAAAAAGGGGGACCTCGGATTAGCCAAAAAACTACCGAGGCATAACACTTACATCCATAGCAGCCAAAATCTACAATGCCCTACTACGAAACCGCATAGAACCCAAAATCGACAACATACTTTGGAAAAACCAAAATGGCTTCCGAAGAAATAGATCCACGACCTCACAAATATTAACCATCCGCAGAATCCTTGAAGGTGTACGGGCAAAGAACCTACAAGCGACATTAATATTTGTCGACTTTACCAAGGCCTTCGATTCCATTCACAGAGGAAAGATGGAACAAATCCTACTAGCGTACGGCATACCTAAAGAAACCGTAGCAGCAATAACGATTCTCTATAGAAACACCAAAGTAAAAGTATGATCACCGGATGGAGACACAGAATACTTTGAAATTGTAGCAGGAGTACTACAAGGGTACACGCTGGCATAGGCCTCTATGTTAATGCACACAAAACGGAATATATGTGCTATAATCAAACGGGGGACATCTCCACTCTAGAAGGAACCCCTCTTAAACTAGTAGAAAAATTCACTTACCTTGGAAGCAGCGTCGAATCAACCGAAAAAGACATCGAAACGAGGTTAACGAAAGCATGGACAGCTATCAATAGGCTATCGATTATATGGAAATCAGACCTAACCGATAAAATGAAACGCAGTTTCTTCCAGGCAGCGGTCACATCGATACTGCTATACGGGTGCACTACATGGACGCTAACAAAACGGCTGGAGAAGAAGCTAGACGGCAATTATACAAGAATACTGCGTGCAATCTTGAACAAGTCCTGGCGACAACACCCCACAAGACACCAACTGTACGGCCACCTGCCTCCTATCACGAAAACTATTCAAGTTAGACGAACCAGACATGCAGGACACTTCTGTAGAAGCAAGGACGAACTCATAAGAGATGTACTCTTATGGACCCCCACACATTGCCGTGCAAAAGCATTAATATCAATCAATGCTCTAAAAAATTAACAGAACTTCTATAGATCAAACAAGAAAATGGATTAAACTAATTTTTTCACATTCACAAACAGAATTTATATGAGTGATTTTTACTTTATTATTTTAAATTTTGGAGTGATTTTACCATAACTAACATTAATTTTAGATCTTTTTAGTTCATTTTAATAATAAAAATTGATGTGCTAAAATTAAATATGTAAAAATAAACTTTTAAATATATATATAAATGTTTGAATGTTAAGACATGCATTATTGTTGCTGTAAAATTTTTCTTCTGATAGAATTTGAAGTATGACGAAACCGGTTGTTATTTTACATGCCATGATAAGTTGATACTCATTGTTACTTGGAGTTAAAGGCTTACATTTATATAGGAGATATGGAACATAATGGCCGAGGGATTTCGGTTTATAACTTTGGGTTTAGTTAAGCTGAGAACTTTTCGGCTTAGCACATGGGTTAGTTAGGTGCAACATTAAAACAGGTGTTCACGCGTGCGCGGGCAGAGGGGATGTGTCACTCAGAGATGTCACAATAGCCCGAGATGGGAAACGGGGGCTAGCAAGTGCGAATGACGTCAAGCACCGGAAGGGCGTGGAGGATTTTGGGAGATTTTGAAAAAGTCAGTGAGTAGAGTTAAGACCTGCCTCGGGAGAAGACGGTTGGCTTTCGCTTGCTCAAGGAGACCTTTGTGGCGGGTCCCACACGTGTTGAGAGGGGGGCAGATGAAAAAGCCAGAATAGAAAGATTGTGCCTCCTTATGTCGAAGAACCTTTAAACTCAAAGGTAATAAAAAGTTTCGTACCTGAACAAAGAAGTCGTCAAGTGTTTTTAGTGTTTCGAGATTCCTATGTTCTATCTTTATGGACATTCGATGTACGTTTCACATATAGCTATATTATGACTATGGTACAGATATAAGGTCTTTTTTTCTCTCGTCTGGTTGTGAATGTGAAAAATCATTTTATTCAATTTTCTTGTTTGATCTGAAGAAGTCCTTTTAATTTTTTAGAGCATTGATTTATATCAATGGTTTTAACAGAATGGAAATAAATTTATTAACCGATTGTTGTTTTTTCTAAGAGAAAGATTATTTGCTCTCTGGATTTCATTTCCATTGAGCTCTCGACCGGCATTACTTAAATTTAACATTCTATTTTTGAATATTTTATTGGTCCTGCTTAGAATTATTCCCAACTCCCGGATTTACTGGATTGGATAATATATATATATATATATATATTTCATCCATCTGAATAAATAAATTTATAATGGAACAAGAAAATTGAATTTTTTTTGTTTAAGTTAATTATACATTTGATAGCTGTTGACATAGAGTACTCAGTTGGATATTCGTATTCCCCTTGGATTATTACTTAATAGTCTCATCCTTAGACCACTTTCCTCGTATTATATACACACACACACACACACACACACATATATATATATATATATATATAAAAGGAAACGAATGAAAGATATATATAAGTGTAGTTTGATGATTTTTAATTGTTTTGTTTATTTTTATTAATTCCAGGTTCTCATATATATATATATATATACAAGATTTGGCTTTGAATAAGCATTAAGAGCTGATATACTATTAAACCAAATAATCTCATCTTAAACCAATAAACAGTCACCCATATGTTGTTGATGCAGTCAAACGTTGTTTAAACTTCAGTGCTTAAACAAAATTAGATAACCTATAGTGCCTCAAACTTTTTCAAATCTTTGAAGATAGCAACCAGAAAGCGATTTGAAGCAGTGGCTCAAATTTGAAACGGCTGCGCTGGTCAGATGTGAGACAAATCCCGATCTGGATTATCGAGATTGCACAAATTCCTTGAAATCGTGTGTCAGTATTTTCTGACATTGACTCGTGTGACAGGAGCTTAAAGAATTTCAAGAAGCCCAACGGAAAGAAACATTCTGGTCGATTACCTGCATTTTCCTTTCTTTTTTTTCTATTTATTCACTTCTTTTAAGATTTAGGTTCTATAGTTGTTCAGTTCTTTCTTTTTTCCCTTCTTTAAAATATTTCAGTTCTTCTTCTTCTTCTTCTTCTTCTTCTTCTTCTTCTTCTTCTTAATAAATTACTTAATCATTGTTTTGTTAATGGTTCTTTCTTTCTTTCTTTCTTTCTTTCTTTCTTTCTTTCTTTCTTTCTTTCTTTCTTTGTATTTAAATCTTATTTCTTTTCTTTGGTATTTACCCCGATTCTTTCTTTCTTTCTTTCTTTCTTACGTTTTTCCCTTCTTTCTTTCTTTCTTTCTTTCTATTTTTATTTCGTCTTCACATTTTTCGTATTTAACCACGGTTCTTTCTTTCTTTCTTTCTTTCTTTCTTTCTTTCTTTACATCTTATGTTTCTCCCTTCTTTCTTTCTTTCTTTCTTTCTTTCTTTCTCAGACTAAACTCACCCCGTGTTTCTCTTTCTTTAGTTCTTTAACATCTTCATTCTTTTCTCTCTTAATTCTATTTTATTCTTAATCTTTCCGAACGGAAGATCTGTGAAAGTGAATCAAGATATGAAGCCTACTTTATCTTCTTTTCAACTAAATTCCTCACTCCACACATCATTCCCGGCCCGACCAAGGTTGTTTCTTCAACCCGAAAATTTCTGGAATTCTCTATTTTAAGCTAAAAGGCCACCCGAAATCGTACATGTCAAATATTTGAAGGTGATTATTGCCGTCTAGGATTGTAATATTTTTAAAAGACGACAACACAAAACCACTTCTAAGAGTATTAGAATGTAGGTGTTTGATATTATGAAGGGAGATAACTTGAAATAACTTCAGAGGTATTTAAACTGCTCTCCTACAGAGTGTTTCCGAAAAATAAATATCATTTCATAATCTAATATTATGACCGATTATCATCCAAATGATCTCAAACTTTAACTGCATGTTTGGTCGTTGTAGCTTATTAATGCCGAATCTATTTCATACATATAAACAGTTCCATTTAAAACAATTCAGTTTAGTATAAATGTCAAAATAGTTTTATTTCAACCAATTCAATTTAGCATAAGTACGCCTGATAAAAGTCAATACAGTTCTATTTCAAACAATTCAGTTTAGTATAAGTACGTAGTTTAAATGTCAAAACAGGTCTATTTCAACCAATTCAGTTTAGCATAAGTATGTAGTTTAAATGTCAAAACAGCTCTGTTTCCACCAATTCAGTTTAGCATAAGTACACAATTAAAATTTCAAAAACAGTTCTATTTCAACCAGTTCAGATAGGCATAAGTTCAATGTCAAAAACAGTTCTATTTCAAGCTATTCAGTTCAGCATAAGTAAAGAGTTTAGTTCTACTTGTTCCATAGATATGACTCCTATCGAGTGCAACCACTTCTGCTCAGAGTGGACCTGGGAGCGATGGCAATGAAGGTGTACTCAGCATTTCCCAAAGCTTCAGTATTACAAGAAACGCACCATCAGATTGTTTAGTGTCATATCCAGGACACTCGTTGTGGCGGATGGGGGGGGGTTCCTCTGCAGAGATCCAGTCGGTGTATCCTACTGCCCCAACCGACTGGACAATTAACAACATGTATAGAAACACCACCAAATTTATCGTTTAATATTCAAACGCCTTTCTTTTTCAACAAATTTCTCTCTTCTTATCTCAAATACAAAAAAGGAAAGAATACCAAATGAGGCGAATAACGACAAACCTTAAGAATTACTGAAGCTATACAATCTTCCTCAGATTATAGTCTTTTATAGCATTAAGCTGGAAATCAGACCTGACCGATGAAATGAAGCGCAGTTTCTTCCAGGCAGCGGTTGTGTCGATACTGCTATATGGATGCACTACATGGACGCTAACCAAACGACTGGAGAAGAAACTTGACGGCAACTACACAAGAATGTTGAGAGCAATATTGAACAAGTGCTGGCGACAACACCCCACGAGACGCCAACTGTACGGCCACCTGCCTCCCATCACGAAAACTATACAGGTCAGACGAGCCAGACACGCCGGACACTGCTGGAGAAGCAAAGACGAGCTCGTAAGTGACGTACTACTATGGACCCCCACATATGGCCAAGCAAAAGCCGGACGATCGGCCCGAACTTACATACAGCAGCTATGTGAGGACACAGGATGTAACCCAGAAGACCTGCCGGAGGCGATGAACGATAGGGAAAAGTGGCGAGAGATGGTCAAGGATATCCGTGCTGGCGGCACGACATGATGATGATGATGATAGCATTAAGCAAAGTTTTGGATTAACCAATTAAATAGAATGAATAACAGCCTAACGCCAAAACTACTATGTCTTTCAAAAAAACTGATATCACTTGATTGGTTTGCTTTGGTTAGGTTTTATGGCATATCAACAATTGTTGGTTATTTAATGCCAAATACATTTTATACATATAAGCAGTTCTATTTCAAGCAATTCAGTTTAGCATAAATGTTTAAATGTTAAAACAGTTCTATTTCAAACAAATCAGTTTTGCATAAGTACACAATTAAAATGTCAAAAACAGTTCTATTTCAACTAGTTCAGATAGACATAAGTACACAAGTTCAATTTTAAAAACAGTCCTATTTCAACTAATTCAGTTCAGCTTAAGTACAGAGTTTAGTTCTATTTGTTCCATAGATAAGGCCCCTATCAAGTGCTACCACTTCTGTCAAGAGTGGACCTGGGAGCGATAGCAATGAAGGTGTTCTCAACATTCTTTCAAACTTCAGTATTACTGGAACCTCACCATCAGATTGTTTAGGGTTTTCCTCTGCAGAGATGCAGTCGGTGTATTCTACTGTCCCAACCGACTGGACAATTAACAACATGTGAAGTGTTACGGTAGCACCATGAGACAAAAAATGAGGTTTAAGGCTCGACTGGTAAAGAAGTTGTCTATTCGCAATGGGTTTTCGTTCCTTCTTTAAACCCGTCTTTGATCCTTCTTTCACCGTGAAACTAAAGACAAAATAGAAAACAATTTCTGTAATCCCTTTCACACACACCAATAATTCGGGCAAATAAAGATACAGTGTGATTCTTACCTCTGTTCGCCTCAAAGAATGCCCCCTTCGCAAAGTCTAAAATCGCAGCCGTCTGGCAACACGTGTGTTCTGCTCGGAGAAATGGTAATAAAATGCTCGACCCCTTCTGACCGCGTCACGTGTGTGACTGGTCGGTGTACAATGTTAATATGTCCCCAACTCTGGCTTGTACCAAACAAGGGGGATAGCTCCCACATTTACATGTAGAAACACCACAAAATTTATCTTTTAATATCGTTTTTTTTTTCAAGGAATTTCTCTACCTGAAAAGAAAAGAAAAAACACATTGAACATTATGTTAAAATTTAAGATCATTTAAAGGAGAATTGGTCGAGTTAATAGATTAAAAGATGATATCAATGTTTCTGAAGCAACTTGTTCACTTCAAATGAAATGATTGCCGAGTCGACTGGGACGGTAGAATACATCGACTGCTTCTGTGCAGAGAGGTAAGCCACCCCCAACCAAATAAGTGTCCTGGTATGACACTAAACAATCTGATGGTGAGGCTACAGTAATTCAGGAGTTTTGGGGAATGCAGAGTGCCTCTTTATTGCCATCGCTTCCAGGTCCACTCAGGCTAGAAGTGGTAGCACCTGAAAAGGGTCTTATCCATGGGTCAAATTGAACTAAGCTGTGTACTTATGCTGAACTGAATTGTTTGAAATAGAACTGTTTTTGACATTGAACTTGTGTACTTATAGTAATCTAAATTGTTTGAAATAGAATTGTTCTGACATTTAAACTACGTACTTATGCTAAACTGAATTATTTGATTTTTTTTTGTATTTGGGATAGGAACAATAACTTGTTGTGGCGGAAAGTCCTAATCAGTTTCTGTATCAAATCACACTATTATTCATTGTTTTAATTGAAATTGCTTAAAGGCCAGGTTCGAGTGGCTTTAAGTACAGTATCAGGTTACATACGGTTGTTAAAATTTCTATAATCAAAAATAAATAAATAAAATGAAATAATCAGTATTTAGTATTAAATAATTATCTCCTTTGAGAAATCAAAAAGGTCGCTGTTAGTGCGACTGCAGACTTCACACATTTATTAGGTTTGAATTGAAATTTGTATAGAAGGTGTGTTGAAAATAAGAGTCAAAAATGAAAACAATGAATTGAACGATTAATTTCTTCAAAATACAATCAATTAAAAAAGAAATTAATTGACTGATTTAATCTCGCGGCATGTCGATCCATTTATATTTACATTTTTTGTGCAGATTCTTAAGACTTTTTGCTCACGGTTATATTACTTCAAGTATTCTTGTTTTAAACAAATAATTTGCAAACAGATATATTTGACCATTAAATGCGACCCTGACAAGTACTATCATGTCGAGTCAGAGTGGATCTGAGAATAATCGAAATGAATAGGTACTCTAAATTGCCCAGAGCTCCTAGACTGGAGCCTCACCATTCAATGCAGTTTAGTATCGAACCCAGTACGTACCTTTTTAGGGTACTTTTATACCTCTGCAGGAGATACAGTCAGCTTATTCTAAGCCACACATGCAGCCAGCAGTAGATTTGATTTGGTTTAGTTTGGTTTTATATCGTATCAACCGTTGAAGGTTATTTAATGCCAAATCCTCTATACACACACACATATATTAGATATATATGATTTAGTTTGGTTGGGTTTTATGGCATACCAACCATTGTAGGTTATTTAATACCAAATCCTCTGTACACATATATATCGAATATATATGATTTGGTTTGGTTGGGTTTTATGGCATATCAACCATTGTAGGTTATTTAATGCTAAATCCTCTTTACACACACATATATATATATATATATCAAATATATATGATTTGTTTTGGTTGGGTTTTATGGCATATCAACCATTGTAGGTTATTTAATGCTAAATCCTCTATACATATATATATTAAATATATATGATTTAGTTGGGGTGGATTTTATGGCATATCAATCATTGTAGGTTATTAAATGTTAAATCCTATTTACACATATATTAGATATATATGATTTGGTTTGGTTTGGTTTTTTGGCATATCAACTATTGTAGGTTATTAAATGCTAAATCCTCTTTATACATATATATTAGACATATAGGATTTGGTTTGATCGGGTTTTATGACATATCAACCATTACTAAATCCTCTTTACACTTGTATATTATATATCTAAGATTTGTCGATTAAACATCAGTCATTTGTTTACACACAGTCGAATGATCAAACAGTTCTATTTCAAATAATTCAATTTAGCATGAGTCAACAAAGTTAAATGCCTTCAAATATTGCAATGTAGCACAACTATTCAATTAAACATCCGTCAGGACCCTATCAAGCGCTACCACTCCTGGTCAGAGTGGGCCTGGAATTGATGGCAATGAATGGGTACTCCTTATTCCCCAAAGCTCCAGAATTATTGGAGCCTCACCATCTGATTTTTTAGAGATATCTAGGACACTCGTTGTAAGGGGTCTTAATCCTCTACAGAGATTCAGTCGGTGTATTCTATAACCCCAGCCGACTGGGCTGCTGTAATACGTACAGATGATTTGAGCAAGTGATTACTCACAATAGATGAGGACTTTTCGTGCGTGATTGGGAAAATTCCCTGGCGTAATGGCTAAAGTACTTGACAGTAGCCTTGAAGTAAGCAAGTTCGTTCTATTACGTTTACTTTCAGGTTAATGCCCTTAACAAATGAATGAAACTCCCTTATCCTCATAGAGATGGTTTAAATAGTTCCACTACTGTCCCTCTACAAAAATGCCTTTAGCCTTAAATTACCAACGAATTTCATTAAACGAAGAAATCAAACTATTGGCCTAGTCGACTGGAAATAAATCGAAGTAGCAACGCCAGAGACAAACAAACACGGGGTTGTTCGATAATTAAGAAAATGTTTATTCAACAAAAATATTAGCAATGTCCGTTTCTTAAAAAAAAATAAAGAAATCTGTTTTTAAAAGATAATGCTATTTAATACAAGTCCCTTCTCTTTTGAATGAAGTAATGTGATCCAGTGACCTGGCCCCTTTTATCTCACCAGTCAGTCTATCTAAGTCGACAAGCAGTTCTAAATTTAGCTATCAATCCCCCCCGCCTCGTCGGCTGTTCGTTACTTATTCGTGGTTCTCGTTTCTTTGTCTCAGAAGGTCTGGGTCAAGGCTCAAGTGCAGAACATTTGGGGTTTACTCTGCCGACTGCTGCCCGCCACTCTTGTCTGGCTTTGGGAAAATCTTGGTTTATATAGCTATTCTTTTCTATTTCCAAGTGAGCGTATATTATCAATGGTTTTCTTCTTAATTAGATTTCAGTAATTAATTTAATTCATGGTTACTTATCTGCCACTCCAACAGTTCCTCTCTCTGGTCGTTACTCAAAGGCAGACGGGTTTCCTCCGACTTCCACGTGTCAACTACTGTGCCCTGTCCCAGCAGTGGGCGGCCTTGTCTGTCACATGACCAACACGTCACGTCATGTAAACCCATTCTCAGGGTTTAAAATTTTCCATAGAAAATTCATATCCATACCTGAGTCGCGATTGACTCCTTCATTTAAACTCTTCTATTCAGCTTTGTTTTGTTTTTTCAAGAACACTTTTAGTACAGTTCAAAATATATATTTAACTTTCTCTCTCTTTTCTCTTTCTGGTTAGAAAAAACAATTCCTTTTTTTTACTTTTCTGCCCAGCAAAAATTAAACAATATTACTTGCTTTTCCATTTTGATAATGTATTGTATCATTCGTTTAAAATCAATGTACTATTATATTCTAAAATTCTTGCCGATTATTTTTCCACTGTTAAAATCATTCTCAGATTTTTCTCGCTTCAGATCTCTGTTGCATCACCTCACTTTGTTATATATGAACTTGTCTACTAATTTCAGAGGCAAACCATTTAATCTGTAAATGACTTTATTTTGCTTTAAACAAATGAACTCTGTTTTATATGTGTTCACGTATATATATACGTGACAGCAAAAATGCGACAGCAAAAATGTCTAAGTAATCGCCACCACGCCAAAAAGAAATTAGATACGCACCCATAACATCATCAAGTCAGAAAACGATGCAAGACCATTTCATTAGAATTGATCGTCTGAGTCGACAACTGCATGACATCATTCCATTTTATGAGTGGTTTTGGATTTCTTTTCTATTACCGGATATGAAGACAATTGCATAACACCATAGATCTCTCACCGAGATTATAATTCTCGTGCAAATATGCAGGGTCAGCAGTTCCCTATAGTACACAAAATTCCTCCATTATTTACCAATAAAGGGTCGCCAGTTTAAAAGATTGTTCGTTTAAACTTGAAAGGTGAACGTTATATCGAATTTCCAGTGGCATTATCATAATAATGTTGAATAATCTTGATAAAAAAGTTAGAGGAACTTTACAATTAGAGTATTGGTCAATTTACTCTATTACTGCTGTGGCAACTGTATTCATTTGATACTTATGGCTGTTTGGTAAGATTAGTTAGATCATCATCATCATCATCATCTTGTCGTGCCATCAGCATGGATATCCCTGACCCTCTTTTGCCACCTCCCCCTATCATTCATCGCATTCGGCAGGTCTACACCCCGTATCCTCACAGAGCTTCTGTAAGTAGGTTCGAGCTGGTCGCCCTGCTTTTGCTCGGCCATGGGTAGGGGTCAATAGGAATACATAACTAATGCGCTCGTTCCAACTTCTCTAGCAGTGTCCTGCATTTCTGGTTCGTCTAATTTGGATAGTTTTCGTGATGGGTGGTAGATGGCCGTACAACAGCTGCTTTGTGGGGTACTGGCTCCAGGACCTGTTCAATATTCTTGCGTAGTTGCCGTCAAGCCTTTTCTCCAGCCGTTTAGTCAGCGTCCATGAAGTGCATCCATAGAGCAGTATCGACACGGTCGCTGCTTGGAAGAAACTGCGTTTCATTTTATCGGTCAGGCCTGACTTCCATATGACCGATAGCCTATCGTTAGCAGTCCATACCTTTGTTAAGTCTCGTGTCGATGTCTGTCTCGGTCGATGAGACACTGCTTCCTAGGTATGTGAACTTGTCTACTAGTTTCAGAGAGCTACCGTTTAGTGTGGAAATGTCGCCTGTTTGATTAAAGCATATATGAAGCTATAAATGTGATACATCCAGTAAGGATTGAACCGACTTCCATGACCTTATGGAACTGGCTTACTTACCACTTCTCCTGAGCAAAGTTTTTATTGCTGTCTTTTTAAACAAAACATCTTGTCACCAAATTCTTTGTCAATTTTGGCAATGTAACATTATTGTAAGTGTTGGCTAAGTAAAATGGTAATTCCTGTGTATGGAGTGAGTGAAGGAGAGGCTCTCTGTGATTGGATATACTAATTACGTGATGAGCCTAGAAGTTTTGGCGCAAAAATCCAAAATCCAGTCAGACAAATTCTACCAGACTTTCCATGAGGTGGGGACTTTAGACTTAGAAAGACAACCCTAAGATACAAACTATCTTCTTCGGTGCGCCGGTAAGTCCTTCAAACTCAACTTTATACACAGGAAGGACTGTAAATTGTTATTAATTGTTTCACGTGTTAATTAATAAATTGTTAGAATTAAACGAAGTATTAATTCATTTATTTGTTGCTGTTAGCCTTAGAATAAACGTTATACTAACACAATATAAGTAAAAAATATCAACAAAACAACAATCTTCACTTTGGAACAAACTGCCGCGTCAAAATAAACATTACGAATGATTTCAAAAGTTAAAAAAAATTGTAGAATCTTTCAAATCAAAATCATTCTCCTATGATGGAATACACACCTGAGTATTTTTCCAGGTGTATAGACATAGAAAATCAACCGATTACTTTGATGGTTGAATAATGACGCAATGAGCTTATCTGAATAAGGCTATAAAACATTGGAAACTTTTGGGTGAGCCTCATATAATATATTTTGTTTGGTTTCTTAGTTTAATGTCATATCAACTTTTGTGGGTTATATAATGTCAAAGTTTTCTTTATAGAAAAACACCCGTGGTACTATTCAACCCATAGCTGAAGGAATAATGGGTTTCGTATCTTTCCTAAGAGTATTAATTTGAAAGTGAATGTAATGGTGTCGATGGCGTTCGAACTCACTTACTACGATTATGCAGTCACGCACATTAACCACTCGGTCACAGGACTACCCCACCCCCTCATATATGCAGAGATTAACTTAAAGATGATATACTTCCACAGAAAACAAAAATAATTTGATGACTGAATAATGACGCTACGAACTTATATAAATGAAGATTTCTATAAGAATGCTGGAATCTTTTTTTCTGAATGAACCGACAACTTCGGAGTAGCGAAAAAACACCGGAGAAATTAAGATAGAAAAAAAGGATACTTAAGAATATTTTATATTAGAAATCTAAATAATCTTACTTCGATTACTAGAAACAAAGAAGAAAGAAGAGTGTAGCGTTCAGAGAAGCGAAGAATATAGCTATATCGTTAAATCTGAATGATTTTGCTGGATTAGCTTTCGTAGCTTAATCACCAAAGGAGGATTATTCTTTCTTTCTGACCTGTGTTGTTTATTTGGCGATTGATGGATGGTGGTTTTTGAGTTGCTATAAAAAGCAATATGGGTTAAGAAGAAATAATAATAATAATAATAATAATAATAATTATGATAATAATAATAATAATGATAATAATAATAATAAAAGAATTAATAATGATTGACAATGTTTTCATCTAAGGAATTTAGATACTATTATCAACTTCCTCGGTTTTACTCTTTTCTTGATATTGATGTATTTTCTTATCAGGGTTTTTCTTTGTATCTCTTACATGTTTCGCTTAGCCTTTTTGTTTTTCTCTCCCTCTTGGTTCTTTACCGCTTTTCCATCGAATAAGATGTTTCACGACAAGCTATAGATTATGTTCAGTCTCAAACGTTCTCAGCACGTTTGGCAAACAACGTTTCTTTATCCCGGATATAAACAGATGATAGGTAATTCTCCATGTTGCGACTTCCAACTCCTTATCACAGACATCAGGTTTAACGTATCCTTCACTGTTTTCTAAATTTATTTTTTCTCTACTCCTCCCCCTCTCTCTTATATATATATATGTGTGTGTGTGTATTTTTGTGTGTGTGTGCGTGCGGGTGTGTTTTTGTGTGTGTGTGTGTGCGTGCGGGTGTATTTTTGTGTGTGTGTGCGTGCGGGTGTGCTTTTGTGTGTGTGTGCGTGCGGGTGTGTTTTTGTGTGTGTGTGTGTGTGCGTGCGGGTGTGTTTTTGTGTGTGTGTGTGTGTGCGTGCGGGTGTATTTTTGTGTGTGTGTGTGCGTGCGGGTGTATTTTTGTGTGTGTGTGTGTGCGTGCGGGTGTGTTTTTGTGTGTGTGTGCGTGCGGGTGTATTTTTGTGTGTATGTGCGTGCGGGTGTGTTTTTGTGTGTGTGTGCGTGCGGGTGTGTTTTTGTGTGTGTGTGCGTGCGGGTGTGTTTTTGTGTGTGTGTGTGCGTGCGGGTGTGTTTTTGTGTGTGTGTGCGTGTGGGTGTGTTTTTGTGTGTGTGTGCGCGTGCGGGTGTGTTTTTGTGTGTGTGTGCGTGCGGGTGTGTTTGTGTGTGTGTGTGTGTGCGTGCGTGTGAGTGCATGTGTATTTATCAACTACTTCGCATCAACAGGATATGACACAAGGTCAATTTTTAAGCGGACTTTCACAGGTTTGAATTCGGAGGTCTCTTTCTAGACGGGTTGCCATACCAAAGTTTAAGAACACAGTCTGCCCTACTATTTACTCGTAGACCCAGGGAAAATTGTTGGAGACATACTCTTCCCCACTGCTATTAGCGAGATGTGAATTGCAAGCGGCCTACTCTAGGATTTGAACTCGGGTTCGTTTTCTGAGACAATAACGAAGAGTGCCCGTATATATATATATATATAATTGATTTGATGAGTTTGCTTAAAGACCTCTGGACTTTACCTTTTATGATCTTATGTTTTTCTCAACCAGTTTCTTTGAATCAGTGTCCAGTTGATAGAGAAGTTACCCAAGGTTCTACTCCCGAGCGCTTTCAGTCACGTTGATTGATCATCTTCAGAGGAGATTTTTATTTTCCGTAGGTATTGCTTGTTTTTTTAAAGTTTGGTTTGGATTCTTTGTTAAGGGCACATTATTTTTCGTGGGTTATTTGATGCCAAAGCCATTTTTGTAGAAGAAAAGCAGAAGTAATATTTAATTCATAGCTGTGGGTGATAAAAGGTTTTATATTTTTCTAAAGGGCATTGGTCCATAAATGAACGTGATGGTGCCATTTGAGTTCAAACACGCTTACCATGATGTCAAGTCCAGTGTGTTACCTATTACACCAGCAGGACCTTTTTTTTTTTTTTTTTTTTTTTAGTTTGGGTGAAAATTTATATTGGAAAGATTTATTATTGTTAGGGGTGCTTTGGTCAGCCTGTTAGTTGTTGAATGGTTTCATCTGGTTTTATGGCATATCAACCGTTGCATGTTATTTAAAGCCAAATCCTGTATATACATATATGTTAGATATATATGAGTTATAAACAAATGTCAACAAAGTTGAATTGTTCCAAGTATTGCTATGTATTACTAACAATTCAATTAAACATTAGTCATTTGTTTACATACAATTAAATGATCAAGCCGTTCTATTTCAAACAATTCAATTTAGCATAAACCAACAAAGGTAAATGGTTCTAAGTATTGCTATGTATCACAAATATTTCAATTAAACATGTCATTTTTTAATACACAGTTATATAATCAAACGGTTGTATTTGTGACAATTCAGTTTAGCATAAGTCGTTTGTTTGCATGAGTTTAAATGTCAAACAGTTCTATTAGACCTAAAGATAGGACCCTATCAGATGCTACCACTTCGGGCCCGGTGGACCTGGGAGAGATGGCAGTGACAGGGTACTCCTCATTTCCCGAAGCTCTAGCATTACTGGAGCCTCACCATCAGATTGTTTAGTGCCATACCACTCGTTAATGGAGTTTAGTGTCAAATCACACGTTAAGGGAGCATTACCCCTTTGCAGAGTCAGCCGACTAGACGAGTTAGTTGTCGAAGATGTTTAGTATGTTCGTACCGGTTGGTTTGTTGGTTGTTTGGGTTTTATGGCATATCAACCTTTGAAGGTCATTTAACGCCAAATTCTGTCTATATATACATATGTATTCAACCAAAGATTTCCAAACGAATATTAAGGTCAGAAGAATTTTCTATTAGCAGGATTTCATTTGTTTGCACAAGATTAACCAGCTTTAAGTTGTCATAATTTTTTGGTACAACTCTGTCTCTCTCAAGAAGGACAGAATGTTATCTTTTTTGATGTTCCCGAACAGATTGGTTAAGCTATTTACTTTGAAAAATCGCTTTCTGATAACGGCGAAAGTTCTGCATTCTATAAGAATGTGTTTAACCGTGCAAGTTGTATGGTAGGTTAAACCCTGTGGTTGTTGTTCCTGTTTCAAAACCAAAGCAGAACCAAAGGTAACTTCTCTATAAACTTGACCTCAATAAATTGAAACGAGTCAGAAAGATAGAGATAAAACATAAGATTTAAAAAAAAGAAAATTTCCGTTTTCTTCTTACAGTGCTCATTGCACAAAAATGGAGAGCAATACTTCAGTATACAATAAATTGTGAAAGAATTTATGATAAGGTAAAAACTCATGATTTAGAAATGAAAAGCAACACTACTCCAAGTTTCACGGGTACGATCGTCTCTTCATTTTGTAATCCATACTTCTGACATACTAATTCGATTGAATATATCAGATATGTGCAGGTGCCCGTGGGGTAAATGGAGGTGCCCGTGGTGTAATGGTTAACATCTTAGGAAATGGACACGGTGATACGAGTTCAAATCCTGTACAAGACCGATTGCATTTCACATAGCACTAATACCCTTGGGAAAGTTATAAATCGAATTATTCTCCCTCCAGCTAGAGGTAAATAGTAGGGCAGACTGGGTTCATCAGCCTTGGTGAGGCAACTAGTCCATGAGAAGGAAAACTCTGAATTCAAACCTGTTAAACTCCGCTTAAAAATTGACATTGTGTCATATCCTGCCCGAGCGGAGGGGTTGGTAAATATGATATCAGACATGTGGATTAGCTCAACTGACGATCGTAGCCTAGACGTGTCCCCTGGTTTACATTTAAAAAATTGATATTATATATATATATATATATATATATATGTGTGTGTGTGTGTGTGTGTCAATTATTATAGATTATTTTGTGGAAAGAATAGTAATAAAGGAAAACAAACAAACAAAAAAGAAAAAACGAAAGTATATACACATATATGGACACGAGCGCCCACGCAGACACACTAACACACAGAATATACTTTGATTAAAAAAAGAGAGAAAGAGAAAAACAAAATCTGCAGAGACAAAAAATTAACTCGAAATGAAAATTTACAGATACTAATCCTGGAAGTAAAAAAAAACCTTATCAAAACTGTCCGCACTATATAAATCAAAGTGGTCCCAAAAATAACCATTCTACTTCCGGAAGACAGCTCAAAACGCCCAAAACACGTGTTGAAGAAGAAGAAATAACGTAAAAACAAATCTCCTGGTAAACCTATTCATATCCGATAAATAAAGTAAATATCAAACAGGATTTATTTGGAAATATATTTTTGATTGTTCTCAACTAGTTTTGACCTCAGGTCATTGTCAGCGAAAAAAGGTTTTTGCGGCGAAAAGTTAGATTTGGAAAGTTTAAAAAAAAATTAAAAAGGAATTGATATGTTATTAAAGAAGCAATTATAAATACACTGGTGATGTTGCACATCAATTTGATGACTTAAAATTATTTTCTGGTATCCGAATATCTTCAACTGACCTTTATATATCTGCTGTTAAGACACTTTGCAAATTAACTCTCCATTTCGGAAGCATATCTTAAGTATGGGAAGAGTGTTTCATATTATCCGTGGTTTGTTTGTTTGTTTGTTTGTTTCGGTGTTTATTTGTCACCCCAAATCTATCAATCCCATTTCAAAGCAGCACCATATAGTTTTATGTTCAAGCCACTTGGGGTCAGTGTTTGTATTTTATTCATTTATCTTCGCGTGCTTTTATTATTGTTGCGATATTGTCCAATATGTTTTTTCGATTCTTTCTATGGTGGTGACCTTTGCATCGCTGTTAAATCGAGCTCATTTGAGCGGAAATCTTGTTCTACAAATATTACTTTATAGTAATTCATAGATTTGATATTTTTTTCATCTGTAGTTATCTAGTCTAAAGTAAAATTGCTATTCTGATTTTCCGATGAATGGTTTTTTAGCCGTGCGTGCAATTCAGTAAATCTTTTGTCTTATTCTTTTTTTGTATTAGAAGAATTCAAGATAAATGTAATTAAGAGAAAGTATTTTACTAGAGAAATATAAAAATAGAAAACAAAGGGACTTTACTTCATGTTAACAATTGCAAAAAACAGTGAGAGAGAAGCCAGGTTAAGGTTTTAAAAAGAAATCCAGATATCTCGATAATAAAACGTAGAAAGAAAAGAAAACGGGTTGATAAATTCATTTTCTTTTGTATGGAAGGCCAGTATTGTAAAGATACATTTTTCAAATTAGTTTACACCACATATTGGGTATGATTCATGATATTTCTTTATTTAGTCTATTAAGACAGATTTTAGCCAGTGCGTGTTACGATACATCATTTACTGTTGCAAATTTGATTATTTTACTTCCTTGAAAAACTATTTATTGTTTCAGCCGTGAAAATTTGTTGTCTTCACCAAAAACATCTATTCCTTGTGTAAAAAGTTTTAATTGGTATAGGATGTAGTTGAAACAGAGAAAAAACTTAACGATGGTAAAAGAACTAATGATATAACGGTGGTTTTAGGAATTCCATCTAATTGTTAAGAACATTAAAAATGAGCAAAAAAAAGAGGAGTGACCGGTAGACAAACGGATGCTCGGAGTCAAACACGTGATCCCAGATTGGCAAACGTGATCTGCATATCAGTTTGATAGTGAGAAGAAAGCGTCTGTGGATGAGATTGGAAACATTACTGAAGATGACATGGGACATCACATAACAAGGCTTCAGCCCTTTTTGAGAGACAGTTGTCGAGAAGACAGAAAAGAAGCAATGTCATATTTAGTTCGCGCGCTATTGTTCGGATTACTATCACGTTCCACGACATCCTATTCGTGACTGAATTTCTGTAGCGAAAGACTTAGCATATCTAATTATCTAGTGATAAGCACGCTATCACTGTGTCATATGTCTCGTCTGGACTTTGTGAAATAAATAAAGATAAACTTTTAATAAGTCTTTTGTTCCCTATCATCTAACGGGAGATCACAGCTGACATTTTGTTTTGCCGGAGAGAGCAACGCAAGAAAACCCACTAGTCGAATCCGAGGGGAGATGATGGATTTACGTATTTGTTAACTAATCTTATCCAGTACGTACACGTTATACACACGGTCAATTTTTAAGCGAAGTAAAGCTGGTTTGATTCCGGAGTTTTGCCTTACTAAAGCTAAAAATCCTATCTATCCAACTATTTACTCGTTAGTAATGGCAGAACATGGGGAGTGATGCCTTTTCCAAGAGTATTAGTCCGAAGCGAAAAGCAAAGAGTCTCGTCCAAAATTTGACACCGGGTTGCTGATTCCATGATAGATTTAAGTATGTGATATATTGTATCATTTGTTATCATGTTGATATATCTTATTTATTAAATGGTATTAGTAAAGTAAGTAAAGTTGTCTCCCTTTAGTCGAAGGTGACTCGAAGGCTCCCTTTTCGATAACTACTACACCAAGGTGTAGGGCAGGGCACACACTCCTTTCCATGCATTGCTCCATTTTACCCCTGATCACTCCCTTATATTGCTGATTGTTAAGCAAGGAGGCATCAAGTACCATTTTTGAGTCTTCGGTATGACTCGACCTGGGATTGAACCCAGGTCTCCCGGGCCATTAGCGAACACTCTAACCATCATGCAAATAGCAACTCCTAATGAGTAATTTAAAGCCAGAATTTAACTTATTTGTAAATGTTTGGTTATAGCAATTTATATTTTCAACAATCCATTCTAGACATTTCTTAATTGCATTTTTTTAATCCATTAATAATAATCATTCGTGTGCAAACATATAGTTTCACGTATTCCTGCACAATACTTACAATTTAAAACAAACCTATTTAATACCTTGATTGAAACTTAATAGCTACGATCACTCCAGGTCAAAGTGGATCTAGGAGTAATGGTAATGAAGGGATACCACCACGCAGATCTCAAGAACTAGAGAGTCTCCATCAGTTGCAGTTTAGCGTCATATATAGAACTTTTATTCTTTTGGTTTGGATTGCTTTTATGGCATATCAACTATTGTTGGTTATTTAATGCCAAATCCTGTTTTTACAAACATATATCAAATATATGATGTGTAAACAGATTTTGTAGATATATACTGTTAAATGAACCAACAGATCTTTTTATAACAATTAAATACACCATAAGTCAAGAAAGTTAAATGGTTCCAAGTATTGCTATGTGTCACTAAATAATTAAACAGCCATTTGCTTACATACAGTTAAATGATCAAACAGTTATATTTCTAATAATTCAATTTAGTTTAAGTCAAAGTTAAACGATTCCAAGTATTGCTCTGTAACGCCAACAATTCAATTACACACAATTAAATGATCAAACAGATCTATTTCTAACAATTCAATTTTGCATAAGTCATTTGTTGTTCTGAGTTTTAATATCAGACAGTTCTATTTGAACCACTGCTAGAACCCTAGATGGTGAGCTACCAATCCAAGCCAGAGTGGACCAACAAGCAATGGTCATAAATGGATACTCCGCATTCCCCAAAGCTTTAAAATTACGGGAGCCTCACCATCACATTGTTTCATGTCATATCTAGGACACACTTTGGGGGAGTCTTACACCCTACAGAGATGCAGTCGACGTATATTTTAGTCCGGTCGACGGGGCTTTATTCTTTTGGGTGGGTGGTGGGTTACTCTTATTCAGAGGATGAAGTCTACGTATTCTAAGCTCCATTGATTGAGTTACATTTGTTATTGCAAATCTAACTGCACTATTCTTGTTTTATTTGGTTGAGTGACAATTTATGACTTGCTGCAATCAAGATGGAATCAAGATGTCTGTTTTATCATTTGATATTGTAAATCTTGTTATTCACCAGTTGTACTTCACATTTCTGATAATTATGATAACTTTTCTTCTTTCACCCTTATATATATATATATATATATATATATATATATATATATATATATATATATATATTATAACAGTGTTGGTTGTCAGTAAATCACTTTGTGGGTATGTATCGAACCAAGTGTAATATAATATGGAGAGTGCTCAATATCTAGGATAGAGCTATTATATAATAATAATAAATAAATATATATTAGATATATATATATATATATCCAATTCAATGATTCCATGAATTCAATATATATATCTTATATATATATATATATATATATAGTCGATTATGTTTGTAAGAGTTTAAATTGTGACACGATGTAGCTGAAATACTAAGTTTTATACTTATTTTAACGTATCATAATTTTGTAAAAACTCAAATATACTTTGAGTAATGATAATTATTTAAAGGCATTAACGTAATTTTAAGCCATTTTAATTATTTTAAGAAATAATAATTATTTAAACGCACTATAGTTACTTAAAAGCACTATAATTAAATTAAGGCATTTTAATTAATCCAAGGTATTAGAAATATTTGAAAGTAGTATTATCATTTACAGGTATTATAATTATTCAAATATGTCATAATTATTTGAAGGCAAAATGATTATTTACAGGCGTTATAATTGTTTCAAGACATTATAATCATTTTAAGGAGGTATAATTTTTCAAATATATTATAATTATTTACAGGCATTATGATTGTTTAAAAAGTAAATAAAGTTGTTCAACCGTAGTCGAGGGTGACCCGAAGGCACCCTTTTCAATAGCTACTCTAGCGAGGTGTAGGGGTGGGCGCTACTCTTTTCTCTAGATTGTTCCACTTACCATTGGTCGCTAGCTTATAATGCTGAGTGTCATGCGAAGAGGTATCAAGTATCATTTTAGTATGATTGGACCTGGGATTGAACTCTGGTCTCTCGGACCATTAGTGAGGCGTTATGATTATTTTAAGAAATTATAATTATTCAAATATATTATAATTATTAAATGACGTTATAAGTATTTACAGGCGTTATAATTATTCTAAGGTGTAATAATTATTCAACGCCATGGTAATAAAACTTATATTATTTAATGCCAAATCTATCTTGCCCAGTCAGCCGGATCTGTAGAATACACTGACCGCACCTCTGTAAAGGGGTAAGACCCTCCCAACGAGTGTCCTGATATATGACATTAAACAATCTGATGTTGAGGTTCCAGTGATGCTAGAGCTTTGGGGAATGCGGAGTACCCTTTCATTGCCATCTCTCCCTGGTCCACTCTGGCCGGGTGTTGTAGCACCTGATAGGGCCCTATCTATGGGTTAAATAGAAATAAACTGAGTACTTATGCTAAACTGAATTGTTTAAATTAGAATTGTTTGTTTAAACTGAATATCTTGAAAAAGAGATTTTTTTTTACAATTAAACAGTGCATTTACATTTAAACTGCGTACTTATGCTAAGCTGAATTGTTTGAAATGGAACTGTTTCCGATATTGAAACTGTACATACGCAAAACTAAAGTTTTTAATACAGAACAGTTTTGGCATTTAACTGTGAGTAGACTTATACTTAACAGAATTGGTTGAAATAGAACTGTTTGAATAAAGTAAATAACTTGAAATTGATATGTTTTTGAAAATTAAACTGTGTACTTATGCTAAACTGAATTGTTTGAAATAGAACTGATTATTTGTATAAAAATGGATTTGGCATTAAATAACATATAAAGCTTGATATACCATAAAACCCAAACAACCAAACAACTAAACTGAATAGCTTGAAATAGAAATGTTTTTGACAATTAAACTGTGTACTCATGAATTGTTTGAGATATTATATATATATATATATGATTATTTCTATAAATATTAACCATCCGTAGAATCCTTGAAGGTGTACGGGCAAAAAACCTACAAGCGACATTGATATTTGTTGACTTTACCAAGGCTTTCGACTCCATTCACAGAGGAAAGATGGAACAAATTCTACTAGCGTACGGCATACCTAAAGAAACCGTAGCGGCAATAACGATTCTCTATAGAAACACTAAAGTAAAAGTACGATCACCAGATGGAGACACAGAATACTTCGACATAGTAGCAGGAGTACTACAAGGGGACACGCTGGCTCCGTATCTCTTTATCATTTGTCTAGACTACGTACTTAGAACATCGATGGACAAAATCAAAGAGAATGACTTCCAACTGACGAAGAAAAGAAGCAGAAGATACCCCGCAACAACAATTACCGACACCGACTACGCCGATGACATAGCGATACTGGCTAATACACCTGACCAAGCCGAAACACTACTGCATAGTTTGGAAAGAGCAGCAGCAAGCATAGGCCTCTATGTTAATGCACACAAAACGGATTATATGTGCTATAATCAAACGGGGGACATCTCCACTCTAGAAGGAACCCCTCTTAAACTAGTAGACAAATTCACTTACCTAGGAAGCAGCGTCAAATCAACCGAAAAGGACATCAAAACGAGCTTAGCGAAAGCATGGACAGCTATCAATAGGCTATCTGGAAATAAGACCTAACCGATAAAATGAAACGCAGTTTCTTCCAGGCAGCGGTCACATCGATACTGCTGTATGGCTGCACTACATGGACGCTAACAAAACGGCTGGAGAAGAAGCTTGACGGCAATTACACAAGAATGCTACGTGCAATCTTAAACAAGCCCTGGCGGCAACACCCCACAAGACACCAACTGTACGGCCACCTGCCCCCTATCACGAAAACTATTCAAGTTAGACGAACCAGACATGCAGGACACTGCTGGAGAAGCAGGGACGAACTCATAAGAGATGTACTCTTATGGACCCCCACACATGGCCGTGCAAAAGCAGGACGACTAGCACGAACATACATTCAGCAGCTATGTGAGGATACGGGATGTTGTCCTGACGACCTACCTAGGGCGATGAACGATAGGGAGGAGTGGCGAGAGAGGGTCAGGGATATCCGTGCTACCAGCGCGATATGATGATGATGATGATTTCTATAAAAATGAATTTGGCTTTAAATAACCTAGAAATTTTGATACGTCATAAAACCCAAACAAACAACCACACAACGAAATCTATCATGGTTGGAAAACGGAAGTGGTACTATCTAACTTATAACTGGCGGTATTAGAGAGTTTGTACAAGGATATGAATTCGAAAGTGAGTCTAAAGTCACTCAATTCCGTTCACTTACGAATTAATTCTCTTGGGAAAAGTACGAACCTTCTTACGCCACTTTGGTTAAATTGTAACACTATCGTTTTTCTACTATGGTAGATTTGGCATTAAATAACCCATGAAATTGATATGCCATTAAAAATCCCTAAAGAACGACGATATGGTTCTCTGCAGCTGAGTGAGAACCAAATCTTCAAACACAATTTAATGATCAGTGGGTTGGTTGGTTGGTTGGTGTTTTATGGTATATCAGTTTTCATAGGTTATTCAATGCCAAATTCTGTTTATATATTTATGTGTTGTATATTGGCTCGTACTTTGGACGTAATACTGACAGCGTGAGACTTATAATATTTGTTGGACTGTACTACTTGATAAATAATTTACGCTTAATTTTACCGTGTATCTCTTCCTTACCACGAAATAACAATATGTTTAACCAAACCTTTCTAAATGAATAGTTTATAGATAACGTTTTAGATAAGCAGGATCTCATTTGTTTGCAGAGGATTAAATGAATTCAATTTATCATATTTTTTGGTACAATCCAGTCTCTCTCGAAGAACAGAACGTCTTCTATTTTGACGTTCTCAAACCCATCCTCACTCTCTCTCTCTCTCTATATATATATATATATATATATATATATACGCTTCATTTCATCTGAAAGTATTGGAGACAATCTATAGTTTGTCCGACAGAAGTCTCTCTGTAAACAGGGGGAATGTTTGCTAAGACTTAATATTATTTCGATATAGTCTTCAATACGATAGTTCCCCCATCCTAAATATTTCCATATTTTGTTTATTTTTAAATATTTTGTTTATTATTTTACACAATATTTTCCTCGATTTAAACCGGTCAGCTAGCTTGTGACCTTTTTTTGCTTTTTAGGCTTTTATTTCTGTCATGAATAGAACTCTGGGTCTTTTTATTGTTTTAATATATATCTATATCTATATATAAATGTATGTGTGTGTGTGTGTGTATGTGTGTGAAGAAAGAAAGAGAGAGAGAGAGAGAGAGAGAGAGAGAGAGAGGGAGGGAGAGATGATAAAATTTCTTCCTTTGTCATCTCAATTACTTTTACTATTTTGAAAAGATTTGAAACTATAATTTGCTTTAAATTCAGATATGTTTGAGTTTAGCTAATCACAGTGTTTTTTGGGGAATGTTCGTCTTTCCTTTCTACTTTAAAATCTATATTTGACTCTGCTGGCTGCCATTCTATCATCAATTCCTGATGATTCTATCGATTAATCCAACAAATTTGTCATTAACCCATAGAAAGGAAGTATAGAAAAACAACAAAAACAATTGATATAACGCCTTTAATACAATCAAAAATGGCTTTGGCCAAATGCCCAAAAGTCAGCTCTCTTAAGTCGAACGTCAAGTTCCTTAAGGTGAAATAAACTTCTCAACTGGAAACACCGGCTTTGCAATGTCCCTTCATCTTTTTTTTATAATTTCACATTCAAATTTTGTTATGCAAGCTACCATTCTACGTGTGGAGTCTTGGTGGTGTAATGATCTGCAGTTTCGAACTCCAGTCACCCTATTATGTTCAGTTTCGGACAGATACTATTGGGAAAGATATTAACCCCCCTATCAGATATGAGCTAAATTGTATCACTGTTGTTCTTCAGCAAGGATGGCTTTGGCATTAGATAATTCCAAAAAGTTGATATACCATTAAACAAACCAAACCAAACCAAACCTGGTCGCTTCCTGCTGTTTCTATAAAATAATCCACGCATGAACCATTCTCAGACTAACCTGTAGAACCACGCAATTTTAAATATCAAATTGTCTTTGACGTAAAGTCTTCAAAGCCGTCTAAAATGGTTATCAGTAGTTGAGAGATACTAAATCTTCAAACACCATTTTTGATGAATGTATTGATTACTCGCTTTTATCAGTTCACTGTTCAATAGAAACACCATTTATTCTTGTGTTAACAACCCTGTGAACACTTGTATCATTATTGATGTATGTCTGTCTGCTTTCATATTTGCTTGTTGCTCGGGCGAATATGAGACTGACAAACTTGTAAGAGATTCATTTTAGGAAGAATCAGTTTTCTCGAAAGTCTGAGACTGAAATTAGATGAAAGGTAGTGGACTGTCGCATCGTAGTAAGCGAGTTCGAACTCCAGTCGAATTATTGCGTTCACTTTCAGACAAATACCCTTGGCAAAAGTATGAACCCACTTATTCCCTAGTTGTGGGATAGATTGTACCACGACTGTTCTTTTACAAGGATGGCTTTAAATAACCCAAGGAAGGTTTGATATACCTTTTAAACAAAGATCATATTGTAGAATATAAATACAGGCATTATCATTCATGCCATGACTGATCAGTCGATCGACAAAAAAGATAATTATAGCCTATATATATATATATATATATATATATACTTTAAGAAAAACAACAAAACCGGTCACATAGGATTATAAATTTATTTCCATCTTGTTACGCATTTTTGAAATTTTCAAAAACACGAAAAAAATTTAACAGGATTTCTTCAGATCTTATAGATAAAAAAAACTAGAATAGACACAGAAAAAGGTAGGTGGGGATAGAAGAGGGTTGAAGAGTTATCTCCTCATTTAGCCCACTTCCGTTTTTAGTTTTAATTTCGGTTAGAAACGTAGTAAATTTATTAAAATTTTTTTTTTATTTTTTAATTACATTTTGACCTAAATTACAGATTTTATATTAAATTAGATTTAAACTTTAATCAATAACTTTACGTAATGATACAGTCATAAATATATCAAACTAAACAAAGATTAAATTTATTTTAAATTATTTTAAAATTACAAAATGATTTAGAACCTATTAATCAGTTACATTTTTTATGAGTAGTACGTATATATGATATGCTTTTTCACAATTTTCTATCTAACATATATATATATATATACAGGGTGTCCCAAAAATGTATACACATACTTGTAAAATATTCTTACACTTTTGAAATAATAAAATTCTAATTAAACACTACGTTTATAATTATTTTAAATGTATATATATATATATATATATACGAGGGAAAACTTTATTGGCTGAAGATTTCTTTTGATGACATACGCTCCAGCTGATTTTTTGACCAATGAGATCCAAGCTCTGCAACAATATTACTGATAAAGCATCTGTAGATCTAAATTGGGGTAGCGTAGACATCGAGTCAAGTATAAGACTGATGATTGTATTGGCGAGTAACAGACGGTTTTCAAGTGTCGTTGACTCAATGTCTATGAAAGAAAGAAGGAAAGAAATAAATAATTAAAAAGAAAGAAAAAAGAGAAAGAAAAAGAAAAGAAAGAAAAAAGCAATCAAAGATATAAAGAAAAAAACATAACTAGGGAAAAGAAAGAAAGAAAGAAAGAAAGAAAATCACCAGACTATCGGAAAGATAGAATGACGGAGAAAAGAAAGAAAGAAAGAAAGAAAGAAATTTAAGAAAAATAGGAAAAATCTAGCTACAAGAAAGAAAGAAAGAAATGAAGAAAGAAAGAAAAAAGAAAAGAAATGAAAAGAGAGAAAGAAACGAAGAAAGAAAATAAAATCATTAGAATTATTAGAAAGAAAGAAAGAAAAAGAAAAAGAAATAAAGTGTGAAGGCTGTTTAAGATGCAGAGAAAAACCCATCTAGCTACAAGAAAGAAAGAAAGAAAGAAGAGAAAAAGAAATTTAAGAAAAATAGGAAAAAATTTAGCCACGAGAAAGAAAGAAAGAAAGAAAAGAAATAAACAAACAAACAAATAAATAAAGAAAATAAAATCATTAAGATTATCTGAAAGAAAGAAAGAAAGAAAGAAAGAAAGAAAGAAAGAAAGAATGCAGTTTAAGATGCAGAGAAAAACACTAGCAACCAGAAAGAAAGAAAGAAAGAAAGAAAGAAAACTATCAGATTATCAGATTGAAATTGAAAGAGAAAAAAAGAAAAGAAAAGAGAAAAAGAAAGAAAGCAATTCAAGATATAGTGGAAAAACCCATCTAGCAACAAGAAAGAAAGAAAGAAAGAAAGAAAGAAAGAAAGAAAGTAAACCATCAGATTATCAGAATGAAAGTAAAAGAGAAAAAGAATAAAGAAACGAAAAAACAAAGAAGAAAGAAAGCAATTCAAGATGTAGTGGAAAAACCCATCTAGCTCAAAGAAAGAAAGAAAGAAAGAAAGAAAGAAATTGTATAACGATGTGACTGTTATCACCTTGCACTATGTAAAAGAATTAAAGACTTGGATTTCGAGCAAAAACGAGTCGCGTGCAAGACATTATGAAAGTTTGAGCACTTCTCCCGTCTCCAGAATTTGACACTGGGCCATCTTCTGCAAAACTAAAAACATTATTTAAAGCAGTTGATGAGCGTTGACCCTTTCTTAAACATTGCATTTAAACTCTTCATATGCAGCATATTATGACTTTGCTTGGGCCAACTTGCAATCCACTGTTTGATCGATACAAAGACTAAATGCGTAAAAAAATTAGTGAGACTGCGGAAGAGGCGAACGAAAGATAATTACGATGTCCACATCTGGGATTTCTCAAGTCAACAGAGTTTGACAAAAATGGACAATACCAGAGCTAGTCAATTCTACAGGAAAACATTGTCAATAACCAAAAACGCAATTGCATAAATATACATATATAGAGGATACGCTTATTTTCTGATTGCTAGATATTCATATCTTTGGTTACAGAGTTCTAGTGCGGTAGAGTTTGGTCATAAATGATACCTAATAATATCTGTTTTCATTGCATAATGTACCGCTATAAAAATTTTAAAATCCCGCTTTTCTTGGGTTTGAAGAAAATGTGGAAGAGGTACTTATAAAGGTAGACATATACATAGATTTGATTTATTTGTTTAACGACATATTAACACGTTATGGGTTATTTAATGTCGAAATTTGATGCAATTGTAAATGTTTTATTGTTATCAAAACTATATTTTCAAGGTTCAATTCCAATGTTTACTATTGTATGGTTTCAAGTATTCCAATCAAATACAAATATTTATATTGTTTCAAGTAATTTTTTCAATTCAATAACGGTCATTTACTTATATAGTTACATGATATCAAGTTTCCTATCAAATACAAATGATAATATATTTTCAAGTAATTATTTCTATTAAATAACAGTCGTTTGTTTATACAGTTATATATCAAATATTCCTATCTTTACAAATAATTTGCACACAGATGTATGGTTTCAGACAGATGTATGGTATCTAATGCAAAAGATTATAAAGTTTCAAGTAATTATTTCTATTCAATAAGTCATTTTTTGCCTACATATAGTTTTGATTGCTTTACTTAATGGCATATCAAACTTTGTAGGTTATTTAATGCCAAAGAAGAACAGTAGTGGTACTATTTAACCCATAGCTGAGAGGATAAGGGGGGGGTCATACTTTTCCCAAGGGTATTTGTTCGAAAGTGAACGTAATAGCGCGACTGGAGTTCGAACTCGCTTATTACGATTCCGCAGTCCAGTGCTTTAACCATTACACCACAAGGACACACCCTTTTTTGCATACAGATGTATGGGTTCAAGCATTCATAACAAATACAAATGATTGTGTATTTTCAAATAATTATTTCTATTGAATAACAGTCATTTGTTTACACAGTCCTATGATATCAAGTATTTCTATCAAATATAAATAATTATTTTTAGTGGAAACATGGACAACAGTCAATAAGCTGTCGGTCATATGGAGGTCTGACCTATCCGATAAAATAAAACGCAGTTTTTTCCAAGCAGCAGTTGTGTCAATACTGCTCTATGGATGAACCACATGGACGCTGATTGAGCGTATGGAGAAAAAGCTTGACGGCAATTGCACAATGATGCTAAGAGCTATATTAAACAAATCCTGGAAGAAACATCCCACAAAATTCATGGGTATCTACCATCCATCTCGAAAACCATCCAAATTAGACGAATAAGACATGCGGGGCACTGATGGAGAAGTAAGGACGGACTTATAAGCGATGTACTCCTGTGGACCCCTTCACACGGTCGAGCTAGGGTTGGGTAAGCAGCTAGAATCTATTCATAACAACTCGGCACTGATACATGATATAACGTGGAAGACCTGCTGGGAATGATGGGCAATAGAGACGAGTGTCAGGAGAGGGTCAGGGAAATCTGTGCTAGTAACACGACATGATGATGATGATGACAGATAATTATTTAATTTCAAGTAATTATTTCTATTCAATAACAGTCATATATTTATACAGTTATATGATATCAAGTATTGCTATCTAATACAAAAAGCAGTTGTATAGTTTCAAGTATTTCTATCGACTTGGAGGTGCCCGTGGTGTAATGGTTATCGTCGTTGGAAATGGACACGGCGACACGAGTTCAAATCCTAGACGAGACTGATTGCATTTCACATAGCACTTATACCCTTGGGAAAGGTATGAATCCAATTTTTCTCCCTCCAGCTATGGGTAAATAGTAGGGCAGACTAGGTTCTTCAGCCTTGGTGAGGCAACTATTCTAGGAGAAGGAAAACTCTGAATTGAAACCTGTTAAACTCCGCTTAAAAATTGACCTTGTGTCATATCCTACCCGAGCGGAGGGGTTGGTAAATATGTATTTCTATCGACTTCCAAAAATTTATAGACAATTATATCCCAGGTTGAGTCATACCAAAGACTCAAAAAATGGTACTTGATGCCGCCTTGTTTATCACTCAGATTTATATGGTAAGGATCAAGGGTAAAGTGGAGCATTCAAGGAATGATGAAGTGCCCTCCCCTACACCTTGGTGTTGTAGCTATTGAAAAGGGAGCCCTCGGGTCACCCTCAACTAAGGTCACCAACTTTACTTACTTTTATATGGTTTCAAATAACTATTTCTATCAAATGGTAATCGTTTGTTTGGAAAGATATATAATTTCAGGTATTACTATTTAGTAGAAATAATTTCTGAATTCAAATGTACTTGGCCAAAAAATGTGATCCAAACAAGTAACCCCGCTATGGGTCCGGGTGAACCTGGGAATAATAGCAATGAAGAGGTACTCTACACTCCCCTGAGCTCCATGCTTATGATTCCGTCACCCGGAGAGGACTGATGATCAACGGGAACATGAGTTAGCAAGACATCTACACGATGTTATACTAGTCTAATAGACTTGCATTGTCTCAGACTAGTTACTATCTACGTATTTAGATAATACATTTAATTTTCCTGTCAGTGGGACTAAGAGTAAAGTAACTATCTGCTGCAGAGGGATAGTGTTGTATAGTGACTTGTACCACGTGACGTTCCGTATCGCGGAGGTATAATAGACGTCGTGTTTCTTAAGCACTAGGTTTCTGCAAGATCATGGTCAGAAGTTTGACCAACTTCGGACGTAATACCCACAGGGCGAGATTTATAATGTTTGTTGGACTGTACCACTTCAGTTAATAAATAACTCTTTATTTCACTGTGTATCTCTTCCTTACCACAATACAACAGATAGTAACCCCTTACACTCCAAAAAATTGGTGCCTTGGGTATGACATTGAACTCTATAGGGGTGGTGAAGATCCAGTTCTCCGAAGAACCAGCTACACAAAAAAATTAAATATAAATGTTGAATGAACGAGATACCCTAACCTCTTGGCAAATAACCCTTGATTGGTGACTATGCCATTTAAATCAATCAATCAATCATATATTAAAAGAGCCTTTTTAGTTATAGGGAGTTTCGCAAATTAATTTCACAAATTCTTTTAAAATCTGTTTACAAAAAAAAAAAAAAAACAAAAAACTATCGTGATACTATTTACCAACCCCTCCGCTCGGGAAGGATATGACACAACGTCAATTTTTAAGCGAAGTTTAACATGTTTGAATTCAGGGTTTTCCTTCTCCTAGACTAGTTGCCTCACCAAGGCTGAAGAATCTAGTCTG
This sequence comes from Sepioteuthis lessoniana, assembly GCA_963585895.1. Lineage (NCBI taxonomy): Eukaryota > Metazoa > Mollusca > Cephalopoda > Myopsida > Loliginidae > Sepioteuthis > Sepioteuthis lessoniana. The sequence goes on from OY757914.1 coordinate 21,412,080, forward strand.
CCCTACTATTTACCCATAGCTGGAGGGAGAATGATTGGATTCATACCTTCCCCAAGGGTATTAGTGCTATGTGAAATGCAATCAGTCTCGTCCAGGATTTGAACTCGTGTCGCCGTGACCATTTCCTACGACGATAACGACTACACCACGGGCACCTATCGTGATAGTAGTTTGAATAAAGGGTATGATTAAGTATTGTGAATACATCTGCAAGTAGTAGGGCGCTATACCTTCTTTGATTTTGGCATGCACAGGTACCAATCCTAGACAGACGTCAGGCGAGGACATTCTCGAAATAATTTTGGGGTGGAAAGAAAATTGTTGCTGTCTCCCCTGTGTCATCTGGGTTTGTTTGAAGGGAAGCCGCTTTAATTGTCATTGACGGCCAAGCGAATGACTCGTTAAAAATGGATGACCCAATTGACTAACACTTATGGCTCGTTAGATATTTTGGAAAGAGAGTGCATCCCTCCCCCAACACACATACGTACAGACACACATCATCACACACGCTTATACACAAATATTGAAATGAGAAATATATATATGCATATTTAGACAATATGAAAGTTATATCTATCCCCACCGACACACACATAGAGAGATTTTGTCATAAATAAGCAGGAAAGCTTGAGAGAAAGTGGGATAGACAATTATAAGTATTCATACATATTTACGCATATTGGAGGCCATATACCTAAATATTCATAAATATATATTTACCACCGGACCATTGGCTCTAACGAGTAGAGTGTTTGCTAATAGTCCGTGCGACCTGGGTTCAATCCCAGGTCCAGTCATACCAATATTATCGTTTCGTTGCTGGTAAGATGTGAATACAATAAAATGTTGCATGAAGAGGCTGCATCTTTATCTGGCGTTCCCCACGATAGGACAAAAAAAAACCCATTAAAGACTGGTGGTATTGTAAGATAGTCAGAGTAATGTGGATTACCGGTAATGATGCCCTGACCCCGAAACCATGCCTGACTTCAGAGACCTCCTTTTTATAAAGGGTTTTTTGGCTGCACTATTATTATTAGTAGTATTAGTATTATTATCATTTACTCCTTGAGAGTTTTTCACTTCAGTTTTAGCTGATGGTCTTTCACTGGAGTCTGAGTGACAGTAAGTCTCCTCAAATCTCCAGGAATCTTCGCAGGATTCAAGCCGTTCTCAATGTTGTAGTTTGGATGGTCTCCACTCCTTCTCATACCTACAAGTTCTCCAGTCCCTTTTAAAATCCTTTGGTGACTGTACCAAAAGCACTAATCACGAGTGATATAATTGTCATTTTCACGTTCCATAATTTTTTCAATTCCCTAGAAAGGTCGATGTACTTATCCTTCTTTTCACTTTCCTTCAGTTTTATTCTGTGGTCATCCGGGACAGCAAAATCCACAATTTTGAAAGTTCTCATTTTTTGTTGATTATTATAAAGTCTGGTCTTCTAGCCGAGATTAGGTAATCCGTTTGTATGTCAAAGACCCATAGGAGTTTATGTGTGTCGTTCTCCATGACAACAGCTGGATTGTGCATATATAACATTTTTTGTTGGTCAAATTTGAATTTCTTGCACATCTCCCAGTAGATCCCCTTGCCCACCCAGTCCTGTCTAGTCTTATACTAATTTACTGCATTCGCTTATTATGTGGTTGATGGTTTCGTTTCTATCACCACATAACCTACATTTGGTATTTTGTTGCATTTTGTCTATTCTCGTTTTGATATGATTGGTTCTTATGGCGTTGTTTTGTGCTGCTATTAGGAGAGATTCTGTTTCTCTCGTAAGGTTTCTTTTTCTTAGCCAGATCCTGGATTTCTCGTGGGAGATGTTGCTTACTAGTCGTTTAAAACGCCCATAAAGTTATTTTCTTCCCATTTTTGTTTTCTAGTTATTGTCATTCTGTTGGTCTTCGAGTTGTCAGTATCGTTTCTGGTGGCTGTAATCAGTCCTCCTTCATGTTTTTCTACGTAGTCTAAGAGTTGTCGTATCGATGCGTCAACGCTGTCTTCAATGCTGGCAAGTCCTCATCCTGTCTCCTTTCTTGATACATATAGTCTCTCAGCGTCATCTCTGGGATGTAATGCCTTATGCATGGTCATTAATTTTCTTGTTCTTTGGTTTATTTACTTAAGTACTTCTCTGGTCCACTTATCATTATTATGATTATTATTATTGTCGCTAATATTTCAGGAAATTCTTTAAAAAAATTAAACCTTTTCTTTGTAGTCTTTTGTTAAAACAACATTCTGGCTTATCCATTTTTCAGCCCATCAGTCAAGTGCATAATGCAAGATAAAAAAAAATCAAACCTTTTCCTTGTGGTCTTTTGTTAAAACAACATTCCGGCTAATCCATTTTTCAGCCCATCAGTCAAGTGCATAATGCAAGATAAAAAAAAATCAAACCTTTTCCTTGTGGTCTTTTGTTAAAACAACATTCCGGCTAATCCATTTTTCAGCCCATCAGTCAAGTGCATAATCCAAGATAAAAAATAATCCTTTTCCCTGGTGTATTGTAATATTTTTTCTAATTTTTTGAACTCTTGCTCTTCAAATTCTCTCATAAATCAAACAAAACCAATCTTTAATGACTGGATAACTTTTAATTCTGTTTGTAATATAATTGCGGAGGGATTTTGTTTTGTATATCTTTCCTTTCGGTTTAGTTAGGCTGAGAACCTTTCGCTTAGCACATGGGTTAGTTAGGTGCAAACATTAACACAGGTGTTCACGCGCGCGCAGGGAGGATGTGTCATTCAGGGATGTCAAAATAAAAATAAGAATTGAGACCAGGGGATGTGAGTGACGTCACGCACCGGAAACGTGGGCTGAGGATTTTGGGATTTGAGAAAAAGCAGTGAGTTGAGTTCCTGCGTCAGAACGGGAAATTGAGATTCAGACCTGGGCAAGGCCAGACGACTTTGTGTGCTATGGGCGCCGCACGTTGGTTTGGTTGAGAGCTGACGATGTAAAAGCAGTCAGCATAGAAAGATTTCGTCTCTCTCCCCTCATATTGAAAAACCTTTAACTCAAAGGTAATAAAGTTTCATACCTGAACCAATTTCGTGAATTTCGTGTTTTCGGATTCCTATATATGTCTATGAACATTTTATGAACATTATGTCTATTTCACATATCCGTATCATGGGTATGTTACATATTAACAGTTTAAAAAGTTGCCCAATATGCGTATTATGGTGACACGATTAATGTATGAAATGGAATCAGCGACCCCAGTTTTGCTCCACTCGAAATGACCTTGTGTCAAATTCTTCGCGGGAATAAGGTGTTTGTGGCGTAAAGGTTTTGCTCGGAGAAAATGGAATCGACAATGCGAGTTCAAATTCTGATAGAGATTGTTCGCATTTAACTCCGTGGTAATATCCTTCGGAAAAGCCGAAATCCATCTATCCTCCCCACCAAGCAATGAGAAAATAGTACGGTAGACTGGGTCCTGTAGCCTTAAGGGTGAAAACCAGCCTAGAGGGAAGAAAACTCTGAATTCAAAACAAGCTTTGTTCTGCTAAAAAAACTGACCTTGTGTCACATCCTGCCAGCGGCGGATTTGGTTTGGTTTGGTTTGGTTTAAAAGCGTATCAAAAATTGTAGGTTATTTAATACCGAATCATCTTTATACATATATATTAAATATATATAATTTGGTTTGGTTTGTTTATTTGACATATCAACGATTGTTGGATATTTAATGCCAAATCCAACTAATACATATATACGAAATATGTAAGATTTAGTTTGGTTTATAGCATATCAATCATTATAGGTTATTCAATGCCTAATCCATTTATACATATAAATAGTTCTATTTCAACAATTCAGTTTAGCATAAGTACACCTTTTAGTTCTATTTAACACCATAGTTAGGACCCTATCAGGTGCTATCACTTTGTGCCAGAGTGGACCTAGGAGCGATGGCAATTCCGCATTCCCCATTACTGGAGCCTCACCATCAGATTGTCTAGTGTCATATTCAGTAAGACACTTGTTGAATGAGTCTTACTCCTCTGCAGTGATGCAGTCAGTGTATTCTTTAGTCCCAGCCGACTGAGCTCGGGCTGTCTGATATAAGACAATCTTTACCGTGTCGTATCAGGACGGTTTCCTTACTTTCTCTACTCAAGGAGTCTGATATAAGGTCAATAATGATCAGAGCTTGGAAGGAGTTCTTCCGTCTGCCTTTCTCCACACTGGCCTAGAAGTATTAGCACCTGATAGGGTCCTATTTATGAGTCAAATAGAACTAAACTTTTTTGAAATCGAACTGTTTTGACATTTAAACTACGTACTAATGCTAAACTGATGTGTTTGAAATCTAACTGTTTTTACCATTAACTGTGTGTAAATAAATGACTGATCTTTAATTTAACTTTTAGTGATACATAGCAATACATGAAACCATTTAAATTTGTTGACTAAACTGAATAACTTGAAAAGGAAATGTTTTTACATTTAAATTGTGTAATTATGCTAAACTGAATTGTGTGAAATAGAATGCTTTATATGAATAAAAATTAATTTAGCATTAGATAACCTATAATGGTTGATATGCTGTTAAAGGAAACCATTCCAAGCCAAACCAAACCAAACTGCCCGAATAGAAGATAAAATAAGCAAGTCTCGGACAGAATTTAGACATATGTAAGAACATTGAATGCAAAAACTGTTGAATGGCATTTTCTTTTATATGCACTACATATTGTTCTTGTTGCAAAGCTGTGTTTTTTTTTTGTTTCTAGGTGCAGATTTTTCCTTTCTTAGTTGTGCGGTGCCATTCGTCTTATAACTAAGAGGTGACTCTGATTAGCATTCGATTGTCAGGATCTTAAAAACACAACGCGGACGGGTAGCGAATTATTCTTCGTTATCCCAAGATATTTCCATAGCAGATTGAAAACAGAATCTATCCCGTGTTTGGCAAGGCAACAGCCCCATCCAGTTATAAAGCCAACTCCGATTGACAAGCCTCTGATATCAATAGACTAGTTCATATACCTCGGTAGCCATAGTTCATCTACTGAAAGAAATGTCAACGTAAGCATGGGTAAAGCATTTACTACTTTTGACAGCTTATCAACCATAAAGAATTCCGATCTCTCCGATAAAAAGAAAAACAAACTAGAATTCTTCCAAGCTGTAGCTGTATCAGTACTACTGTATGGTTGCACCATTTGGGCTTTTATGTAACACTTGAAGAAAAGGCTGGTTGTGAACTATACACGGATGTTGCATGCTGTTTTGAACAATTTCTGGAAACAACACTTTACAAAAAAAGCAACAGCTCGGCCACTTACCCCCCCATCACACAAACCATCCCAGCAAGACATGCTTGACGATGATGATGAAGTATGGACAAACTCAAAAGCTACGTTTTCAAATGAACTCCTAAAGCTGGACACACCAGTGTTGGCCAACCAACAAAGACTTGCATTCATCACCTCTGTGCAGACACTGGATACCATCGACAGGACATACTCAGAGCAATGGCCGATTGGGAGGAATGAATGGAGGCAAAGCGAGTGAGTGAGCGAGAGAGAGAGAGAGAGAGAGAGAGAGAGAGAGAGAATCAATAGATTCGTGCTGTCAGTACGTCTTAAAGATGACGATGATGATAAATATACGTGAGTGTATGCATGTAAGTCTGTATGAATATGTATCTGTGTATGTGTGTGTGTGTGTGTGTGTGTTAAATTTGAAAAAAATCAGTGTGAACATTACTTTCCTTTTTTTTTTTCTTGTAATCTAATCTACTTGCCGAATATCTGAGTATCGCAGATTTCTCACGCGAACTTTTGGTAAAGAGCATCGTTTTTAAGCTCACAAGAAAGAAACTGATATCTCGCAAAATCACGATGCATGGGTTGCCGTTGGGGTTTAATTTTGACAGTTTGTCATATATAAATAAGTCACGTGTTGGCAGCGTTTTCAGTATTTTCCCCAATGAATTAACAAACTTTAATAAGCAAATCAAATTTACAGAATTCAATTAAAAAAAAAAAGAAAAAAATATTAGTACGGTACTAATGTCTATAAAGAGAGGCGACTTCCAGAGCGTAATGGTTAGCGAGCGAGGCAAGGAGTTGGCAGTGAGTTCGATTCTTACTAGTTACTCCATATTTCTGAAGGTAGAGCGCTTAGTATGACGGTTAGGAAATGGAATACGTGACCCGAGTTCAAACCCTTGACGAGATCTTTTGCGTTTTAATTTGCGCTAAATTCCCTTGGGAAAGGCATGAATCATTTCGTTCTCTCCACCCCGACCGGCTTTGTAAATAGTCGAACAGACTGAGTTATTTAGTCTTGGTTTGGCAAGCAGTCTGGGAAAAGGAAAACTGATTTCAAAACCAGCTTTACTCCGCTTAATTGTCCGTTTCACATCCTGCTCGTGAGGGAGGAGTTTGATAAATAAATACTCTTAAAGGATGCGCACTTAGCGTAATGGTTATCGTCGGGGAAGAAAAATCGGTGACCAGAGTTTAAACCTGGATGTGACTGTGTTTCACTTTGCGCTAATGCCCTTGGGAAAGGCATAAATGTATCGTTTAATCCATCCCCCTCCTAAGAGTGAATGGTTGGGCCGACAGTTTTTTTTAGTCTTGAATCCAACCAAGAAGAAGGAAAACTCCCCACAAGGCACCGACTATACGGCCACCTACCTCCTATTGCGAAAACTATCCAAGTTAGACTAACCAGACATGCAGGACATTGCTGGAGAAGCAGGGACGAGCTCATAAGGGATGTACTCCTATGGACCCCCACATATGGCCGAGCAAAAGCAGGACGACCAGCTCGAACATACATACAGCAACTCTGTGAGGATACGGGATGCAGCCCTGAAGACCTGCCAGAGGCGATGAACGATTGGGAGAAGTGACGAGAGAGGGTCAGGGATATCCGTGCTAACAGCACGACATGATGATGATGATTTTCCGCTTAAAAGTTGATCTTGTGTCACATCGTATCTGCGAAGGAGGAGCTGGATAATTACATTCTTCAGACCTTACGCAAAACTTAGGAAAGCTTAGTAAATGACAAGAGTAACTTGTAAGGTATAATGTTGACTGGTTGGGTTTCATGGCGCATGAACTCTTCCAGGTTATTGCCCAGTCGGCTGGGGCTGTAGAATACACTGACTGCACCTCTGCAGAGGGGTACGACCCCCCCAACGAGTGTCCTGGATATGACACTAAACAATCTGATGGTGAGGTTCCAACAGTGCTGTAGCTTTGGGGAATGCGGAGTACCCCTTCATTGCCATCGCTCCCAGGTCCACTCTGGCCCGGAGTGGTAGCACCTGATAGGGCCCTATCTATGGGTTAAATAGCACTAACAGCATACTTATGCTAAAATGAATTGAGTAAACTGAATAGCTTGAAATAGAAACGTTTTTGACAATTAAACTGTACTTACACTTAAACTGCGTGCTTATGCTTAATTGAATTATTTCAAATAGAACTGTTTTTCGACATTAAAACTGTATTTACACTTAACTGAATTATTACATATAACTGCTTGAATAGTTTGTAATGGAAATGTTTTTGACAATTAAACTGTGTACTTATGCTAAACTGAACTGTTTTCAATAGAACAGATTATTTACATAAAAATGGATTTGGCGTTAAATAACCTACAAAGGTTGATATGCCATAAAACCAAACTAACCAAACCAAGCCATCTTCTAGGTTATTCAATGCCAAATCCCGTTTACACACACACACACACACACACACACACACACACACACACACACACACACACACACACATATATATATATATATATATATATATATATATATATTATCATAACAATGTATGGTTGTCACAATCTCATTTGATTGTTTTGTGGCCGTCCAAATGCGGTATAATTTGGAGAGTGCTCAATATCAGTGATAGAGCTATCATATAATTATAATAAACAAATATATATTAGTTTTTATACCTTTAAGAAAAAGAAAATCCGGTCACTTTAGGATTATAAATTTATTTCCATCCTGCTATGAGTATTGATATGAACCAATAACTCCAAATTTAACAGGCCTTCTTCAGATCCTAATGGATTGTTGCTCTGTGATGTCAGTTACATTGACCTCTTTACCAGGAATATTTAAATATTCGAAGTTTGAATCATTTAATTGTCCTGACGAAATTATTCCCGATTCCGGATTGACTGGACTGAAGAATACATATGGGTTTTTATATATATGTAATAGCAAGGTTGCTAATCTGCAACCAATGGTTTCATGATTGTCGTAATAAGACGGTATGAAACTTTTGGTCATTGATAAGCTTCCATGCTATAAGATATATATAAAAACTAATATATATATGTGTGTGTGTGTAAACCAATAGTTTGTGTAGGCCACATTTAAAACATTGAAAACAAGCCAGATGTTATTTGTTTACACACAGTCAAATAGTATTCAGTATTACTATCTACACGTAACACGAATAATACTATTTATATTTTGAATTAAATGTACATTTAATTCTATTTAGTATTAATCATTTGTCTGTATACAGTGGAATGGTTTGAAATATTGCTATTTAAAACTAATAATTTAATCAGTCATTTATTTGCTCTCAGTTTAATAGTTATATATATATATATATATATATATATATATATATATATATATATATATAGTTTTTATATATATTTTGTCAACGACCAAAGGTTTCATACTATCTTATTACAACAATCATGAAACCTTTGGTTGCAGATAAGCAACCTTGCTATTACACACATATATATATATATATATATATATATATATATATATATATATGTTTATATATACAAATTGTAAAAGATTATTTTGTAGGTTATATTATTTTTAAATAAGTGAGAACTAATTGTTTACGCACAATAAAGTATTGCTAGTGTTTGTATACAGTTGAGGGGTTTCAAGTATTGCTATATAACACTAATAATTCTCTCAATATAAATCCTTTGCTTTCATACTGAAGTGATTTCAAGTATTTCATATTCTAATAGTTTTAGTTGTCTAAATTTCTGAGACGAAGATTGTTGATTATTATCAATAAGGGTTTTCGGACTATTGTCTTCATATTTATTGTTATTTCCACAACGTTTCGGCCGATATGTCCTCTGGCCTTCTTCAGGTGTTTGTCGAACTCGGGAACCTTCATGGAACTTCGAACTACGTCCTTTATTGAATCCACGGGGGTCACCTGTTCTGATAATAAAGATGAAGACAATAGTCCGAAAACCCTTTCTAATAGATTTATTTGAACACAGTTAAATGGTCTGTATTCACTTCATTTACTTATGTCCTTGGAAAAGATAAGAATCTATTCCCTCTACCCTGCTACCAATAAAACAGTAGTACAGACTGGTTTATCAAGCCATAGGTTGGCAACCATTCTAGGATAAAAACAATTGTGAATTCAAAGAGAGGGTGAGTTTAGTGACTGTATTGTTCAAAAGTGATTAACAAGCTTTTTAAACGAATTACAGCTAAACTATTCTGAAATTACCGGTTTCTAGGAGATCATTGAAATTAAGCAGTGATGGGCTTGTTCAGTAATTGAGTGGGTGACTATTTAGTCAAAGAAGGTGCTGTAGGCAAATTGCGACCTTTGTACCAGGCTATGTTTTGTCAATTATAATATTTATCGTTGGAAATTTGTCTTCCGAACGAGTTGTTTACAACCATTTGCATACTATATATGGTGTGGTGTAATGGTTATCGTCGTTGGAAATAGACACGGCGACACGAGTTCAAATCCTGGACGAGACTGATGGCACTTCACATAGTACTAATACCCTTGGGAAAGGTATGAATCCAATTATTCTCCCTCCAGCTATGGGTAAATAATAGGGCAGACTAGTTTCTTCAGCCTTGGTGAGGCAACTAGTCAAGGAGAAGGAAAACTCTGAATTGAAACTTGTTAAACTCCGCTTAAAAATTGACGTTGTGTCAGATCCTGCCCGAGCGGAGGTGTTGGTAAATATATATATATATATATATATATATCTATATATATATTCCATCTTTTCTATTTTAGAGAAGAGATGAAACTATTATTAAGGAAACAAAAATAAGAATGTCAGATTGAAATTCCTTTTAGCTTTAAAGTGTTCTGCTGGCCATTATTTGAGCACTTTTAATCCAGTAAACGCTTTTTATACGATTGTTTATCTCATCTCTTTATATATACATATATATATATATGTGTGTGTGTGTGTGTGTAAATTTAAACAAGAGCAATAAAAGTGGTCTGTAGAATATATTTTGCGTTTATTGAAGATTAAGTTGATTGATCGATTTAAGAGCATATCAACACGTGAGGGCTTATTTTATGCATAGTTGTTGCCTGCGTTGTACATATATAATTATTTTTTGTGTATTTTCTGAAGAGTTTAATTTTCTTTGTTTCATACATTTATATATATTTACCAACCCCTCCGCTCGGGCAGTATATGACACAAAGTCAATTTTTAAGCGGGGTTTAACAGGTTTGAATTCAGAGTTTTCCTTCTCCAAGACTAGTTGCCTCGCCAAGGCTGAATAACTCAGTCTGTCCTACCCATACCCATGGCTGGAGGGAGAATAATTGGATTCATACCTTTCCCAAGTGTATTAGTGCTATGTGAAATGCAATCAGTCTCGTCGAGTATTTGAACTCGTGTCGCCGTGTCCATTTCCTAGGACGATAACCATTACACCACGGGCACCTTTTTTTCATACATTTATATGGTATTTAACATTCCTATGAAAAAGAAATTATTCTAAACAGACATATTACACTCGTACATTCGTTCCCAACAGGTACGATCGCTTCGAGTCTGAGTGAACCTAGGAGTAATGTTAATGAATGCTTACTTCACAATGACGACTGGAACATTCGGCATTAGATGTAGATTAGTGCCATACGCCGGATACGTTTTTAGGAGTTGGTGGGGAGTAACTCCACTGAAAGGGTTAAAGTCAGCCAATTCTAAGCTTTGCCTACAGGGCAGGTGAAATTTGTGATTCTTTGGCTATGAAATTGTACTTGTAACAATACTTTGTCCCTAAAATTTGGCTCATATGAAAATTCCTTTCAGTTGCTGTTAAAATCTCAGATTGTCTGTTGAACTACGATCGGTTTAGTAAAGATAGTGGAATCCAAAGTAGAGCATTCTGATCTGTAATAAGTCATAGTTTTACATGTCTCCCCAAACATTAAAATGATGAATATGCTAATACTAAGGGAATATAACGAGATATCAAACTCCCAACTTGACGAAGATGGTTATTAGAATGTCCAGTTTGGTGGAAATTACTAGTGGCGGTCAATATTTCAGTCTGAGCAGAGTGGAAAACGTAATGTCATAAAATGTTTGCTAGAAATGGAATCAGTTACGCAACTTTCCGTAAAGATTCCGAACTTGCTTCTATTCTCTTCAAATTTGATAAATGACCATTCCAGTACGAACGTAGATTTTACAAACAATAGTTAAGTTTTTGTTTTCATCAAATGGCAAAAATTCTACCGGATGAAAATCTTTTTTATTTGGTAGAATTTATACCTTGAGATATGTAAAAAAAAGTGAACGTTGGAATTCTTGGTGAACTTAGAAAAGTGAACAATTTGAAAAAAAGTGAACGGCGGAATTTTAAGTGAAATGCAAAAAGAAGTGAACAGTGTAAAAAGTTAGGAACGACGGATTCTTTAGGCAAATATAAAAAAAACCCTGAACTGTGAAAGGAAGTGAATGACGCTATTTTAAGGGGAATGAAAAAGGGGGAGAACGACGGAATTTTAAGTGAAAAGTAAAAAGAAGTGAACGGTGTGAAAAGAAGTGAAAGGTGTGAAAAGAAGTGAACGATGGAATTTTAAGGGGAATGAAAAAAGAAGTGAACGACGAAATTTAAAGTGAAATGCAAAAAGAAGTTAACGATGGAATTTTAAGTGAAAAGTGAAAAGAAGTGAACAATGTGAAAAGAAGTGAACGACGGAAATTAAAGTGAAATGCGAAAAGAAGTGAACGGTGTAAAAAGAACGAACGTTAGAATTTTAAGTGAAATTAGAGAAGTGACAGATTTGAAAAGAAGGGAAAGACTGAATTCTAAGTGAAAAATTCAAAGCAAAAGACGGATTTTTAAGTGAAATGTCGTGAGTAAAAATGTGAAAAGAAGTGAATGATGCAATTATCAGAGAAAAAAAAGTGAACTATGAGAAAAGAAATGAAATGGTAAAAGAAATCAACCATGGAATTTTCACTTCTGGAGACACTTAGTGACCTAATATTTACAATGAAAACACAAAAGTCATGAATACATATTACCTTAACAAAGGGTAAATAATATAACAAATATTGCTACGGCAACCGGCCTAGGGGATTTCAAACCAGCTGATACTTCACTTAATCCAGCCCAGTCGACTTATGCGTTTTCCAGGCCGTTGAGCACTGTTACATGAGTGCCAACTACAATTATTATCATTACTATATTTTTTAAAAACTCATTTGGAAGTTTTTTACTCCAGGATTAGCTGATGGTTTTTCCACTGGAGACTGAGTGACAGCAAGTCTCCTCAAGTCTCCAGGACTCTTCTCAGTATTCTGCCCGATCTCAACACTGCAGTAGTTTGGATGGTCTCCACTCGTTCGCTTATTTCTAAGTCCTCCATATCCCTGTACCAGTCCTTTGCTGACTGTACCGAGGGCGCCAATTATAACTGATATCACCGTCACTTTCCTGTTCCATAGTTTTTTTTTCAGTTCTCTTGCAATGTTTAAGTATTTATCTCTCTTTTCGTTTTCCTTCAGTTTTATCCTAGGGTCAGCCAGAACGGCAAAGTCTTCTATTCGCCAGGTTCTATTTATTTTTTGGTGCCGATCACCATGTCTGGTTGTCTGGCCGAGATTCGATAATCCGTTTGTATCACAAAATCCCAAAGAATTTTGAGCGTCTCATTTTCTAAGAGAGATTCTGGGTCGGGCACATACCATTTGTTCTTATGGTCAAATTTAAACTTCTGGCACAATACCCAGCGGATCACCGTGCCCACCCAGTCATGCCTAGTCTTATACCCCCTTTGTGCTAATTTACTGCATTCGCTTATGATGTAATTGATCATTTCGTCTCTGTCACCATATAATCTACATCTGCTATTTTGTTGCGTCTTGTCTATTCTTGCTTTGAAATAGTTAGTTCTCATGGCGTTGTTTTGAGCTGCTATCAGAAGAGATTGATTTTCTCTTTTAAGTTTTCCCTTTCTTAGCCATGTCCACGTTTTCTCATGAGAGATTTTGCTAGTTTGTCGCTTAAAATGTCCATACAGTTATTTTTTTTCCCATTTTTGTTTTCTAGTTATTTTTGTTCTGTTGATACTTGTGTTATCTGTATTATTTCTGGTTGCGGTGTTCAGTCTTCCTCGGCGCTATTTTATGTAATCTTCTCGTTGTATCGATGCATTGACGCTATCTTGAATGTTAGTGAGTCCTCTTCCTACTTCTTTTCTTGACATATATAGTCTGTCTACGTCATCTCTGGGATGTAAGGCCTTATAAATCATCATGAGTTTCCTTGTTCTCTGGTCCATTTGTTGAAGTTCATCTCTAATCCATTTGAAAAATGGTTCCCGGTATCTTAAGAGGGGGACAGCCCAGGTATTTATTCCTTTGATAAGATTTCTGCTATGTAGTTTGGTTTCGAGTAGTTTTCTCGTTCTCTTGATGTATTTTTTTTCTTTCATTTTCATTTGTTTGATGGTGTCTGCTTCCAATATCCCCAAGTATCTGTAAGTTTTCTTTTCTCCGAGCATTCTGATTTTTTGTTGATTCGGTAGTTCTATTCATTCTGTAATTTGTTGTTTCCTACTTCTCATCATTAGCATAGCACATTTTTTTATGCCAAAGTACATCCCTATATCTTGACTGTATATTCTCACTGCCTGTATTATGATTTCCAATCCTTTTTAATTTTTAGCAAACAGTTTGATGCCGTCAATGTACATTAGGTGGTTGATTTTTTTTCTTGTGATTTATCCACCTGTGCATTTCCTAAGTATGTGGTTGAGTGGCATCATTGCTATTACAAAGAGTAATGGTGATATCGCATCACCCTGGAAGATCCTTCTCTGGACTTTCACCCCAGCTAAGCTTTTACCTCCTGCTGTCCGTTCGACTCTCCAGTTTTCCATAAAATAAACTTTGACTTCTCCGGATATCTTGGACATTTTGAGGCAGTTTAGTATTATTTATATCATTATTGATATTTCGTGCGAGTTTTTCACTGGTGGTCTTTCACAAGAGTCCGAGTGACAACAAGTCTTCTCAAGTCTCCAGGACTCTTATCGGTATTCTGGCCGATCTTAATAATTCTGTAGTTTGGATGGTCTGGGCTCGTCCTCTGATTTCATTTGGAACCATATTACTTAAATTTCTTGAAACGATTCAACTGTGTAAATAAAGAAAAGTCACTGGAAGCAATAATTGCTTGCAAAAAAGCAAAACACAACCCAAACCTTGGCATTAAATAACCCCATAAAAGTTTACATGCCGTGAATCTATCTATGGATTTATCTGTATGTGTATATTCGTTGTTTCTTCCGTTTATTTAGAACCATTCAAAGAATTGATATTTCATTCACCGTTATTTTTGGAACAGGTTCGTGAACTGTTGTACTCTACTACTGTTTAATCCAGTTCGTTTGTATCTTGTTTCTTTTAGTTGAATATATATGTTTTTCAATCTACTTTTTTGTGTTCCTCGTGTTTTTCTTTTGCCAGCATCACAACATGAACGAAAGTCACTTTTGCGTGCAAATATTTTCGAGCTGGACACAATTTGACCAAGAAGGTTTTTTTTTTCACGATTTATTGATTTTTTTGGGATCAACCATCAAAATTCTTCGTCTAAATGAGTGACTGATTAGTAACACTATTTCGTCTCAGAAATTCGTTCGTCTTTTTTTTTTCTGTAATCGAACTGACGAAGCATTGGCAATAAGTCTCCTAAACAAGATGGCGACCCCACTCGTAAATGGTTCTTTAAAATGACTCAACTTGAAAAGAAAATAGAAACCGTCCTTAATTACATTCAGGCCAGACAACTTTGAGGAATAAATTTAACAGATGTGCACATAATTTCAGATGTGATAGGCTGGTACGAGTTTAATTGGTTCAATGTGCTTTTCCCAAGGGTAAAATATCGGGCAGTTGAGTGAAGGGGTTAGTGACTTGTAAAGAAAGAGACGAATGGTAACTAATTGCCTCTATGGTACATTTTGAGTTTTCATTGATTTTTTAATTTGTTTTATCAAAATGGCTCTGGGCTCGTAACGGGGATTAGAATACGCTGACTGCATCCCCAGCGCTGAGGTTAGACCACCCCTATAAAAAAGGGTATTCTGGGTATAACAATTAGCTACATTTATGGTGATGCTCTTGGGTGTGTGGATACCACGTCATTTCAATTGCTCCTAAATCCACCCTGATCTGAAGCAATTGTATCTGTTCTGGTCCCATTTATGGGTCAAATAGAACTGGTCAAAAATCATCTGGATCTAATAGAAATACTTGAAACTATATAATTATTTGTATTATATAGGGATACTTGAAGTCATATAACTGTAAATGATTTGTTTTAAGAATAGTTACTTGAAGCTTTTATTGTTTACTTAGAATTATTATCAGTTACTTGAAACCATATAATTAGGTGCTCACAAATAACAATTGTACAATAAATATTGTTAACTCTGCACCATCGAATATCTGTAACAATGTGTCCTGGGTATGAAATTTAACTGTATCAAGTGTTGAGGCTCCAGTTCTGGAGAATTGCGAAGTGTGGCGTATGTCTTCATTCCCATTATTCCAAGTGTTGCGAAATGGAGCATTTAGATTGATTTTGGTTTTAAAGTGTACGTATATATATATATATATATATATATATATTGTCGTCCATATATATATATATATATATATATTGTCGTGGCTTGACACGCGAGATGTTTTAAGCTGGGATCGAAACCCAGCGGAATTTTACGTCAGTCGGATATCTTACCCCAAAGCCATCGTCCCTCTCAGCAAAAGCGAAGGATTTTTACGTTTATATTTATTTACATATACGCTTATCGGCTACCGGAATGCTTAGTTCATGAGAAGAGATTTGCATTTACGCGTATATACATACATACGTACATATATATATATATATATATATATATATATATATATATATATTAGCATTATTTTTTTATACTGGTTCAAGTAAATTCTCAGGGCGTCCAAATGGTATCCTTTTGTTATTTTATCTCCACCCACCGCCACAAAACAGAGATTTAATCGGTGTAATGTATCATGATCAAGTCATTTGGCGCCGGTTTGAACGGTTAAAGAAAACAAACCCGTGACGTAAGTATGAAATTACCCCCGAAGAAGGAAACACAGAATGAGGAAATGAACATGCACTTCCTGTTCCTTAAATGTCGTGGAATTTTCTTGAAGATTCTACCGATTTCTACAATCTGGCGATAAATATAAAAGCCGGTCCCATCACAGAAGGAGGAGAGTGTATTTTCCGGCTACCAGATAAGAGCAATTCCTTGCCTTAGAGTCGGAGTCGGGATTTTTCCCACTGAATTCGAAAAGAGACAACTGTTAGCGAGGAAGAATGCAAAAGATATCTCCTCTGCACCCTGGCATTTTTCAGCACCCACCTTCATAGCAGTAATGTCACACAAGATCCATACTGACACGGAGAGGTTATAACTCTTAGGCTCCAATCTATAGATCAAATAGATCTGTTTGAAAATTGTGTATGTAAAAAAAAAAATCTCTTAAGAAACAAGTACACAAAAAAATAAATATAAATGTACAATGAACGCGATTCCCAAACCTCTATGCATATAATAACCCCTGACGACTTGACACAGCGTTAAAATCAATCAATCAGTCAATCTTGGGTAATCTGCTTACATCAGAATAATATGACGAATGGATATGATCTAACAGTTTAGCAATGTTCAACTTAAGTCGTATGAGCATCAGTCGGATGAGGACACCTGTGATTATTGATGCATCTATGCTGAGTGAACTTAACAGTAGTTCCCCAGCGCATATTTAAATGATTTTTAGCGTCCTTAAGAAAGAGCACATTTTGCCACCTGTGCCTTTACGTATTACAAAGCGTATAAAATATGGAACATTTATTAAAATCATTATTAGAAATCGTATGATATATAATGTTATATTAAAAAGTCGGTCAAGATAGATTATATGGCTCAGCTTCATCGTCAAAGTCATATTAGATTTAATGCATTTTCTTTTACATAATCAGTCATGTGATTTGACCAAAGACGGACCTTTTACGTTGACGTCAGAGCAACGTCACTAAAACAATTTTCTTTTACGTTATCATCGAAGAGAGCATTCAAACGAACGAACAAAAAAAAAAAAAGAAGCTGGAGAAAAGAGAAAGCCAAGGCAAAAAAAAAAAGAAAAGAAAAAATTATTAAGAAGAAGAAAAAATTGGAGAAGACATAGTAAAAAAAAAAAGAAGGTGGAAGAGGATAAAAGGAAGGAAGAGAATGATGAGAGGGAGATGAAGTACGAGGAAATGAAGAATGATGATGATAAGGAGGATGAAGAGAAGAGGAAGAAAATGATGATAAGGATTAAAAGAGTGAGGAAGAAAAGAAGAAAAAGAAGCAGAAGGATAAAAAAGTTGAGGAGAAGAAGGAGAAGGAAGAGGAGGAGAAGAAATCGGTTGTTGATAAAATTCAAGCATTTTGTCTGCGATATTTCCGAAATATTCCTATCTAATACAAATAATTTGCGCACAGTTGTACGGTTTCAAGTATTCCTAACCAATTCTAATAATTTGCACACAGTTGGATGGTGTCAGATATCAAATGATAATAGTTATTTGTTATAAGATTTCAAGTTTATAAAAATAAAACTTAGTAAATAGTTATAGTTTCAAGTACTTTTACTAAAAATAATTGACTGTTATATGGCATCAAGTATTCTAATCAAATACAAATAATTCCTAAACAGATCTATTTAACCCATACATAAGGTCCTAATAGGTACTACCACGCAGGATCAGGGAGAGACTGGGAGTAATAGCAATAAAGAAGTAATCCAAAGCTCCAGAACTGGTGTCTCGGCTTTAGATGCAGTTTAGTGTTATACTCAGAACGTCGATTTTTGTGGGGAGGATCTTATCCATATACAAGGTATAGTCAGCGAATTCTAATCCCCACCGTCAAGGCTGTAGATAAAGCTATGAAGAAAATGGGATAGATAGATAGATAGATAGATAGATAGATAGATAGATCTATGAACAAGCTGAAATTAGATAGATAGATAGATAGATAGATAGATCTATGAATAGACTGATGTTAGATAGATATATAGATGATACATGAATACACACACACATACATACATACATACATCTATGTATATAGTGAGATTAGCTAGCTGGCTAGCTAGCAAGATAGATAGATAGATAGATAGATAGATCTATGTAGAGAATGAGATTAGATAGTTTGATAGATTTATGAAGAGAATGAGATTATATATATATATATATATATATATATATATATATATATATATGTGTGTGTGTGTGTGTGTGTGTGTGTGTGTGTGTGTGTGTGTGTGTGTGTGTGTGTAGATAGATAGATCTATGAACACACTGAGATTACATAGATAGATCTATGAAGTGACTGAGGATAGATAGATAGATAGATAGATAGATAAAATGAGAGTAGATTGATAGAAATCTACGTTCGTTGTCATTTCCTGTAACCCTTCCGATGTGCTTCGTCAATATATATACCAGTCGCACTATTACCTTCATTTTCGGGCAAATACCCTTGGGAAAGGTATGAACCCCCTATCCTCCCAGCTATGGGTTAAATAGCATCCCTACTGTTCTTCTCGGAGAATGGCTTTGGCATTAAATAACCCACAAAGGTTGATATGCCATTAAGCAAAGTAACCAAACCAATCAATATATATATATATCGAGAGATATTTATCTTTCATCAAAAAGAACCTTCATTATGACTCCATTGTTATTGGGAGATTGAGTTCATGGAAGATAAATACAAAACCTAACAATTTTTTCCTATAATAGATAACTCATTTAGTTGACACAAGAAAAGCTTAGCACGATAAGACAAAATCAAATTTGATGATAATGATGATGATGATCATCATCATCATCATTATCTCGTGCTGATAGCATGAAGTTCCCTGACTCTCTTTCGCCATCGATCCGCATCCTCTATCGCCCCTAATAGGTCCTCTAGACTGCATCCAGTGTCCGCTAACAGTGGCTCGTCAATGTGTTTGATAGCGTAAGAGAACGTCATTTATCAGTTCCTCTTTACTTTCCCAGTAGTTACTAGCATGTTTTTTCGTCGTCTGGGATGTTTTGTGAGATGGGAGGTAGGTGGCCGTACAGCTTCTGTTTTGTGGGTTACTGCATCTAGCATTTGTTCAAAATAGCATGTAGCATTATAGTGTATTTCCATCAAGCTTCCATCTGTTTAGGTGGTGCAACCATGCAGTAGTACTGACACAACCACAGCTTGGAAGTGATCCCGTTTTATTTTATCAAAGATCAATTTCCTTATGATCGACTGACAACCTATCAATAGCAGTGCATGGCTTATGCATATGTTGACATCACTTTCAGTAGAAGAGATATTACTGCTGAGGCATGTGATTTGGTCTTCTAATTTCAGAGGCTTACCACATAAAGTGGAGATGGTTTCATCTTGTTCAAGACACATTAAGTCTCTTTTATTTATTAGTACTTCTTTAAAACTTGTGTTACTATTTTTTTTATTAGAAACTTTCATGCGGCCATTTTTATCTAGCACAAGGACACTGTAGATAATACCCAGTAAATACTGAACAAACTACACGAGCGAAATGACCAGTGAGATATGATCACTGACAATAGCGACACTTTCTTATTTAGAATGTCTGTAGAATCATTTACTAAAATTACTCAAGTCTGGCACAAGGTTACAAGCCTAGTAAGATTGCACTAGTGTATTGATGTGTGAAACGAACTTAACAATTCTCACCCCACTTTGGGAAACTTGTATAGTCGCGTAATACCTATACAATAGGTCCTAGGCGGGGGCGTCCTCGTGGTGTAATGGTTAAAGCGGAATGGACGGCGGAATCGTAGTATGCGAGTTCGTGCTCCAGTCATGCTATTACGTTCACTTTCGGGCGAATACCCTTGGGAAAGGTCAGAAACCCCTTATCCTCCCAGCTATGTGTTAAATAGCACCACTATTGTTCTTCTAGGAGAATAGCTTTGGCATTAAATAACCTACAAAGGTTGATATGCCATTAAACAAAGAAACCAAATTAGGTGGGAGTTGAGAATAGAACTCACAGCAATTGTAATGGCGAAAAACATTAACTGCTTCACGTCGTGGAACCCAAGCTAAACTGAGCTTAGTCTAGCACAAGATCACAACGGAAGCTATACAACTGTTCCGTCTATCATCACGATCGGTTTAATGTGGAGTGCCTCGTTGCATGAAAGCCTCCTGGGTGGCTGTGTTAAAATTGCTTACTTCTGTTGATATTCACTCTTTGTGGCGTTTTAGATATCAGACAATAAGCTCAGTTCTTATCGCTTTTAGAAAAAAAGTGCGCTGTGGTTCTCAAAACAGATGAAACCCATGAATATGATAATTCATATTGCATCAAGTCATCTTTCATCTGAGTCTTAAAAAGCAATCATATCACTCCAGAAAAGTCAAACCAGGTGACAAGGGCAGAATTTGATTAACTTGATCCTACAGTGCATGTCAATGACCAAGTTCTTGGGAACATCTTCGAAGGGATTTTTTCGGACTCTTTCTTACAAAATCTTTTCTTTCATCCACATTGTCAGGATATCTTGCAATCAACTTTCTGCCAGATTTGAGATTTTCTGCTTTTTTGTTGAGGTTATTTATTGACCCTGAGGCTTGAAATTTGTGAACCCAAGGATAAATTTGGCTTTGATTTTAAAGTTAAGCTTCCTGCAAAATTTTGCCAGCACAGTTTTGAATGCGCTGTCTGCAAATAAATAGTGACACCAATTTTTTTTTCTTTTTGTCCAAGGCATTGTGATCAAGCATTAATAGTTGTTATAGTATACTATTTTCAAATCTGAAGCAAAAAGAACATTATTATTACTAGAATAATAATCAGTCATAAAGGTCTCATGGATATTAAGATGATTATTTTCAAATGCCGAGAAGACATAGATCACAGTTCGAAACATTTATTGAAGGTCTAACTGTCAAATGTAGACACTTAAGTTGTGAGATGAAACATGATCATCGAGAAACGGTTTGATCGATCTTAGTTGTATACATGTTGTATCGTGATAAGGAAGAGATACACAGTGAAAATAAAGTTAATTGTTTATTAACTCAAGTGGTACAGTCCGACTAGTGTTATAAGTCTCGCGCTGTTGGTGTTACGTCCGAAGTTGACCTTACTACTGACTGACGTCCCTTCAGAGCTATCTCTCTGCTGCTCTTTCTGCTTCTCTTTCCTCGTGCTTTAGAGACACGGCGTCTTTTATACTTCCGTGATACCGGAAGTCATGTGGTACGAGCCACTATACAACAATACATGATCTAAAAATCGGGTTCAAAGATTTCAACGCATTTAACTTATAAACAACAGAATGTTATTACTTTGCTGCTTTTCTTTATGTTTCAAATAACTTACTATTATTTTTCTCTTTTTTTATTATTATTTTAGAATGAATCTTTCTCTTTCTCGCTTCCTGTTCAATTCTAAATGGTAAAACATTCATAATAAATAAATAGAATAAAACTTTCTTCCCTTTTCTTTCGTAATTTTTTTCGTTCTTTCTTTCTTTCTTTCTTTCTTTCTTTTTCTTCTTTTCTTTCTTTGTTATTTTTCTTATTTTTCTTTTCTTTCTTTTCCCTTTCTTTCTTTTTTTCCTTTCTTACTTTTTTTCTCTCTTCATATTTTTATTTTTTAAGAAACTGACCTTTTGTTTTATTGTTTATTTGTTTTTTCTCTCTCTTTCTTTCCATTTAACTTGTACCTTTTCTTTCTTTATATTTTACGAATAAAGGCTTTCTTTCGTTTTTCTTTTTGATTTTCTTCTTTGTTTCTTTCTCCAAAAGAGTAAGTTCTCTCTTTCTTGGCTCCTCTCCATCTAAAGAATGTCTTTCTTTCTCTATAGCAAACGATTTCTTCTTTGTTTTTCTCTTTGTTTGTTTCTTTTTTTTTTTACTCTTCTCTTTCTTTTTGCTTTTTTCATTTTTTTTAGTATATGTACCGCCCAAGCTGGTTTCAATTTTTTAAACGAATGTTCGTTTGTTTCTAACTCCTACCTTTCTTTTTCGTCCTATCCTTTTTGCGAATGATTGCTTCTTTCTTTCTTTCTTTCTTTCTTTCTTTCTTTCTTTCTTTCTTTCTTTTACGCATTGTTTCCGATGTTTACCCTTCAACTACGTCTCTTTCTCCCCTTATACTCTTTCTTCTCTTTCTGCCTCCATTAAAACCGGGATCTAAGATCATTTGGAAACGGAAGTGAAGTCGGTAATCGTCACCCTGGCAACGAAACGATCATTGCACAAAGGACGAACTTGCCTTTTTCTATTTCGATCAACGCAACGGAACGTGACCTCGGCAAATAACGAGGAAGAATTACAAGATGGCCGAACAGAGCTAACCTTGATGAAAGCAGAACATCCACCAAGAAGAGTTGCACACAACACCTCGGGTCTTTGAGATACGATCGTGGAACTCTTCACTGAAGGAGGCAAGCAATGAACACCGAATGGCGCCTGGGAGCAAAGCGTAAATATCACAATTCGACGCGTTCCGCGCTTTTACGCATTCCCTTGTCATTTAGGGCTTATTTCAATTGGTTGGCTTGTGAGTGAAGAACTGGCGGGAAAATAGGATCGACGAATCAAAAAGAAGATCAAAAGTATTGAAAGAGAACTTAGCAAAAGTAAGGAACAGATGTAACTAAAACACTTGGAACTAAAAGTAAGTCTCAGACAATTGTCAAAAGTTTAGCGATAATTATCGTCTTGAGTTGAGAATACGTTGACTGTATCTTCTGCAGGGGAGGAATACACCTTGGATATGACACCAAACTGTATATGATGCCAAGGCTGGAGTTATTGTGTGGTTTCGTTTGGTTTTATAACATATCAACCGTTGTTGGGTATTTAATTCCAGGTCTACTTTATACATAAATATTAGAAATATATGACTTCTAAACATAAGACAACAAAGTTAAATAGTTCCATCTATAACTATATATCACTAATAATTCAATTAAACCTCAGTCACTTATTTACACATAGTTAAATGATCAAGCAGTTCTATTTCAAACAATTCAATTTAGCATATGTCAAAGTTAAATGATTCCAAGTATTGCTATGTATCACTAACAATTTAAATAAATGTTTTGTTTACACACAGTTAAATGATCAAACAGTTCTATTTCTAACGATTCAAATCAGCATAAATCAACAAAGTTAAATGGTTACAAGTATTGCAACGTATCACTAACAGTTTAGTCAAACATGAGTCATTTATTCACAAACAGTTAAATGATCAAACAGTTCTATTCCTAAAAATTCAATCTAACATAAGTCATTTGTTTACACTTCGTTTAAATGTCAGACGGATCCATTTGACCCATATATAGAACCCTTTCAGGTGGTACCACTCCGAGCCAGAGTGAACCTGAATTGCAATGAAGAGATACTCCGTACTACCCAAGGCTCCTGCATTACTGGAGCCTCACTATCAGATTTTTAGTGTCATATACAGGACACTCATTCGGGGAAGGGTCTTACCCGTCTGCAAAGACCCAGTTGGTGTATTCTACAGCCCCTGCCGACTGTGCTGTCCACTTATAGGGATCAGAATAGTGTAGAGTACCACATCATTGCTTTTATTTCAAGTTCCAAAGTGGTTGTACCTATTAAGTTCCCATCTATGGATCAAACAGATCTGTTTAAAAATCATTCGTGTTCGATATGAATACTTTATACCATATAACCATAAATCATTTGTATTAAAATAGTTGGTTGGTTTGGTTGGTTGGGTTTTATGGCATATCAACCTTTGTAGGTTATTTAACACCAAATCCATTTTTATATAAATAATCAGATCTATTTCAAACAGTTCAGTCTAGCATGAGTACACAGTTTAATTATCAAAAACATTTGTATTTTAAGCTATTCAGTTTAGTCAAACAGTTCTAATTCAGCTAATTCAGTTTAGTATAAGTATAGATTTTGTTTACACACAGTTAAATGTCAAAACAGTTCTATATTAAACAATTCAGTTTTATGTAAGTAGAGTTTCAATGTCAAAAACAATTCCATTTCAAACAATTCAGTTTAGCATAAGCACACAGTTTAACTGTAAGTACAGTGTAATTGTCAAAAACCTTTCTATTTCAAGCTATTCAGTTTAGTCAAACAGTTCTAATTCAAACAACTCAGTTTAGCATAAGTATGCAGTTAGTTCTATTCAAGCGATATATAGGGCCCTATCAGGTGCTACCACTCCGGGCCAGAGTTGACCTGGGAGCAATGGCAATGAAGGAGTGATCCGCATTCCCCAAACCCTAGCTTCACTGGAACCTCACCATCAGATTGTTTAGTGTCATACCAAGGACACTCATTGGGGGGGGGTCTTACCCCTCTGCAGAGATGCAATTGGTGTATTCTACAGTTCCAGCCGACTGGGCAAGACTATTATTAAATAGAAATAATTACTTGAAACCTTATAATTGTGTTCAAATAAATGACTATTTTACAGGGTCAGGGAAAATGATCTGACAAATTTGTAGGTTTAATAAAATACAAATAAAGTAAAGAAACAAAAAAGTTTTTATTTTTATTTTCGAAAAGTACATATAATGCCATTCTGTTTCATTAGGTTTTGAAAATTAAATCGAATTTGCATCTTTAATTTGTTCAATAGATTGAGGGTGAGTCAAAGATATACAGTAATCGCCCTCAATCTATTGGACAACTTAAAGATGCAATTCGTCAAGAAATTACTGCCATTCCACATGAAATGACCCGCCGAGTTATAGACAACTTTCTTGAACGCCTTCGACCGTGTGTAGACAATAACGGATCCCATTTGACTGATTTAATTTTCAAAACCTAATGAAACAGAATGGCATTATAGGTACTTTTCGAAAATAAAAACACTTTTTTGTTGCTTTACTTTATTTGTCTTTTATTAAACCTACAAATGAGTCAGATCATTTTACCTGACCCTGTAAAATAGAAATAATTACTTGAAACCATATAACTATTAGATTTAGATAACAATAATTGAAGTCATAACACTAGATGCAAATTATTTTTGTTAGTTGGAAATACTCTATATATAACTATAAATTATTTGTATTAAGAATAGTCACTTAAGACTATATTTGTTTAGTAAGTTTTATTATCAAATACTTGAAACCATATAACGAATAGCCATCGTTTGCTTTGCTTTCTTTGTTTTAAAAGCATATCAACCTTCGTGGGTTATTTAATGTCACACCTATCCTTGAAGAAGAACGGTACAACTATTTAACCAATACTGGGGTGGGAGTAAGGGTACTCATGGTTACTCATATATTTTCCTACGTGTATTAGTCGCATAGTGACTGGAGTTCGAACTCGCATACTACGATGTCACAGTTCAGGACATTAACCACTACGACAGGGGACACTCCCGTTCGCTACTGATTGTCTTGTGTGATACTAAAGTGTATCAATTCTCTTGATAGGGTTAAATTATAAATATTAAATTTTTAAGAAATAGATGCGTTTTTGGAATAGTTATATATAGAAAATTAAAATCTATTTATTATAGTCTCATCGATGGCGCTTAGAATATCCCCCATAAATAAAAAAGTGTTTTTTAGGTATGGCAATAAACTGCATCCGGTGGAAGGGCTCCAGTTCTAGATCACTGAGGAGTTCAGCGTTAACTCATCGTTGTCATTAGTTTGGTTTGGTTTTATGGCATATCAATCATTGTTGGTCATTTAATTCTAGATCCAGTTTATACATATATATTCGATATATATGATTTGGTTTGGTTTGGTTGGGTTTTATGGCACATCAATCATTGTTGGTTATTTAATGCCAAATCCTCTTTATACATATATATTCGATATATATGATTTTGTTTGGTTGGGTTGGCTTTTATGGCATATCAATCATTGTTGGTTATTTAATGCCAAATCCTCTTTATACATATATATTCGATATATATGATTTGGTTTGGTTGGGTTTTATGGCATATCAATGATTGTTTGTCATTTAATGCCAGATCCAGTTTATACATATATATTAGATATATATGATTTGTAAACGTAAGTAAACAAAGTAAAATGGTTCCAAGTATTGCTATGTATCACTAACAATTCAATCAACCATCAGTCATTCGTTTGCTCACAGTTAAATGATCAAACAGTTCTATTTCTAACTATTCAATTTAGCCTTTGTTTGCACTCAGTTTAAATGTCAAACAGTTCTATTTGAACCATAGATTGAACATTATCAAGTGGTACCAGTCCGAGCTAGAGAGAACCTGAGACAAATGGCAATAAAGAGTGCTCCGCATTCCTCAAAGCCTGAGCATTACTGGAGCCTCACTATTAGATTACTTAATGTCACATCCATAACACTCATTGGTGGGTGGGTCTTATCTCTCTGTAGAGGTGCTGTCGGTGTATTCTACAGCTCCAGCCAACTAGGCTGTTGTTTCCATTACTCCCATTTCCATGTTTAGTCTGAATGATAGTATCTGTTAGGATCTCATCCGTGGGTCAAGTAGATGTATTTTCAAAATCATTACTACTAAAATAAGAATATTTTCAACCATATAACTGTGAGCAGCCAAATGATTATTAATAAAAAGAAATATATAATCATGTAATCGCAAGGGCACTTTAAACTGCAGTCTTCTTCTCTGTATATCTGCAGGCACCAACATTGTTAACATAGTTCCAATTCTTCTCCAGATCTCTAAGCCTTAGGGTCTTGGTTTCATTATTCCATGTTCTGCTAAATGTCACTTTTAATGATTCTAGAGAAGATATTTTCCGCCAATTCTTTTGGACGATCATTGATAGTTTTCACCGGTTTTAGGTGAGTCACTTTGAGGAATAATCTGAAGTTGGTGTGTCAGGTAAATAGAGATGCCACACATTCAGTAACCAAGCTAAAATCGAAGGAAATGGCTTTTCTGAAAGACTTGCAAGAGACGTCAGTGGGTTTGAAAACGTGCATTGGTAGAATCAATATAACCTCGAGGTGTAGCTGATGTTGACATGTTGTACAAGAGAGGCGAGGATAGTTTGCTGTGTGTAATTCGGAGCTAGTGAAGCCTTGCCTATGTTTTGCACAAGGCCGAAATGTTGTATACTACACGTATACATAATGATATCAATCCAACGGTACATATACAAATACAAACACGGGCGAAAACACGCAAATACAAATGCTGGCAAATACAACATACGGGCAGACTCTGTTGTTCAGGTACGAACACAGTTATTAACTTCTGACTTCAGTTCTTCGATACGATGAGAGAGACACAATTCTTATCATGCTTATCGTACTATCTGACCCCAACGTGCGGCGCATCTTGTGGTGTTCAAGTTCTCTGTCGGTAGAGATCCGAAAATCTCAACCGCCGCCGCAACGGTAGAGAACCCAACTGTCTGCCTCCATGGCCCAATGTCAACTTTTAACTAACTCTTTTTCAAAATCCACAAATTCTCAAGACCATCTCTTCCGGACATGACATCATCCGCACTCCAGTCCCATTTCCTGTCTGGGGGTTTATTATGACAATAACCATTGTCATATCCTTTGCGCGCAAGCGTAAACTGCCCCAATTGACTACACACCTGAATTAATAGTTCAAAGCCCAACCAAACTGAAAGATTAAATATAATTAACGAAAAAAAATTAATATAAAAAAAAATATTTCTTAATTATATAACAGAAAAAGAGATTAGAATTTTAGGTTTGGTTTATTTGTGGGGTTACAAAGCCATCTTTGAGGAAGAATTGTAGTGGCAATATTCACCCCATTGCTACATTGAGATAAGAGGGTTTATATCTTTCCCAAAGATATTAATCTGAAAGTGAATGTAGCAGCGAGGCAGCAGTTCGAACTCGCTTACTACGGTGTCGCCGTCTAGCATGTTAGCCAAAACGCTGCGGGGACGTCTTTACACAAATTTTAGGCAACTTGAATTTAAATCCTATCGCAACTAATTTTTTTGATTGATTAGTTTTAACGGCATGTCAAACCTCTTGTGTTATTTGATGCCAAGAGTTTAGGGAATTGCATTGATCGTTCGTTCATAAATACCTTTTTTTGTGGAAGTTATTTCTTATGAATTTTTGTACATAGTGATATGATATGTGTTTCTGTATAATAGAATTTATTTCCACACAGTCTATTTTTTCAATTAACTTATAATTATTATCCTTTGTAAATGACTGAATAGGTTTATTTGACCCACAGATAGCACCCAAAAAAGTGCTACTGAATATATAAACAATTATAACTTCAAATATTATAGCCCTGTCTGCTGGGGCTACAGATTACGCCGACTGCATCTCTGCAGAGGGGTAAGACTCCCTCAACGAGTGTCCTGAACATGACAGAAAACAATCTGATTATGAGGTTCCAGTAATACTGGACCTTTGGGAAAGGCAGAATACTCCTTTATTGCCATCACTCCCAGGTCTACCTTGGCTCGGATTGGTTGCACCTGATAGGGTCTTATCAATGGGTCAAATAGAACTAAACTATGTACTTACGCTAAACTGAATTGTTTGAAAAAGAACTGTTTTGACATTTAAACTGCGTACTCATGCAAAATTAAATTGTTTGAAATAGAACTGTTTATATGTATAAAACTGGATTTGGCTTTAAATAACCTACACTTGTTGATATGCCATAAAACCCAACCAAACAAAATCCTATATATTCAATATATAAATTTTTCCCACAGTAGGGTCACAACAGAGTCCGACTACTACTATAGATGTGGTGATACGTCCATTAACACATTCGAGCATATACTGGTACAAATGTCTATTTAGTTCCGTTATGCCACAACAGTCTATTCGGTATCGTTATGGTACAGTGGGTAGGGTTAGGTCACGTCATGCCAAAGACTTTAAAATAGTACTTGATACCTCCTTGTTTAACACTCAGCCTTATAAGGTACGTATCAAGGGTAAAGTGGAGCAATCCAGGGAAAGGAGTGGCGCCCTCCCCTACACCTCGGTGTGGTAGCTATTGAAAAGGGAGCCATCGGGTCGATCTTGACTGCAGTCGCCAACAACAACAAACAGACACTACCACTCCAGGTCAGAGTGGATCTGAAGATAACACATTTAAGGATATTCCATACTCACCAGGACTGGAGCGTCATCTTTAGATGCAGTTTACTGTTATATATACAAAATCCTTTTTTCTAGTGGCGATTTTACCCTTAGCAGGAGATACAGTCAGTGTATTCTAAGCCTAGCCGACAAAGAGTTTAATTGGTTTCTTTGTTAAATTTAACCTTCCTGGGTTATTTAATCCCAAAGCCATCTTTGTTGAAGAACAATAGTGGTACTATTTAACTTGCAGCTACGGGGAAATAAGGGATTCATGTCTTTCCCGAAAGGAAACTTAGTAGCGCGACTAGAGTTCAGACTATCTTACTTCGAGGCCGTAGTCCAGCACATTAGCTATTACGTCACGGGCATTCCCCGAGGAAACACAAAACACCCATTAATATGTTTGTGAAAATTGAGAAAAAATATCTGTCTTATTTGCTGCCTTAGAAGAAGATAAGAATTTTCTAGAGGCTTGATTTTATGTTCTGTGTATCAGAAATATTGTTGGACAATTGGTTTGGTTTGGTTGGGTTTATGGCAATTCAACAATTGTTATGCCATATCCTGTTTGTACGTATATATTTAAATATATGATTTGTAAACACTTTTGGGTGTTTTTTTAAACGAACCTGAGTTCATTTTCTTGCACTTAGTTAAATATTTTCAAGTATTTCTAACACGAAAAATCCTATTTACTATTAATCTTTTCTTTGCACATAATTAAATGATTTAATGTATTGCTATGCAATAGTAACACTTCAACATCCGTTGTTTCCCCAAATTTAAAATGGATATACATATGAGTTTGTAAGAGAATAGTTTGTTGGTAAAATGAGAGCTAATTTGTTAGTGTGACATAAAGTAAGTAAAGTCACTGACCTTAATCTAGGGTAACCCGAAGGCTCCCTTTTCAATCGGTACTACACCAAGGTGTAGGGGGGCTACTCTATCAGTAAAGTAAAGTAAATTTGGCGACCCTCGTCGATGGTGACCCGAAGGCTCCCTTTTCAATAGCTACTACACCGAGGTGTAGAGGAGTGGGCTACTTCACCAGTAAAGTAAAGTTAGCCACCTTAGTCGAGGATGACCTGAAGGCTCCCTTTTAAATAGCAACCACACCGAGGTGTTGTGGAGCGCTCTACTCCATTCCCTGGATTGCTAAGCTTTACTCTTGATCCTTACTTTATAATGCTTAGTGTTAAGCAAGGCGGCATCAAGTACTATTTTTTGAGTCTTTGGTATGACTCGACCTGAGATTGAATCCCGGTCCCCCGGACCATTGGTGAACACTCAACTCATTAAGCCAATGGCCCGGTTAATCTAGACATTCGTACATCTAGGACCCTTTTGCAACCTTGTCGTGGTAAAAGTTGACGAATGCAAGAGACTTTTTTTTTAACTAACTAAAGGTTTATTTATTACTTCAACTTGTGGGTTGTCGCTGGGAGAAAGAAAGAGAGTATGGAAAGTGAGGCAACTGCCTTAAATAGGCAAAGGGAAGCAACATATCCCGCTGAGAAAAAGAGAGCAGACACAGACTATGAATTTTTTCCCTGATTTTCTGTTGTATTTTTAATATGCTTGACCGCTGAGTCGCATCAGGTCTAAGGCCCCCATTAGAGCACCCCACACAAATCGGGGCACGTAAACTATCGTCTCTTTACATCATTGTGGCTGGTGTTCAACTGTTTGTCTTTACCACATCACGTCTCGTTCAGTTCTCAAAAAAATATAACCCCCTCCCTTCCATCTTGTGTCGGCGGGAGGAACATCCGCTTACGCCAATTCAAAACATGCGTACCTGATCTTGGGACCTCCATTTTTTCTAGTCATTCTCAACTAACGCATTCATTCACCTGGGACCGACTGACCCACAACCGCCTAAGTCACACAGAAGTCAACTCACATATATACCTTTTTTCCTTCTTATTTTTTTTCTTCTCTCTCCTCTTCCTGAGAAATCAGCCTCTTGCCTTCCTAATAATTTACCTTATTACGTTACATTTGCACACTAGTATTGTTATAGTTTCTACACAGTTAAATGGTTTCATTTATTGCTATCTAACACTAGTCACTCAATTCAATATGAATTATTTGTTTGCACACAGTGAAATGGTTCCAAGTATTGCTATGTATCACTAACAATTTAAATTAAACATCACTAACTTAAATAGTCAAACAATTCTATTTCTAACAGTTTATCATGAGTTATTTGTTTGCACACAGTTTAAATGTAAAACAGTTCTATTTGACTCATTGATAGTACCCTATCAGGTGCTACCACACCGGATCAGTGTGGACTGGAGAGCAATGGCAATGAAGGGGTACTCCACATTCCCCAAAGTTCCAAGACTGGAGCCTCACCATTAGATTGTTGAGGGGGATTTACCCCTCTGAAGAGATGCAGTCAGATGTATTCTACAACTCCAGCCGACGGTGTAGACAATTGGACGAGGAAACAAACGAGTTACTTCTCATTAATACACAGCAACATCTATTTCGCAAATTATAATATCTACTTCATTGACTAACCGAGGCATCTCCATTTAGTTTTTCCTTTTGTTTTCGCTTATCTTCAGTCACTAATTTCGCTCAGAAAAAGGCGTATCTCGTCTCGGGGACTTACCAAATCCGATGACAAACGATGTTGTCTGTACAGCTGAGACCAATCAGTTTCAATCCGGGCGTAATAGGTCTTGGCCCTCGAGACACCCAATCGAAACAAGGACACCATATTTCTTCAAAGCGTTCGGACAGGAACTGACGTAAGATGCATGCGATTGCAACTGCTTCAAACCTGTTAATTAAACCGTCTCGCTCATCTGCTGTGAAGACTGATTTGATTTGATTATTTATCGGCGCCGAAGTCGTTCGAGTGAAAGACAACATAGGAACGGATTTATTTCGATATTTTCTTGTGGGTTGCAAGAGGAGTTTCGATTTCGTTCTTCGTGCAGAGCAAACGGTACTTTCGTTCCGAGACACTGACAATGTTTGTTTTGACAGAATTTTGGCCGATCTTCAAAAGACAGGCACATCCGGTTCCTGGCACTGGTGTATTTTCTGGCAGCCTCCAATCGCCAAAATTATAGCATTTCGCCTTCTTTCTTTCTTTCTTTCTTTCTTTCTTTCCATTCATTTGTTCGCTTGTTCTTTCTTTCTTTTTAAATTTTGTTTGTTGTTTATGAACACACAGTAGAATATTAAGCCAGTATTTACTGAGGACTCTATTTCATTAAAGTAACCCGTTGAGTATTCCTAATTTTAGAAATACTTTTAAGAAATAGAATTTATTTTTAAAAAGTGGGCCTGAAATACGAAAATAAATGATTGGCCAATAAATTTCATTGATTAATTTCAACGTCATGTCAATCCTTCTATAGTTATTTTATACCAAGAGGTTAGGGAATCACGTTCATTTATACCAAGAGGTTAGGGAATCACGATCATTTATACCAGGAGGTTAGGGAATCATAATGATTTTACGTTCACATTTTTTTGAATAATTGCTTCATAAGAGGTTTTGGTAGGAGGCACGGTCCAATCAAATGCGAATAATTTTTGGACAGTTCAATTTAAACAATTC
This sequence comes from Sepioteuthis lessoniana, assembly GCA_963585895.1. NCBI lineage: Eukaryota > Metazoa > Mollusca > Cephalopoda > Myopsida > Loliginidae > Sepioteuthis > Sepioteuthis lessoniana. Next base: position 21,445,110 of record OY757914.1, read on the forward strand.
ATGGAACAAACACTTCGGATCAGGGTGGACCTAGAAGTGATGTCAGCGAAGGAGTGAATCCACACTCCCTAAATCTTCAGAAATGGAACCTTACCATCAGATGCAGTTTAATGACATACGTAGTACACCATTTTAAGGTCAAGGTTACGAAAAGGAAAAGACGACCCGAGTTCAAATCCTGAACTAGTCTATTTATGTTTCACTTAACGTCAATGCCAATGGAAAAGGCATGAATCCAACAGTTCACTCTCCAGTTATTGTCAAATAGTAGGACAGACTGGGCTCTTTGTTCTTGGTAAACTAACCAGTCTAATAGAAGGATGAAAATTGTGAATTCTAATCAACTCTACTCCACCTAAAAATGACCCTGTGCCGCGTCCTTTCTATGGCGGAGCGGTTGGGTGGAGGCACGCTTAGTGTAACGGTTATTAACAAAGAAAATGGAATCAACGATCTGAGTTAAAACCCAATATGAGGCTGTTTGTGACCTGATGTCCTTGGGAAAGGTATGAATCCATCTGTTAACCCCTTTGTGCAAATAGTAGGGCAGACTGAATTCTTAGCTTTCTAACGGCAACCAGTCTGGGAGTAGGAAAAGTGAACTTGCGTTATATCCCACTCGTGCCAGAAGATTTTGATTAATATATATTCACTACTTCTGGTTAAATTCATTACAGTTTTGAGCGACCACTCATTTAAATACTGACTAAATTCGAAGTTACTTAACTTTTTTGCCCAGTCGGCTGGGGCTGTTGAATACAGTGATTGCTTCTCTGCAACGAGTGTCCTGGATATGACACTAAACAATCTGATGGTGAGGTTCCAGTAATGGTGGAACTATGGGGAATGCAGAGTACCTCATCATTGCCATCGCTTCTAGGTCCACTCTGGTCCGGAGTCGTAGCACCTGATAGGGCCCTATCTATGGGTTAAATAGAACTAACTGCATACTTAGGCTAAACTGAATTGTATGAATTAGAACTGTTTGACTAAACTGAATAGCTTGAAGGAGAAATGTTTTTGACAATTAAACTGTACTTATATTTAAACTGCGTGCTTATGCTAAACTGAATTGTTATATGTAGAACTGTTTTGGCATTCAACAGTGTGTAAACAAAATCAGCTGAATTAAAATTGTTTGAATAAACTGAATAGCTTGAAATAGAAATGTTTTTGACAAGTAAACTGTGTACTCAATCTAAACTGAATAGTTTGAAAGAGAACTGACTATTTGCATAAAATTGGATATGGCGTTAAATAACCTACGAAGGTTGATATGCCATAAAACCCAACCAACCAACCAACTAACTTCAATGGTGAAACAAGAGTATTTATATTTACTAAGTGTGGGGATAATACCGTTAATTGTTTTACTCGGGGTTTCGAAGAATCATCCATGTGTGTATTCAATCAAATCCTTCACTGTGAGCAGAATGTGATACAAGGTCAATTTTTCAGCGAAATGAAACTAACTTTATTTATATCTCAGAGGAGACATTTATCCAACCTTCTACCGGGCTAGATTTGACTCATTTTATAGTCTGGGGTCGACACACAAACCGAGATGCATGCGCGATCGTCACAAAAAATGATTGATCCCGTTGGCATTCGCCATATTTTGGGCACCATGTGCACCAAGCGACGAACTCAGCCCATCAAAGCAAGATATTGGCTGGGGGAAGGCCTCTTGGAACTAGATGGTTAGCACAATAACACCCACCCGTTGCGAACGCCAGGTGGACCCCGGAAAATTGGGGAAGGAGCCTGTTACTCATATTTGGATGGAGAAGAGATGTATTTATGCCTTTGCCAAAGGTATTAGTTCGAAATGAAATACAAACAGTCGAGTCTATAACTACTCTATTGTCTAAAAAAATCGTTTGATGCTGTGGACTGCGATATCAGAGATATCCATCAGTTCTTGGAAAAATCCAATCACCCGGTAGGAAATTCGGAACAAATTCTCTTTCTATGAAAAATTCAAATGATGCGATATAATATGAAAAGACTTCTAAAAGACTACCAAATATTTGTCCGGCTAAGTGGAAGGAAACCTCAAAGCATTGATCCAAAAGGTTTCTGAAAAGCCAAAAAATAAATGGTTTCCCTCGGTAGTAATATAGTCGATAACAATAGTACAATAAAGCATCGACGTATATACAAAGAGATAATTTGAGTGTAGCACTTATAATAGTCTATAGTTCGTTTTATATCCATAACTAATTTTAGGGAACTAAATTGCATTCTTTTCTTAAGAGCAACCATTATTTCCATTTAGAACCTAATTTCACCATTTATCCAAAACTTGCTTGTAAGAATTTATATGTATACGAGGCTCATTCAATAAATAAGGGGAATTATTTGTAAAAAATCAAAATGGTTTTTCAGATTTTTTTTACAATAAATGTAAACTCTACATTGTTTGGAATTTATTTATCGCAAAAATTATGTTGATCTTCCAAAAATATTTGTTTTTTGGCTATTCAAAATGGTGGTAAGTTCTCTTGGATTGAACAGAGGTCTTTCAACAAATTTTTAATGGCTGAAAAGTGCAAACCATGTGCAATTTACAGAAGAATATATGATGTGTACAGAGAAGCACTTTTTAGTCTAAAAATGTTTAGAAATAGTCACAAAATCGGTTTACCATAACGATTCCGATTTCGAAAGACTTTCCGGTAGAGAAAAAGTTCCGGGTATAGCAGTTAGTAAAGTAGATCGAGCCGACAATCTTCTAGGATATGAAAAGACTCATCAGTTTGATTTTCTTTAAAAAATATATCAACTGTGAACAGTGCTTCCGATTGCCGAATTTTTTAAGCAAAATTCACCTTATTAAAAAAAACCCCTCGTATATGAAATGAATTAAAACGATGAAGCTCTTGCATGGTCGAGAAACTGGCAGTCACAAAACGCCGTTAACTCGGTCTACTTTATCTTAACTTAGATGTACATATGCTCTATCACCAATAGTGTTTGTCAATGGCCCAGGAGACCGGGGTTCAATCCCAAATCGAGTCATACCAAAGACTAAAAAAAAAAATGGTACTTGATGCTTCCACTTAGCTTATAAGGAATGGGTCAAGGTTAAGACGAGCAATCCAGGGAATGGAGTAGCGCCTTCTCCAACTCCTCGGTGTAGTAGATATCGAAAAGAGATCCTTCGGGTCACTCTCGACTATGATCGGCCAACTTACATTATACGTATAAATAAAATATCAGTCACATTAAGATTTTCTTGTTTGATCTGAAGAAGTCCTGTTAATTTTTAGAGCATTGATTTATATCAATTCTTTTAACAGGATGGAAATAAATTTATTATCTTAATGTGAGCGATTGCTGGTTTAAAAAAAAATTGCTCTATGGGTTTTGATTACATTGAGCTCTTTACCAGGATTTTAAAATTTAATATGCTATTTTTGAATATTTTATTTGTCCTGATTGGAATTATTCCCTACTCCGGATTTACTGGACTGAATAATATCTTATATATATATATATATATATATATATATATATATATATATATATATATATATATATATATATATATATATATATATCTGTAACCTAAATGACGTTACATAGAATTATCCTTGTGGCATCAAAGCAAAAGCAACTATTTTCGAACTCACATGTATTCAGACACATTCCCATCATTGTAATTATTAAACTAAAACAGGAAAGCAAAAACTTATATAAGTTCAATTTAAATAAGGAAGGGAGAAAAGAAAAAAACACCACAAAAAATATTTGAGGGTTAGACGTAAAAAAATGTCTACTGATAATCAGTGGCATATTGCAACCTTCTCTTTTTCTTTTTTTTAATTTTCTCTCACTCATCATCATCGTTTTGTTCACCAAGATCAATTCCTAGATTCCCATTCTCACTCCATGAACCCTTCACTTCTGTTTGGTCCTTAATATCCTCTTCAAGTCTTTGTCGAGTCGCCACCAACACGTTTTTTTTTTTCGGTTTTGCTTTTTTGTTTTCCCGCCAATCCATCACTCTTCATCGTCTGTTCGCTTTCAATTTCTTTTTGGTCGCGTCTCTTGTTTGCTTGTCAGTTTTCTTTAGTCAATCAAACGTATTTTTCTGCCCTTTTTTTATCGTCTAGGATTTTATGTTTTCTTTCTGTTTTAGCGGTTTAGATTGAGTGTTGTTTTTCTTCTTGTGTTTAATTCTAATTTAACATTTCTTCACGATTTTTATTGACCCGTTCTTTCTTTCTTTCTTTCTTTCTTTCTTTCTTTCTTTATATTTTGTAAATGATTGCTTGCTTCTTCTGTAATCTTTTTCTTTTTTTGTTTGTTTGCTTCTTTCAATTTTCACCCAAGTTTTCAGTTTCTTTTTTTAACTTATCTCTTTTATTTTCTTTCTTTCTATCTTACGA
>OY757914.1:21454503-21462003 GCA_963585895.1 Sepioteuthis lessoniana
GAGCCCCTGCTAAGAGCGATGGACCGATAGGGAGAGAGAGAGAGAGAGAGAGAGAGAGAGAGAGAGAGAGAGAGAGAGAGAGAGTCAAGGGACTCCGTGCTATTATAATGATTATACATTTGCACAGTCATGTGGTTTCAATAATCCCTAGTAAATAATTATAGCTTCATGTAACTATTCTTAACACAAATAATTTGTACTGTTATAGATTTGGCCCCTGACAAATTTAAGATCCCATTTGAAACCTGAAATTAATAGATTTCTTCGTGCAAAATGGCAACAAAGCAGGAATAATAACTTTCACAATAAGCTCTTCTCAATCAAATCAACTTTAGAAGACGAGAGATGAGCATTTGGAAAATTCAGATAGGAACAAATCTCTATATTCCGATTATGCATTGGTCACACAATACTTACACATTCCTTTATACTCAATCAAGAATACTGGCCCAGTCAGCTGGGGCTGCAGAATACACGGGCTGCTTCTCTGCAGATGGGTAAGACTCCCCCAATGAGTGTCCTAAATACGACACTAAATAATCAGATGGTGAGGCTCCAGTAATTCTGGAGCTTTAGGGAATGCGGAGTCGCTCTCAGGTTCACTTTGGCCCAGAGGGGTAACATCTGATAGAGTCTTATCAATGGGTCAAATAGAAGTAAACTGTGAAATTATGCTAAACTGAATTGTCTGAAATTAACTACTTTTACATTTAACTGTGTGTAAAAAACAACTGTACTTATACTAAATTGAACTGTTTGAAACAGAACTGTTTATTTGTATAAAATGGATTTGACATTAAATAATCAACAATGGTTGATATACCATTAAACCAAACCAATCAATCAAGAATAACAATCTCAACGTATAACATGTCAGACACCCTGCACTCTTAAACATTTTCTCATAGAATGTGAAAATTTCACTCACATCAGAAAACGACTTTTCAATGGAAATAATATAGTAGATCTATTTGAAAATATCACCAGGAATAAAATTCTGTCTTTTTGAGAGAAACAAAATTATACCACAAATATAAACGTAAACCTGATCAGTGCCATACCCTGCAACACAATTCCTGACGATGCTAACATAACGTCAAAACCGTTAACTACAAAGATGTAATTTTAAGCATACAACATACCTCTAGGCTTAAAAAACCCGAGACGCTTTGACATGCCGTTAAAATCAGTATGGAACTGGGAGTAATAGCAATAAAAAGGTAATTCTATACTCGCATGAATCTCAGAACTGGAGCATCACCATCGGATTTAGTTTAGTGTCATATCTTGATATCACTTTCGGTGGTGGGGGTCTTACCCCTCAACATAGGATACAATCAGTGTATTGTAAGATTCACCGAAAGAGCTTCCCCCCTTTGGGGGATCTTATAAGAAAATAACATTTTACATTTATGAGTTGGTCATCGAAAAGGGAATTTTTAAACAGTGTTCCACCGCTAGACACCCAAATATTTGTTCTCAAGTCGTAACCAAAAAGCCAAAGTTTTTGAAATTTGCTTTTCAACCATCATTCTACTGAAGGTATCTGCTTTCTTTTTTTTTTTTTTAAAGAACGAATACAACTATGAAAACAACATTTTGAGAATTTTCTCGGAAACCCTCCAAAAGTTACACATGAACCAATCACGAGAATTATTAGTTAACTATTAGACATCGAACTAGGACAGTTTACGCAAGAAGAACTTGACTCAGTACTAAGAAAAAGTGAAAATAGAAAAAGCAGCCGGGCTTGATGAAATACCCACAAGAAGTATGGAAGACCAGGGAATTCGTCGACATACTGCTCCGATACTGTAATGCCATATATAATCAAAATACAGTAGATAGATGGACAAAGGGAAGCATCCTCCCTCTTCCCTAAGGAGGGTGACCTCGGATTAGCCAAGAACTACCGAAGTATAACCCTTACATCCATAGCAGCCAAGATATACAATTCTCAACTTTGCAACCGCATAGAACCTAAAATAGAGAATATACTTGGGAAGAACCAAAATAGCTTTCAGAGAAATCGATCCACGACGTCACAAATTTTGACTAACCGTCGAAGGTGTACGCGCAAAAAAACCTAGAGGCAACAATATTATTTGTTGACTTCGCCAAGGCCTTTGACTTCATACACAGAGAAAAGATGGAGCAAATACAACTCGCCTACGGCCTACTCAAATAAACCGTCACAGCTATAATGATGCTAAATAGAAACACCAGAGTAAAAGTCCTCTAACCAGATGGAGACACAGACTACTTCGACATTGAAGCTGGTGTGCAGCAAGGAGACACATTAGCCCCATACCAATTTGTCATCTGTCTAGACTACGTTCTTAGAACGTCTATTGATGAAATGAAAGACAACGGTTTCAAGTTGACAAAGGAAAGAAGCAGGAGGTACTCTGCACAAACAATTACAGACGTGGACTACGCTGTTGACATAGCACTTTTGGCAAATACACCCGCCCAAGCCGAAACCCTGCTACATAGTCTGGAACGAGAAGCTGCTGGCATAGGCCTCCATGTCAACTCAGACATATGTGCTTTAATCAAAGAGGCCATATCTCCACACTAAACAGTAGTTCTCTGAAACTAATAAATAAGTTCACCTACCAAGGAAGTAGTGTCTCATCAACCGAGACAGACATCAACACACGACTAGCAAAGGTATGGACAACTATCGATAGCTATCGGTCATATAGAAGTCAGACCTGACCTATAAAATGAAACGCAGTTTTTTCCAAGCAGCGGTCGTATCGATACTGCAGTATGGATGCACTACATAGACGCTAACTAAACGTATGGAGAAAAAGCTTGACAGCAACTACACGAGAATGCTGCGAGCAATATTGAAGAAATCCTGGAGGCAGCACTGCAGAAAGCAGCAGTTGTACGGCCACTTATCACCCATGACGAAAACTATCCAAGTTAGACGAACCAGACATGCGGGACACTGCTGGAGAAGGAGGTTCGAACTCGTAAGTGATGTACTCCTATGGACCCCTTCTCATGGACGAGCAAAGGCAGGTCGACCAGCTTGAACCTATATACAACGTCTGTGCAGATACAGGATGTAGCCTTGAAGACCTACCGGGAGCGAAGGACGATAGAGAAGGGTTGCAGGAGAGGGTCAGGGAGATCTGGTGGCGTGACATGATGATAATGATGATGATGTGTTCTGAAATATAAAATAAATAAAATAGAATGTCACTTAAGTTCCAGAGAGAGACAGCATTTTCCAGTTGTTTTGTCAGAAGTTAAAGAAACTTGCTTATAAAGCGTGGTTATTCAAACGGTTATCGTCGAAGGGAATGGAATTTGTAACTTAAGTGTAAATCCTGAACGAAGCGGGACAAAACTATTTGCGTTTCACTGCGCTCTGATGCCTATAGGAAAGGCATGAATCAACTTGTGAATTGAATCACCATGACCAGAAAATTCACAATATCATTCCTCTACATAAAAAGGAAAATGTACACCTGTGTCCTTGCCCTTGGGGGGGTCATAATAATTACAGGGATGCGTATTTCTAATCCTCTTGGGAAGACGTACCCCTGGAGGTGACCGTGTTCTCTGTAAAGAGTACGGATGTAATTTGCAAGACATTCAGGTTAATTGGTCGCGCAATTACCATGACTTGTTAATTTAGCCTCATTTTTGTGCGATATGAACTAGTGGCTTAGTTGTAGAGTTTCGGCTCTGCAATCTGTGGTCGCTGGTTCAATCTCCAGTGGTGGAGATTATGGTATACACTGCTGATGAGTCCTACAAATGTTGAAATAGCTGTCCAGTGTTTCCGTTTGTCGTGCGTAAATGTTCGCCGGATTTTCTGGTCATTCAATTCACAATATAATTCCTCTACTTAAAAAGGAAAATGTAGATATAAATCAACTTATTCTTCATCCAGCTATGGGTAAAATGTTGTACAGATTGGGTTCTTTAGCCCTAGTAAAGAAACCAGTGTAGGAGAACATAAACTCTGAATTCAAACCAACTTTATCTTCTTAAAACTGACTTTGTGTAACATACAGAGCTGGCTATGTGAGAAGTCACTTTTTAGGCAGAGGTCAATCTCGGACAGAATTTTGTTAGTGTTTTTGTTCAATGGCAGATCCAACTTCAGGGTTATTTAATACAAAAGTCATCCTTGTCGAAGAAAAGTAATGGTACTATTTAAAAAGTGAATGAATTTGTGTGACTGGAGTTCGGACCCGCCTACAACGAAATCTCTGTTCAGCACGTTAACCACTTCGCCACGGGGATTCTCCGAGACGGAATTCGTTGCCAGTCATTCCAAAATAAACCCAAACTGGAGACCGTCTCCCTAGTATTCCAAAGGGAATCTGTTAATTACTTGAAAGAAGAATACGTGGACAGCCAAAAGGGTCACAGAGAGAGGGACAGACAGATAGACGCAGTGTATGAACTCGTCCGAAATAAGTCTCCAAATAAAACTTAAAACCTTTTGAGGGTTCACCCTAATAATACTAGAAAAGAGCCAAATATGTTTTTATGATCATTTAACCAAGTCTTTAATGTAACTTGATGGTTGGTTGGCTGTTTGGGTTTTATGGCATATCAACCTTTTTAGGTTATTTAACACCAAATCTATTTTTATATAAATAATCAGCTCTTTTTCAAACAATTCAGTTTAGCATGATTACACTGTTGAATTGTCAAAAACATTTCAATTTCAAACTATTCAATAATTCAAACTGTTCTAATTCAGCTAATTTAGTTTAGTATGAGTACAGATTTTGTTTACACACAGTTAAATGTCAAAACAGTTCTATATTAAACAATTCAGTTTAGTATAAGTAGAGTTTCAATGTCAAAACCAGTTCCATTTCAAAGCATTCAGTTTAGCACAAGCATGCAGTTTAAATGTAAGTACAGTTTAATAGTAAAAAAATATTTCTTTTTCGAGCTATTCCGTTTAGTCAAACAATTCTAATAATTCACTTTAGCAGAGACTGTTTCGTTGTATCACTACTCTTCAGTGCGGCTAGACACGTAGGACGCTTGAAGCGAAACCCGACCAACTTTACGTTAGACTTAGTATCATACCGCTCAGCCATCAAGCGAACCTCACGATGTAACTTGAGTAAAGATAAATGCATTTAGTGAAATACATCTTGGGGTATGTTTGCATAATCTTATAATGAATGAAGGGACGTATTTTGGTCTCATCTTTGTTTTTATAGTTTTTAAGTTTCGTGGGTTAATTCATCAATACAGAAGAACAGTAACGGTACTATTCAACCCGTAGCTTTCCCCAGAGTATTAGTCCGAAAGTTTACGTTAATGGTGAGAGTGAAGTTCGAACTCGCTTAATACAATGCCACAGTCCAGTACGTTAGCCACTACGCCGCGTGGACCCCTCCTGAACATATTTTGTTTTATAATCACGACTTCTACATTCAAAAACTGGATTTATTTTCTTCTGCATTGAATTGTATAAGTGCCTATATTTTCTAATTTACCTTGCCGATGTGGCTTATAATACGCTGGTTATATATTCTGCAGTGGGGTATCATCCCTAGCTAAAAGAGTGTCTTGGCTATGACACTTGGCTGCATCTAGTGGTGAGGCTTCAGTTCTGGAACTCGGGCGAATTCGGGGCACTCTTTCATTGCCATTACTGCCATGTCCACTCTGTTTTGAAGCGGTAGTACCTGTAATCTCATCTATGAATCAAATCGAACCGTTTGAACATTGATTGATTTTAACGGGATATAAACCTGTCTACCATGATTTTATGCCACAAGTTTGGGAATCCCGTTCATTGTACGTTTTGTGTGTTATATTGTCATCTACAGCATCACAACGACACAATAATTAAGACGCAGTGACAAAGACAGACGCAGGAAGACTTCTTTAACAATATTTACCTCTCACTTTATTTGTAAGGTTCGAAAGGGCTGTTCAAGGTTTTATGTGAGAGGGAGCTGGAGACCGAACATAACTGAAATATTTTGACCCCAAACTTATGGCCGTCACGTTGTGTCTTTCTTGTTCTCTTGATGCTCAACCGGAGACCTAAGGGCTCACTCTGCTGGGTGATCTGCTATATCTTATCAGCAACTTCTCAGGTCCCCAAACTCCATCGGGGTTCCCGAGGCCTCCTCGGCCGGGTGTGGCTTTCCCTACCACATCTCGTCTCCAACTGGCTTGGAACTCCAACTCCAACTCAACTGGCTCGTCGAACTCAACTGAATTATATAATCGTTCGACGCCCACTCGATCTTTGAAATCGAATGTTTAATCGTCATCAAGTGGAAATGACTGTCATGCAGTTCAGAGGTCACTCTCTTCCGGTGCATCACTCTGTAGTGGCACAGTGGGACCTTCACCTTGTCCCATATTATCAGCCTTAATCCGCCCACGCGATCTCTTTTGATTACTGGCCATTGGAATGTGTCACTTCCTTCCGGTGCATCACCTTGGAATAGCATTTTTGGACCGGGTCGAAGGTCAAAATATTACACATGTGTAGTTGTTTCTTATAAGTATTCATGTACATGCCTCTATCGAATACTAACACTATTTGACCCTTACATAGGAAACTTACAGGTATTTTTGTGAACATGTTCCATAGGGAACCTGGAATTTCCAGGATTGGAGCTTGACCTCTAGACGCAGTTTAGAGTCATATCTCAGACAATATTTTTTGGGTGTTTACAAATTATTTGTACATAGAAATACTTGATATAAACCGTGAGCAAATAACTTCGGAGACTGCATGAAAAAATTATTATAATTGTACAATGAACGCTATTCTCTAACTTCTAGGCATAAAATAACACTAGTCAGTTTGCCATGCCGTTAAAATCAGTGAATAAATCATATTCTGTGACGTCAAAAGGCATAAACATAAAGATTGAGATAACAATTTAAACAATTGTGGATAATAATTGAACTTACACCGTGCGATGGGTAAATTGTCGTCTGAATTGCGTAAAAATAAATATAACAATGACATTTTTTTTTCAGATATATTCACCGAAGTTATCTTGGAATATTGATACAATTTATTGCCATTGGCTTCAACCCCGGCCTCGAGACGACTTCAGACTCTCCTGCAAGCCTTTCTGTCGATCTCCTTGTTTAAATCGGTAAATGCTGCCATTATCCTTGTCTTTAGTTCATCTTTGGTGTTGCACGGAGCTTTGTTGGTCTCTCGCTCAACCGTGCCGTACACATAATAATCAAGGGAACTCCAATCTGGGGAGTTAGGCGGCCAGATGTTAGGGGTGATGTGGTCATAGAAATTTTCTCACAGTCAAGACTGGGTTCTCCTGCTTGTATAGCTTGGCGCAACGTTCTTTTGTCAGACATAAGTTATTCCAGTAGCTACTTCCTCAATCCAGAGCAGCACCACCTCCTAACCCTTACTCCAAGGCACTGAATATAGGCCTCTGTATTGTGTCTGAAGTCATATGGGAAGCTAAATAGAGCCTTAATATCTCCATCGGTAGTGAAGACCCAAAACAC